>CAMXCT020002624.1:280000-402500 GCA_947184155.2 Cladocopium goreaui
AAACATTCATCAACTTCATCAACCATTTTCAACCATGGACCTAGCAATTCTACGAGGGTCAAACATTCATAAACCTCAGTTGTACCCACTTTATCCACGCTTTTTTCGGATCATCAAGGTCCTGGGACACCACGAGCGACCACAAATACGGGAAGAAAAGAATCGCAAAGGCCGCCATGAAACGCGAGCAGTCAAGGGGAGTTCGAAAGAGCGATTGCCTTGAAGAGATTATAAATGATTATAATGGCTTCTGGGTGGCCACGCCATAACGGAGTGGCACAGCTCCAAAGTCACATGTTCTAAAGTGTTTTAATGCTAAGTAAGATCGCATTACCGAATCAACGAACATGAACGATATCCCAGGCATCGAAAAGGAACAGCAAATTGGCAGGAGCCACGTTCCACAGCTTCGTGTAGTTATCCGCCGTGCCAGAGTCAAAAGGGAGAGAACTGCTGTGCACCTTGAGCCAATAGCACCGGGCAGCCGCAACGAATTCCGTGACAGATCTGGTGCTCGCCTCACAAAGTGTCAATGCCTCCGCCTCCAAAAGTCTTGTGGATGTTGGATTCCATACTGGAGGGCACAGCAAATCCACATGAAACCAGGATCCGTCCACCAAAAAAAGGCTCCCAAAATAGCGAGAACATGCGATGAGCTAAACTGTTGTACTCAGTGGGTTCATGAATCTGGAACCATTGCTATCCAAATGCAAAGATGCTGGAAATAGATCCTCGGACCCTCTGCACCATCATTTTCTGGTGGCCTCCCAATATTCACCATCATCTTCGAGGTGATTTGAGCTTGGGAATCTGATGGAATCTGATGGAATCTGGTAGTAAACCATCAGATTTCCGATTGAAAAATCCAAGGTTGGGTGTCTTGCAATAATGCCAATTGATGAGGTCATGATAGGTTATGGTTTCCACTTGCGGCCTGCAGCTCTCTTTTGAGCGCCAATGAGGCAAAAGTCCAGGCACCAGCCCTGCCTTTTTAAAAGGAAGGTCTAGACATCCAGGACAGTTCCGAGCTACCAGACAGGACCACTTCTGAAAAGTGGTCCTAGAGTCTCTAATGCATTGCCCACAAAGACAGGCACCAAGGATTCACCATAGTCTCCCTAGATCTCCGTTGCGTCTCAAGTTTGCTCCGTCTTTGTAAGGACCGGTCCTCGTTCAGCGTTCAACGCGAACGGCAGGCGTTACGCCGGCCGTTCAAAAATGGGGAGGAACTGTACTTGAAAATTGATCGCACCCAGAAGGTCACAAGAAGCTGCCTTTTGGCGCTGCAAATATCTGAGTTGTCACGCTCCACTCATTCCACTGCAACATTGCACAAGGGGCATCGCAGCTTTCTCACGAACCAATTCTTAAGACATCTGGGATGATAGCAGTGGCCACATGGCAGCCTCACGGCCTCCGAAGCCACAGCCATGTCCTCCAAGCAGATGGAACAACCTTCCACCTTCGACGGGGATGCGGCATCCAAACCATGGTAACCCCTTGGCACCCTGATTTTCACACCGCAAGTTGCAGTTACCTGGTCTCAATCATCCCTTTTTACGTGGTCGTGTAGCCAGAAAATGCCAATGACAGCTACAACCTGTGGGTAATCCATGGGCCTTTTGACTTTCCCTGTAAAAAATATCCAAGAATTCCAGCAATATATCCCATAATATCCCCCGTAGCCCATAACTATCATGCGCTTGGGAAACTCTTAGCAGCTCCTTGGTTCCCCATTTAAAAAGGGAATATGGATATAAAACGTTGTTCCTCAGCTCCCTCCTCACCAAGGAAAAATGATTTCTTATGTTCATGATAAGGTCCCAAAATGTCCTGTAATATCCCCATCATATCCCCATGATGATTGTTGTTTAAATATCACTTAAACATCATGGTATATTGGATATAAGATGATATAAGATGATATAAAGATGATATAAAGATTATATAAAGATTATATAAAGATTATATAAGTGTTATGAAGTTATATGAATATCCCATAAAATCATCCAAAATCATACAGTAACCCCAAGTAAAAATTCGGAATATCCCCATGCCTTGTCCAAGGCTTCCACCCTCTGCATCCAGGCGTCGGCCGTGTGATGCTGCAGCGTTTTTTCGAAGATCCACCGCTGCTGGGGTGGCAGATCCCCACCATCTTCGCGGCTCAGCAGTAGCTCCCGCGGTAGGGAGCCACGCCTGGTGTCGGTGACAAAAAGGTTAAGTGATGCCATGAAAAAAGGCCTATTGAGGGGATCGCCCAATCTTAGTGCTAAATTGTTGAACGATATTAACTAGACTATACTTCAGCATCTTTTTGGGGGGTTACTATAATTGAAGTCATTTTGAAGGCCATCAAGAAGGGACATGAAGGGACCATCCAATTGGATAATCAGAAGGCCCCAAAAAACTCCTTGGGCTGAGAATCAGCTGAGAAGTCACACCAAGTGGGGTTGATGACATGGCGAATCCTTGTGCGATACATTGATTCTATGTCAGATGTTCACCAATAGAAATGATGCTGGAGGATTAAACATGGAATCCTATGGAAAAATACGGAAAAAAAAAATCGAGAGGTCAAATTATGGGGCTGGGCCAAGCCAACAGTTTCTTGATGAGGGATGCCTTTTGCTGAACACGAGCTTGAATCAGCATGACAGATGGCTCGTGGTATGGGTATGGTAGGTGATCGCCCAATGTTTTGGGCTGTGTTGTCCAGGGCATTGGCAAAATTCTATAAAAATTCTCAGTTTCTCACGAGGTTGCCGCAAATCTTCCAAATCTTGTTGAAATAAATTGGGGACATGTATCATAAATCTGCCTCACATGGTCATTCCAACGATATCACCGGGAAACTTCCACTGATCCCAGCCTCAGTTCCTGGTGCATCTCTTCCAGTGTCGTCTTGTCGTTGATTTCCAGAACCACATGGCCGCGACGAATGGCCAGCTCCGGGTGCTCCAAGTTCCACCTCTGCACGGATTCGTCGAGGCTCACCACCACTAGGCCATCCACACCTGGTGCTGAAAACCCACCTTCCAACCTCACCAAATCCCATCAGATCCCATCAGTTCCGGTCCAAGAAAAAACATCAACCCAGGATTCCGCGGTTGAAATGTCTTCAGCATATACCATCTGGTTATTTAACATAGCCATGGAAAATTTCCCATTTATAGATGGTTTACCTATTAAAAATTGTGATTTTCCATGGCTATGTTAAATAACCAGAGGGTAAATCTGATCCAAAAAAAAACTGGAAACACATGAAACACATGAAAAGAGATCCATACTGATCTATAAAAAGAAGTCCAAAAAACATGTTTCGAGAAAAACACATCCATGGAACATCCATTTCCCCCCACCTGGCACCATGGCCACTCCTGCTTCAGCAAACTCCGGCAACGAGACGCGGTAGATGGGACTCGCTCCGTCGGCTCCACCCTCGAGGCCACGCGTCGCGTCCACGGCATTTTGCGCACGGCATTTTGCGCACGGCAGAGACCCAAAAAATCCATGCGATCAGTGAATCAGCGGAGTGATATTCAGGGAAAAATCAAGGGGAAACCATGGGTGTTCCTCGCAAAATAGAGGAAAACCCAGTAAAAATGTCTCAAATCCTGGGATATTGATGTTTTAAGCTGCGAGAAGCGGCAAATCCCTTCACCTTGTCAATTTTTTTGGTTATCCACTTTTGAGTTTTTCGGCACGTTCCGATGTATCGATGGTTGATGTCCTCCTTCCAAATCCTGGTGGCGTCCTGCCCTGAAGCATGTGACAGGAGTTCACTGGGATTGACACCCTTGGGAGCCAAACAGCCAGGATAGCAAGCAGGTTGGGTTCTGAGCACCAAGTTGGCCATGGTTTGTCCAACCTCGTGGCCTGGTTTGTAACGGAATCCCAACATCGAAATTGGCTACGATTTTCAATTTCCCCCTGAAAAAATTGGCATCAAATATCATAAGGCTATCCACATGTATCCAGCGTTTTTTTTGGACAAGGGCGTCTTTTCTTAGTTCCACCTTGGCATTTTGGAATTCACCAAAAGGCTGTGACCTGGGGCGCTGGGCCGGCCAGTTCGACGTGGTTCCCGGCTCTGAAAACTCGGCGCCTCGGCGATGATTTTGATGGCTGGATGTCCGAGGTTGCTTCAAAACATCCATGACATCAAAGGAACAAGAAATTAAAGCCTACTCAGCCACCAGGGATCGCTAGGAAAGCAGTCCCATGATTCCCCAAATCGTTGCTGCGTGGCACATCTTCTTGGACTTCAATGGCGGAAAAGGGCTGGCGTCACAACCGATCTTTTCGGATGCTGCACTCTATCAGCCCAGTGCAGTGCCTCCAACGAGAGAACTGCAGTTTCAAAGCCTCAGGGATGGCCTGGCGTCGAGAACTCACCAAAGTTCAGAGCCAAGGTGTGGGATGGTATGAGTAGGTGACCTAATGGGCATGAATGGGCAATGCAAAATACCTTTTTATAGGGCACTTTTTGACCATTTTTTCTACTGTGAGCACTTTCCAAGAGCTGAGGATATCCAATGAAGCACAACTTCCAAACACAGTTACCATCATTTTCTGCGTCACTTCCTAGTTTGGCCAATCCCCGTATTTCTGGATTCGTCTCCCCATGTCCAATGCGCAACAACAACCCAAGATGAGAATGGGTCAACACTCATTCAAAACCATTCAAGATACATCTCATACATCTTGCAATAAAAAATCAAGTGTCTAGAATTTTCATGTTTAACTTTTAGTTTAAAATGAAAATTGGATCCATTTTATTGAGATTTTTATAACTATTAATATAAATGATTGGCTTTTTCGGTGGAGTTCGAAGGATGGCATTTAGCAATGCTATTAGACAAATAGGACGGCAATTGGGAAGAGAAGCAATGGAGAGGATAACGAGAGGTGAAGCAAGTGAAGACGTCTCAACCAGAGACCAGTTGAAGGAACTAGCAACGAAAACTGGTAAATTAGCATTGGATGAACTTATGAGGATTGGTAAGGAAGAATTCAAGAAAGACATTGATAAGAAACAAGAGGATTTGAATAAAAAGAATGGACAACTTTGGTAAAAATTTGAACGATGAATTCAAAAAGAATACCACCCTTTACAAAGAAGAGAGGAACATACCAAACAAGGAAAAGATAGAAAACAAACAGGGATTGAACAATGCCTATAGAAGTCCAAACGGTTTATACAAAACAGGTAAGACACTTTACATATCGGGCACCGGCGGGAAAGATGGAAGTCTGGGACAGATGACTTACTTTTATTGCCTATTGGAAATGCGAAACACACTGAAAAACACAAAGATGTCATAGAAGAACTGAAGAAATCACCGGAAGTAAGCAGATTGGTCGGGCACAGTTTGGCATCCGCGGTGATTAACAAAATCATTGAAGAACAATCCAGTAAATTTGCTACTGCCACTTATGCGACACCATCAATCAAAAAGAAAAGGGAAGGTAAACAAGACCCCAGAAGATGCCCTAATGATGTTGTTAGTATGTTGGATGGATATGCCGAAACATCAAATTTTGTAGATTGGAACCCCGTTATTGCTCATACCTATAAAAAAAAATGAAGGTCAAGGAATGTGGCACATAAGACCCACCACCGCCATTTCAAACGGGATAAGACCTAATACAACAGTTAAAATTTAGAAGTATAGATTTAAAGAATGAAAAAAATAAAAAAGTATATAATGGTAAATTATGCCAAGGCAAAAATAGATATTTTTGTTTAATATACAAGATGATGACATTTCGGTTCAACGTGTATCAGTCTTGGAAACAGAATGGCAAAACATCGGTATAGTGCCAGAAACAAGCACAACAATGGAAAGTTATATCAGAAAATGAATGAAATTGGTGTGGAATATTTTCACATAGTATTACTTCAAGATTACCCAGAATGTCAAAACAAAGAGCATCTATATCAGAAGGAAAGGAAATACATAGCAAGATCGAAACCATCTTTGAACTTGTTCATCCCAAACAGAACCAGCAAAGAATGGATAGAAGAGCACCACGAACACAAGAAGGAATTCGACAGACAATTTTACCAAAAAAAAGTGAAAAACGAATTGAATCTCAAAAAGAATATGCTATAAGTAACCCTGAAAAAGTAAAAGAATAAAAACGTAGAAATTATGAGAAAAAACAAAATAAATACTATGAAAACTCCAAAAAATTGCTCAATGCGAAGTGTGTGGTGTTGAAATTCAAAGAAAATCAATGTAGAAACATAAGAAAAGACATTCTTAATATTATTTTAACAATAATATTAATAGTGTTTCATATTTTTTAATGATAGTAAACCTACAGCAATACCATTATCCAACCCACACTCAAGTTATAAGAAATTGGAAAAGGAGATGAATAAACCACCTTCAGATTATAATAGTTTAAAATAAATGGTAGAAAATGGAATAATAATCTAAAAAATATTGCTAATTAAAAATATTAAAATGAAGTTAAGATTAAACCACATAAAAAGAAATAACAAGATGTTAATTTCTAATTAATTCATATATAGCAATGGATAATGTTGTAGCAGAAAAGTTCCGATGTAATGATTATATAACCAGTTTAATTTTGGTTTACCAGAGACAAGTCAATACATCAGTGACCGACGGCAAGTCAAGTACTTTCCTTCCGGTTCAAACGTTTATGCTCCAAATGCGGGAAACAAAAACATTAGATTTTACACTAGCGGCGATGCAAATACCTATCTGGACTTAAGCAGTGTGAGATTATTCGCTACTTTACAAAATACCGATGGGACTATGGCAAAGTTTTTACGACCCTTGGGTGGGTTGCACAGTTTCTTCCAACTCTATAGGGTAACGGTCGGGGGTCAGATTGTTCAGGACATCGTTGAATACAACCGACACTGTGAGTTATACAAGAGTTTTAAAAGTCAAGCAGTTAATGAAATGGACGATTTAGAAAGTGGCGCTAATCCTAGTTGGGATGATGATTCTCATAAATACGCTAATGGATTGAATAACTTTGTTGATGTAAAACCGTTGGCGACCCCGGAACGGTCATCACGCAAGATGGAGACCATAATGAATGGGGTAAAATTGATATGCGGCCTACGCGTCATTCATTCTGTGGTATACCAGGTGCTCAAGGAAAGATGAGATTAGGTCATCAACCTTGCTTTGTGTTTTTTTTGGAAAGTATTGATTATTTACCCTTACGCTTTGCTCCTTTGGAATAAGAATTTACAATCGTCAGCAATGGTAACAAGCCTATCGTAGTCCTTCAAGGGGATGCTGGAACAAACCCCGATACTGAAACTGATCAGCACGGCTATTATTTTCAAGATGGTGATACATCTACAAGTTGGCAAATTAATAATGTAATCATAAAAATAGAGGTAAGAACTTTAGATAATACAGTTGATAATAACATTACTAAACATTTGTTAGAAGGACAAAGTTTAAATTTATCATCCCTCAATACCACACCATAACTGAAAAAACTTTGAACGCTGGCGAGGGAGAAGATAATATGAATATTGTTAGGTTTGCTTCTAAATTAACGAATGCCTTCATTACTTTTTACCGAACACCACGGCAAGGGTCAGGATATGGCTACTTACTTCCTTCTAACTACATCTACAAAAAATGGAATTATTTCTATAATCCTATGGTCTATAGGGAAATCAATGATGGTCCGTGGCAGATACAGTCCCCTTACAAGGAGGAAAAGGATTTCAAGATTACACACGAAATTTAAGTTGGCATATGCAAATAGCAAAAAAAAAGTATCCAGAATCTGAATGTCAGTCTTTTTCAGAAGCATTTTACTTCCTACGTCGAACCTTACATTATATGAATTATAACCAGAACTCGCTTGACATCTCCTACAGTCAATACCACTCTCACAAATTCATCATCGGTGTTTCCTTTCGAAAAAAATCAAAGCAGCGGAGAGAAAACTAGCAGAACCCAAGAAATTTACACCCATCTAGTGTCCGAATCTGTTGTGGAATTAACTGAAAGCGGAACAATAGTTTATGATTAATTTATTTCCAAAATAAATATATAATGTATCAAAAGAAAAAACAAAACACAACCAATGACAGAAAACAATGAGCAAACCAGCAACGGGTATAACTATGGAATATTCAAACATCGACATCGAGACAGCAGATACATGAAATGGTTAAAACAAAAACTGGATGAAAGAGAAACCAGAGATAAATTAATATCTTTTAGAAATGACATAATAGAAGCAAATAAAAGGGTGAGTTACAGAAATCAAATTGAAAGAATGGAAAATGAGATGCAAAGGGATAATTTAAATCAGAATTCATTCGATTTCATTAGAACATCTACAAAATAAATCAGTCTAAAAATCTTAAAGTTACTTAATCATTATATATATATATTATAAATTATTATCTGAAATAATTTTTAATCATTATGGCAAAAGTTGATAATTCTAATAGGTCATCGCGTGATTTGGAAACTATAACAGCGGATTTGGAAACTAAAACTGCGGATTTGGAAACTATGATTTGGAAACTATGATTTGCTTTCCCACACTTGCACCTTTTGATGCGCCGTGCATGAAGGTCTTTGATATGCATGTCTGCATACCCCTGTACTTGTGAGATACAATCGCCCTTTGCACAGGGCTCGAATTTTTCACGCCCATATGGCAGGGCAAAACAGGGCATTTGCCTGGGGCTCATTGATCTATATGGCAAGATCGCCCCACTTTCCACGTGCTCCATCGTTGCTGCTCGACAAGTTTCAACAGGAGCTTGTTGAAGACCAGCAACAAGATCCGGCAGCTGTGCCAGCGCGTCGCAAAGGTAGAGTCTGGCAACTTGGACACTATTCCAGCGCCCTCGTAAGAGCGTCTTTTCCATCAGTCCGCAATCTTGAAAGAAAGCGGTTGCGCCTCCGCGCCTGAGGGAGTACCCTCTGAAATTCATATGTTCTACCTTGAAGAACACAGTCAGCTTGTGAAAGGCTTTTCGGAAAGCCGTTCCATTCTTTGTCCACATAGGTACCCTCATGAGGTTTGCGCGGCGCTTGATGTCCAGCAATTCCACAAGTAATACCACCAGGTGTGGTTCAAAGATAGTTACTGACTCCTTCACATTGTGCCTGGTGCCACCTTTGCTGCTTGGCAGGGTCACAATGCCCTTTTCACCCCGTAAGAGGATGTCACAAGGCCTGACACTTAAAAGTTCACCTGTTCGGAGGAAGCAGTGAAAACCAAGGCCGAGTAAGCTGGCCAAATCAAAGTCTTGCTGCCTCAGTGCGCGGGCCATCATAGCCCAGCACAGGCCCTCAGGTAAAGGAGCTGCCCGTGATGGGACCTCAATTTTTCTCCAATTTGCAAAGAGCTTCCAGCTAACTGGTAAACGTCTGCGCGTGCTAGGCAAAAAGTAATGGATACCACTGAGACCATCTGCCACTATGTTCAGTGGTGACCCCTTCCTGAATTCACTTTCGATCCAGTCTGCAATTTGTTCGTCAAAATCTTCCATGGAAGCAGTGTCATGAATCACTTTGCAAATGGCAGAAACGGCAAGGTAATAGCGAGATTGGGTCTGCTTTGTGATCCCAGCATCACGCAGCACTATGCCTCGTCTTGCTGCTTGCCTTGCCCGGCGATTCCTAATGCCAGCAAAGGTAGGCAGCCCCACCATGGCTAAAGACGACTTGCATCGTCAGTTGGATTCTCACTACTTTCTACATGAATTGAAGCCTAGCTGCACAGCGGCAATCTGCCGCATGATGGTCATAAGCATCTCACTGCTTGAGCGACCCTTAGAAATGATAGATATACTAACATAACTATCGGTTAAATGGATGAACCTACAACTCGATTCAGTCAGGTGGTGAATTCTCCACCGCAGGGCCGAAAGTATGCTACGCATCTCCAACCGATTGATGTGTTCAGTCTTCTGCCATCGGCAGTTGAAAACGTGTTTCCATTGCCACCAATCTGCGCAAGCTGATTGCCGAGGGAACGCTTTCGCCTTCATAACTGCTCCTGAACTAACCCTGATATCGCTGCCTGTGTGATTAACTCTGGTATAAGGAGTTCCCGAGCAAGGTCTCCCACAGTGAGATGCCCAGGAACACCATCCCCATATACCAGTTTCCTAGCCAAAGGACAGGATGTAGAAGGAGGAGCGCAGAATCCCGGAGCCATTCCCATTCTAGAGTAGAGGTGCGCGAGCGTCATGTTTGGCACAAGCGAGAGCACGCGCTCCAGGAAAACAACGCGAAAGAGTAGAGGGAGAAGCTGTCACCCACGAGGCAGCACCGCAGGTCTTCATAGTCCTGTTGACTTCGCTTGATTTCGCTGGCACTCATGCACAGGCTAGTATGTCCCCAGCCATAGCCATGCAGCAACTCCCGCTCGGAGGAGTCAAGTAGTCTCCACTTATCATCTGACCATATCAGATACTGCTTCTTATACTGATACGGGGGGTATCGGAAGTCATCAGCAGCCCATCGCCCTCGAGCATCTTCTGGAGTGCGTTCAAGGCCAGCTGGTTTTGGGGGAGGTTGCCTACGCTTGATAGCCTTCATACATTTAGGGAACACTGTTGAGGGGTCTGCAGGCTCCCACTCACACCCTTCAGTTAACCAGCTCTGGATAGGAGGATACTCATTCTTCGCTATCACCTCAACAAAGTCGCCCTTGTCAACGAGCAAGACACCTGGAAGAGCCTCTAGCTTGTGGTTAGTCCAACAGAAGCGCGGGCGCGAGATGGGGACCGCTTCAGCGCACTGTACGCGGTAAGGGGTAACTCCTAAAGCGCAGCTAATCTGTTGTAGTGCCGACTTATCCATTGAGGACACGTTTTCCACAAAGAAAAGCACCTTGAATCGCCTTCCAAAAACTTTCCGACAAAGTTCCAGCACCCTCAAGACTTCAACAAATAGGCCACTTTGTGGCCCAGATAAGTTGAGCCTACCAAACTTCACAACACTAAGGTCCACGCAAGGAAAGCCGGCCCAGAAATGCAGTTTTGTTGCATGGGGGTAGCGAAGCATCCAACCAAAAACCGTCTCCCTGGTGATATCCCTGACATCGCCTTGAGCTGAGGCATGAGGCCACCTCCTAGCCTTGCAGATATCATAGGAGATAAGCCCTGCAACCTCGACACCCACCAGGTCGTACGCACGGAACGCACCCCCAATCCCATTGAAAAGGGACACAACCAGAATGCCTCCACTTACAGTGCAGTCCGGGCTCACTTTCAGTGCCTGACAAAACTGCTTACCTTCAGATGAAACAGCATCAGCGCGCCCCACTGCACCCCCTTTGCCAGAAGCATCCGACGCGGTGGCAACCTGACTCACCTCAGCACCCAAGAACGTATGAAGAAGGTGTGCCCCCGCGCATAGCATAAGAAGTTCTTGCCGTGCAGCACCAGCAAGCTTCGCAGAAAGTTTCTTCCCCCCAATCCATCTCCAAACCTGATGAAGAGTAGCCATACCTGCCCTCCGGAATTGTAGGACATGCACCCACCTTCCGCACACAACCTGCAACCACTTTCGGGGGATCTTCTCTTTCCAGTAGACTGGATCAGCTTGACCAGCCGTTCAGCAGAGGCACCTAGCAGCCTCGCCTCACTATCAAACATAGCCCCAAGCTCCTGCACCGCCTCAGCCTCCACAACCTTCTTTTTCTCCGAAGAGAGCACCCCTGCAGATTCCACGCAGCTTCCGCTAGACTATGGAGTTCACGCGCGCGACCACCAGCATCACCTGCTCCCAAGCGCTCCCCCGAGAAGAAGTTATCCAAATAGACGTGGTACCACCCCGTCGAAGTAACCCGTGCAGCCTTCAGCACTTCTGTCAACCAAGTGGGAAGTGGTTTGGTCCTAAGCACTTGCTCTCCCCGAGGAAGGCCACCATGGTTGAGTAGAGCTTGACTTACCTCTTGCATGACAGAGACCGCACTAGCCCAACCCATGGGGAGGACCTTGCATGCCAGGCAGTAGAGCACGCCAGCACGCAGCCCTATGTCTTCCCCCTTGGCTTGTAAGTTGAATGCCAGAAACCTTTGCCAGGAAGAGGGGAGAGAGAAGAGGTAGAACGCACTAGTCATATCGCTTTGACACATGCGGAGCTCTTCACTATCTTCCAACACCACAGACAAGTACTGGGTAACACCCAGAAGTTCATTGACAACCCTTGTAACTGCTGCATTACTGCATTTGGCGGGATCAGGTTCATGATGACCCTCAACTGAGGCCGACCGTCTGGCAACAAGGTGCTCTTGGCTACCCCAAACAATCCATTGAGAATCTTTTGACCCCTGAACGTGACAACTTCTTCAAGTTCCACCCAACTGCAAATGTTACGCTCGACCAATTTCCCAGCAACTGCCAGCCATGCGATCACCTTCTACAATATGAACCTTTGCCTGCAATTTTGGAACAGCTTGCCCATGATCAACAACCATAATCTTCAGGTCTCAAGAGAAACGACCTAGTTCTTCCTGCCGTCCAATCTGTGACCGGGATAGAACCCCCATGACCCGGTGGTGGCAATGCTGGGGTAATCTGATCACAGCTGAGTGGTTCCATGCGGGGAACTTCCTCCCCACTGTAGCTGATGAAACGACTGCTAAGCTCTTTTTCCACGGCCTCGGGACTTCGCACGATCTGCTGGTCCAGCCTGAGAACCCTCTGTACAGCGGCACGCATGCTCAAAGTTGCTGTCGCGTCGGATTTCCGCCAGCGACCAGCAGGGATGCCGTGATGCCCATGCAACCAATTAGTAAAGAGCACGGAAAGAAAGATCCATGCCATGTGGCACGGAAAGAATCGGAAACCACCTCCTCATAGCTGGCTCGAGACATTGCTCTTGACAGCTTATCCAGCTCACCAAGCCGGATTGGAAAAAGAGCCTTACGAGAGGCTCGATGCACGGCACGGTTGCCAGCACCCATCCTGGGAAGCACAACTGCCAGAGCTGTCAGCTTACCCAGGGAGAGTGAGTCCTCCTCACCCCTGATCACCAGCCAGGCCAGGAGGCACCCACTGAGCTGTAGCGAAACTCCTCCAGCACAAAGCTTCTCAAAGTCTCGCAAGTCCCCTCTGAGACCAATGCTTTCTGGGCCATTGCCGTCGGCCACTTTACTCATTTACTCCTCACCTTCACTTCTCCGCTGCCTTGGGCGCATCGGCCCCCTTCGTCTTCTTTCCGCTGGGCTTGTCCTTCTGATTCGCCCACCACTCTTTCTCTTTGCGACCAGCCTCCTCCTTGCTGCAGCTTTTCCTTTGTCCTTGCTTTTGCTCTCGCCTCCTCTTGGCGCCGCCCTCCAGCTGTCGCCATCTCATCGGCCCCACCTTCCCTCGTCTGCTCCCTGGCTCTTGCTCACCAGTCGGCCGTGCTTCTTGGCCTCCAGCAGCAGGCTCATGGGTGCCCCTTGAGTGGGCTCGAGGGGATGGAGCTCGAGGTACTGGGCGCTCTTCCAATGCCTTCGTTGACGGCTGTATGAATGGCGAGGAACCGGGAAGCAAGGGAATCTCCCAGCTTCCCCAATTCTCCCGCCCGCAGCTCGTCCAGGCAAATAGCCAGAAGGTTGAGCTCCTTCATGTCGCGGCTCAAGGCGTTGTAGTAGGGACGGACCATCAAGTTGAAGTATGAGGTCATTTTGACTCCCGTCGTCACCTCGTCCCCCTCGGCCGTCTCGACAGTCTTCGCATGATGTAGGAGCATCTTGAGGACAGCGCCAGGCCTTTTTGAAGACCTCTTCTGTAAGGGCGCCAAAAGCTCGCTTGAGCTTGAGGACTCCTCCTTGTCCTCGTCCGACGAGTCCACACGGCTCCCGTCTGGAGAGCTCGACGGGTCCCCATCTCTGCCGCTCGTCTTCTGCTTCTTTTGACCTCCTAGGAGCGCCTTCACCAACGCCCTTGCCTTTTCTCCTCCTCTCTTCTCTTTTCTCTTCTTCTTCTGTCTGACTTCTTGCATCTTGGCCACACGAAGCTGCTCGGCCTGTGCCAGCAGCTGGGCCCCTGGATCCTTCGCAACCTTCTTCTTGACTCTCTTCCTCTTCTTGCGAGGCTCTGGAGGGACGCACAGCTCTTCCTTCACATCCTGAAGCGCCAGCGTCCCCCCATGACCCCCTGGCGGTTCGCCCCCTTTTCTGCCTGTCTCCAAGTGGTCGCCCACCTCGAGGCGTCCCCGCTTCTGGGGGGGCTCCCCAGCCAGCTAGGCCCCCCCGAAGTTTCCGCAGCTGCGCCCTGAGAGCTTCGTGATTGCCAGCACCGGGAGTGGCCCCAGCGCGTAGATCGATCATCTACGCGCGTTTTTGTGTTTGCCGGGCCCGGGGAAAGCAACCAAGGCCGGAAACCAGCGTAGCCGGAGCAGCTATCCCGGGTTCCGACCACAACAGAGCCCAGCGCGGCCAAAAACCAGGCAGAACGCAAAACCGCGCGTAGATCGCTCATCTACGCGCGTTTTTGTGTTTGCCGAGCGCGGCGGGCCCGTGGAAAGCAAGGAAGGCCGGAAACAAGCGTAGCCGGAACAGCTATCCCGGGCAACGGCAATGGCCAGCACAACACGGAACTATTGCTTTTGAAGACAGGACCGTCTTGTTTTCTTCATTCCTTAAGCTTGTTTGGCGCGGTTTCCCACCGTAATTACCCTCCCAAGATAGACAAGAATTGGAAACCAGAAAGCCATGCCGAGGAAGCGCATTGTACAGACGGCTTTTCTATTTAAAAAACGCTGGCTTTCTACGTACTTGCAAGAAACACATCAAAATACCATGCCGCCGTTTGCCTTCTGACGCCTGCTGGCAGCGCCATGGCACATACGGTGGCACAAAGCTCCAGCCCCACGGTGTTAGCAAAGCTCCAAGGTTTGTCGTGAAGTCGGTGAAACAAACGAACAGAGGGGACATGTCCACAACAGGAAACAAAACGTCCTGGCTGTGGTAGGGGGAGAATTTGGACCCATTTCAACAAGCTTCCTTGAAATGAACCTTCTACAAATAAACCTAGGACGCACTGGCAAACCGCAAGAAATGAAAACCACAGATTGCTGGTCCTGAAAGTCTCTGCAGCATCTACTGGTGAAATTGCAAATTCCAACCTCTTCGGCCCCGAAACAATCCAGGTCTCACATCCAAACTTCTTTGCGAAAAAGAATTGCAAACGAGATATTGCAACATGCTGTCCGAAATTCAGTCACTAACCAGAACCTTTCCAACCGGCAGAAACAAAATTCCACTAGTCGCGCCAACTTGGAAGGGATGAGCCCTTTACCAGTCCCAAAGATCGCCACATCCGCCCCTTTCGATTCCACGGCCTTTTCAACTCACTTGCAATTGCCTGGAAGATATCCCAGTCTGCGCTTGCTTGCTTCAAAGCAATCTTGTTGGTCACACAGAGTCACAGTGACATGACAAGTGCACCGCACTTGACGGCTGATACACAACTGTCGTCGTTTCAAGATTCAAACTGGCATCTTGGCTCGCCCAAAGAATTGCAGTCTTGGCAAGGGGCTAGAACCGCGTGTGAATTGGCCCGGCATCAGCCACTTGAAAAACCACGGCGCCCGTCTCGACCCATCTCGGCCCATCTCAGAACGTCGAGGTCCCACGGGGTCCCACGGGGTCCCACCGGCCGGTCTTGGCACAGCCTGAGAGCCTCACAGCGGACAGCGCAAATGCCGCATCGTGCGCTTCCTGTCTCCTCAGGCTGCGCCCGTCAAAGAGCACGGTTTTTCGCTGCAAGGTGAATGGTCACGCCGAAGGAAAAGTATGCTGAGAACGCCGAATGCAGAACCACACTTTCTCAGCACCAAGATCATAGAAGAACTGTTCATGCCTTTTTTGTCTCGCAATGCAATTTGTGCGCGAAAGCAGCGAAATTTCAATTGTTCGCATCTCCCATGAGGTGCGCTGGTTACGAATGTTTTCGCCACGTCAATGTCTCGGGAACCACGATGTGAAAATTCAGGAATTTGGATTCACACCATGGCCGCCATGGCCTGAATCATCAAGCCATTCAGCCTAAATAAGGTAAATAGCTAAAAATAGTTGGATAACTTATGTTCATTTATTTTGGGCTTCCATCCTCACAATTCGCAAGCTCCAGAAATAAGCGTGGGATATCTTATTTTGGTGTTGGATCATCATGAGCAAAAGGTCCAAGACAGGTCCGAGAAATAGGCCCTGGACACCTTATTTTGGGGTTCGTTTGTTCCGAGCCAATGTTATGACAAATAATACTGTAATATTAATGGTTTGTGACTGGGGCCATTGACGAGGGGAAAAGCTGTCGCTCTAAAAACCGATGCCTGTTCGAGCCGACAAGAATTATAAGCTAACACGCGTTTGAAGGTGGCAAACCTTTGTGGACGGCTCCCAAACCTGCCCTGAATACTCATTTTACGAATCAATAAGAGATATTCTATATGTGTGGATATGTAGCCGATTCACTGTAAGTTGTTTTTCCTTCGGACGAGCCCAAAAAACATGACAGGAATCTCAGGCAAGGCGCCAACATCTACAATGCAAAACATTGCACACTTGCACGAAGAAGAACCCTTTAGTTTCGCATCTCTCGCCCTTTGCGCATGGCTGCGCCCAGTCATTGAAATATTGAACAGCAGTACTGGGGCCAGCATCTTGCAAGAAAATCGCAACAGGTTAACCTGCCCTTCCACTCCATGATATCAAAGGGTGTTTCTCGTGCAGAGAATGCAACAGAGCAAGGACCGTCAAGTTGGACTGGGCCACAACTCTCTTGCCCTGCAAACTCAACACAGCATCCTTTCAAGGAGCACCAGCTAGCCGTAACTTTGCTTCGATGTACTTCTCTGCAATGCATTTCTGAGGGCCCCTGCAAAACATGGCCTTTCGTGCATGATCAGCCACTCACTCGTAGGCTCCAACCGGAGCCGAGAGTGGCTTGTAAAGCACTGCTGGCTTTATCTGCATTCAAGGGCATAGAATGAGAATCCAACGCTATGCTTTTTACGGTACCTTTCGGTTTACTACCTAACACTCGGTGAACAACTTACATGCTGTCTTTCTGTCCACCGCAATGCACTGTACCTATCTGCTGGCGCTAAGCCAGAGCTTAGGGGCCTTGCAAATAGCACTGACTGGGAGCCAGAAGAGTGCCAGAGTGCAAGATCTTGCCTGAATACTCATTTTACGAATCAATAAGAGATATTCTATATGTGTGGACATGTAGCCGATTCATTGTAAGTTGTTTTTCCTTCGGACGAGCCCAAAAAACATGACAGGAATCTCAGGCAAGGCGCCAACATCTACAATGCAAAACATTGCACACTTGCACGAAGAAGAACCCTTTAGTTTCGCATCTCTCGCCCTTTGCGCATGGCTGCGCCCAGTCATTGAAATATTGAACAGCAGGACTGGGGCCAGCATCTTGCAAGAAAATCGCAACAGGTTAACCTGCCCTTCCACTCCATGATATCAAAGGGTGTTTCTCGTGCAGAGAATGCAACAGAGCAAGGACCGTCAAGTTGGACTGGGCCACAACTCTCTTGCCCTGCAAACTCAACACAGCATCCTTTCAAGGAGCACCAGCTAGCCGTAACTTTGCTTCGATGTACTTCTCTGCAATGCATTTCTGAGGGCCCCTGCAAAACATGGCCTTTCGTGCATGATCAGCCACTCACTCGTAGGCTCCTGGCTTGTAAAGCACTGCTGGCTTTATCTGCATTCAAGGGCATAGAATGAGAATCCAACGCTATGCTTTTTACGGTACCTTTCGATTTACTACCTAACACTCGGTGAACAACTTACATGCTGTCTTTCTGTCCACCGCAATGCACTGTACCTATCTGCTGGCGCTAAGCGAGAGCTTACGGGCTTTGCGCGCACGGGCACAATGAGGGATGGCTGGCTCTAGAGCAATCTTCATGCCAACCGATGTCTTGTCACACAGCCCTTGCCTACGTGTTTCACTAGCCCAGAAATGATTTGCTGTGCTTTCTGTGGCACGTCAAGCACAGGTGCCTATCATGTCAGGGAAATCTGCCAAACAAAATCCAATGTTTTTGTGGCAAGTTCCGCCGCCTCTCAAGGACTGGGAGCAAGAATCTGCTTGAAGAGTGCAAGATCTTGCCTGAACCATTTCACGAATCAATGCAAAAATACAAGAGGCAATGTTTCTCGTGCAGAGAATGCAACAGAGCAAGGACCGTCAAGTTGGACTGGGCCACAACTCTCTTGCTTTGCAAACTCAACACAACATCCTTTCAAGGAGCACCAGCTAGCCGTAACTTTGCTTCGATGTGCTTCTCTGCAATTCACTTCTGTGGGCCCCTGCAAAACATGGCCTTTCCGTTGCTGGCTTCGGAGGACGCTCAGAAAGCGAGCCTCCTCTGTTTTTACCTGCGTTCAAGGGCACTGAAAGAGACTCGCACACTATGCTTTTTACTGTATTTTTCGCTGCTTTACTACCTAGCACTCGGTGAACAACTTACATCCTGATAGTGGGATGTGGCGGAAAAACAGGACGGAAGTCTCAAGAACGGCTACAATCCACCGCAATGCACTGTACCTATCTGCTGGCCCTAAGCCAGAGCTTAGGGGGCTTGCACGCACATGCACATTGAGGGATGGCTGGCTCCGGAGCAATCTTCATGCCAACCGTCGCGCGTCAAGCACAGGTGCCCATCATGTCAGGGATATCTGCCAAACAAAATCCAATCTTTTTGTGGCAAGTTCCGCCGTCTAGGAAGGAGCAGAAGTGTATTGTTGCCTGCACTTGCCTCTCAAGGACCATCAAGTCGGACTGGGCCACAACTCTCTTGCCCTCCAAACTCAACACAATATCCTGTCAAGGAGCACCAGCTAGCCGTAACTTTGCTTCGATGTGCTTCTCTGCAATTCACTTCTGTGGGCCCCTGCAGAATATGGCCTTTCGTGCATGATCAGCCACTCGCTCGTAGGCTCCAACCGGAGCCGAGAGTGGCTTGTAAAGCACTGCTGGCTTTATCTGCATTCAAGGGCATAGAATGAGAATCCAACGCTATGCTTTTTACGGTACCTTTCGATTTACTACCTAACACTCAGTGAACAACTTACATGCTGTCTTTCTGTCCACCGCAATGCACTGTACCTATCTGCTGGCGCTAAGCGAGAGCTTACGGGCTTTGCGCGCACGGGCACAATGAGGGATGGCTGGCTCTAGAGCAATCTCCTCTGGAGCTAAGCGCAAGTATTTAATTTTCACCTGCTTGCCATTGACATGGAATGATGAGGAATATTGATCATTGAGAAAACATGATTGCAAAAATGGAATTTTAAAATGAAATTTCAGTACGACTCCCCCCCCCCTCCAATTCCATTTTTAAGAGGGTAGGGATGTCTTTTGGCCACAGGTGAAAAAGTGGAACTGCTTCCTTGCCCTGCTTTCAGGACCAATGAAGCGCAGAGAATCTATGTAGCGGTTTCTCAGGATTTTATGATATGTCGAGACTTTGCCATCAGGCACGTCCAGGCACAACCTCTGCAGGATGCCTACACAAGCTTGCGTTAGATTCATCCTACGAAGGTACATGCCCATCTTTGGATGGTTTGGATGGACTGAGAATTGTTTACACAGGATGCGTCCGGAAGAAAGGCCATGTGAATCTGTACATCCAAAAGGCAAACTCAGCCCTGATGGGTTCAGTGTTTCATCCACATTGAAAAACGGTCGAAACCTCTGGAGGGTCCCCTGGGCAGCGCTGAGAACCAAGTGCACGGAAGCACCACTTCCGCAAGGATAAACAGCTCACAAAATCAGCGGCAGAGGCGGTCAGCATTCCCACCAACTACCCAATCGCACAACTGCCAACGTCTGCACCTGTCTGACTGGTCAGCCACATGTTTCGATACTTGGCCGCAGAGTTGACAAAGGTGACAGCTGCAATCTTTGCTCAGCTACTGTGACGTCAGTGTTCAGTGTTTCATCCTATTGAAAAACGTTCCAAAAAATCAGCATATGATTCCCCAAGAAAGGCTGCAATCCACCGCAATGCACTGTACCTATCTGCTGGCGCTAAGCCAGAGCTTAGGGGCCTTGCAAGTAGCACTGACTGGGAGCCCGAAGAGTGCAAGATCTTGCCTGAATACTCATTTTACGAATCAACGCATTCTTTAGTACAGGACGCAAGGCCAAGAATGACATCAAAGGGAATTTCTCGTACAGAAGCGCAGCAGAGAGTAGAAGAGTTTGCAACGCTGATCTCCTGCCACAACTCTCTTGCCTTTCAAACTCAACACAACATCCTTTCAAGGAGCACCAGCTTGCCTTGGCTTTCCTTCGATGCGCTTCTCTGCAATGCACTTCTGTGGGCCCCTGCAGACCATGACCTTTCGTGCCTGACCAGCCACTCGTTCGTAGGCTCCAACCGGAGTCGGGTGTGGCTTGTAAAGCGTTGCTGGCTTCGGAGGACGCTCAAAGAGCGAGCCTCCTGTGTTTTTACCTGCTTTCAAGGGCATATCGCACGCTATGCGTTTAATCCACCGGTAAATGCTTTACTACCTGGCACACGCTGATGAACTTACATGCTGTGTTTCTGTCCTCGGGCCAATAGGTTGGCCGTCTTGGAACAGACCAAAAAATCAGCATATGATTCCTCAAGAAAGGCCACAATCCACCACAATGCACTGTACCTATCTGCTGGCGCTAAGCGAGAGCTTGCGGGCCTTTCGCACACGTGCACATTGAAGGATGCCTGGCTCTAGAGCAATCTTCATGCCAACCGATGTCTTGTCACGCAGCCCTTGCCTGCGTGTTTTACTAGCCCAGAAATGATTTGCTGTGCTTTCTGTAGCACGTCAAGCACAGGCGCCCATCATGTCATGTCAGCGATATCTGCCAAACAAAATCCAATCTTTTTGTGGCAAGTTCCGCCGTCTAGGAAGGAGCAGAAGTGTATTGTTGCCTGCACTTGCCTCTCAAGGACCATCAAGTCGGACTGGGCCACAACTCTCTTGCCCTCCAAACTCAACACAATATCCTTTCAAGGAGCACCAGCTAGCCGTAACTTTCCTTCGATGCGCTTCTCTGCAATGCACTTCTGTGGGCCCCTGCAGACCATGACCTTTCGTGCCTGACCAGCCACTCGTTCGTAGGCTCCAACCGGAGTCGAGTGTGGCTTGTAAAGCGTTGCTGGCTTCGGAGGACGCTCAAAGAGCGAGCCTCCTGTGTTTTTACCTGCTTTCAAGGGCATATCGCACGCTATGCGTTTAATCCACCGGCAAATGCTTTACTACCTGGCACACGCTGATGAACTTACATGCTGTGTTTCTGTCCTCGGGCCAATAGGTTGGCCGTCTCGGAACAGACCAAAAAATCAGCATATGATTCTCCAAGAAAGGCCACAATCCACCACAATGCACTGTACCTATCTGCTGGCGCTAAGCGAGAGCTTGCGGGCCTTTCGCGCACGTGCACATTGAAGGATGCCTGGCTCTAGAGCAATCTTCATGCCAACCGATGTCTTGTCACGCAGCCCTTGCCTGCGTGTTTTACTTGCCCAGAAATGATTTGCTGTGCTTTCTGTAGCACATCAAGCACAGGCGCCCATCATGTCATGTCAGGGATATCTGCCAAATTGCCAAACAAAATCCAATGTTTTTGTGGCAGGTTCTGCCGTCTAGGAAGGAGCAGAAGTGTATTGTTGCCTGCACTTGCCTCTCAAGGACTGGCAGCAAGAATCTGCTTGAAGAGTGCAAGATTTTGCCTGAAACATTTCATCTTCAGTACAGGGCGCAAAGCCAAGAATGACATCAAAGGGACTTTCTCGTCCAAAAGCGCAGCAGAGAGTAGAAGAGTTTGCAACGCTGATCTCCTGCCACAACTCTCTTCCCCTCCAAACCCAACGTAACATGCGTTCAAGGAGCACCAGCTAGCCGCAACTTTGCTTCGATGCGCTTCTCTGCAATGCACTTCCGCAACTTTGCTTCATTGAAATATTGAACAGCAGTACTGGGGTCAGCATCTGGCAAGAAAATCGCAGCAGGTTAACCTGCCCTTCCACTCCATGATATCAAAGGGGGCTTCTCGTGCAGAGAATGCAACAGAGCAAGGACCATCAAGTTGGACTGGGCCACAACTCTCTTGCTCTGCAAACTCAACACAACATCCTTTCAAGGAGCACCAGCTAGCCGTAACTTTGCTTCGATGCGCTTCTCTGCAATGCACTTCTGAGGGCCCCTGCAAAACATGGCCTTTCGTGCATGATCAGCCACTCGTTCGTACGCTCCAACCGGAGCCGAGTGTGGCTTGTAAAGCGCTGCTGGCTTCGGAGGACGCTCAGAGAGCGAGCCTCCTTTGTTTTTACCTGATTTCAATGAGAATCACACGCTATGCTTTTTGCTGTATTTTTCGATGCTTTACTACCTATCACTCGGTGAACAACTTACATGCTGCCTTTCTGTCCCCGGGCCAATCTTCCGCAATCTTGGGATGTGGCAGAAAAACAGGACGGAAATAATCCACCGCAATGCACTGTACCTATCTGCTGGCGCTAAGCCAGAGCTTAGGGTCCTTGCGCGCACGTGCACATTGAGGGATGGCTGGCTCTAGAGCAATCTTCATGCCAACCGATGTCTTGTCACGCAGCCCTTGCCCGCTTGTTTTACTAGCCCAGAAATATCCCTACCCCTATAGAAGGGGAGGGCGGGGGGGACAAAACCAACCTGTCGAATTCCATTATTTTGTTGCTTGGAAACCCTGGGATAGTGATCCAACCCCTCAAATGGATTTCTCGTGCAAAACTGCAGCACAGAGTACAAGAGTTTGCAACGCTGATCTCCTGGCCACAACTCTCTTGCCCTCCAAACTCAACACAACATCCTTTCAAGGAGCACCAGCTTGCCTTGGCTTTCCTTCGATGCGCTTCTCTGCAATGCACTTCTGTGGGCCCCTGCTGAACATGGCCTTTCGTGCCTGACCAGCCACTCGTTCGTAGGCTCCAACCGGAGTCGAGTGTGGCTTGTAAAGCGTTGCTGGCTTCGGGGGACGCCCAGAGAGCGAGCCTCCTGTGTTTTTACCTGCCTTCAAGGGCATAGGGGCAAAGAATGAGAATCGCAGGCGATGCTTTTTACGGTACCTGTCGATGCTTTACTACCTAGCACGCAACTCGCTTGCACTCCAAACTCAACACAATATCCTTTCAAGGAGCACCAGATAGCCGTAACTTTGCTTCGATGTGCTTCTCTGCAATTCACTTCTGTGGGCCCCTGCAGAACATGGCCTTTCGTGCGTGATCAGCCACTCAATCGTAGCATGTGTGATGCGCCACTCCTGCATTAGCGCCAGATGCTCTCTGCATGAAAATGCGCCACAAAAGAAGCGCGCCGCATGTGTGATGCAGAACAGGACCTTTCACCTTTCCAGGTCAAGTTTTAGTCTTTTGGCCACAGGTGAAAAAGTGGAACTGCTTCCTTGCCCTGCTTTCAGGACCAATGAAGCGCAGAGAATCTATGTAGCGGTTTCTCAAGCTTTTATGATATGTCGAGACTTTGCCATCATGCACTTCCAGGCACAACCTCTGCAGGATTCCCCTTGACCCTGCCTGCACAAGCCTGCGCTAGATTCATCCTACGAAGATAGCTGAGAATTGTTTACACAGGATGCGTCCGGAAGAAAGGCCATGTGAATCGCACATCCAAAAGGCAAACTGAGCCCTGATGGGTTCAGTGTTTCATCCACATTGAAAAACGGTCGAAACCTCTGGAGGGTCCCGTGGGCAGCGCTGAGAACCAAGTGCACGGAAGCACCACTTCCGCAAGGATAAACAGCTCACAAAATCAGCGGCATTGATAAAATGTACCGCGCAGCTCGTGGACTTCCTGTGAGATCTGTTTGAAGACCAATCAGTGTCCGTGTAGGTCTCCAAAATCCACTGCATTTCACAGCCTTCCTTTCTTTTTCCTCCCAACTTGATACTACTGTTGCCGCTGAACTTCAAATACCCCATCAAGCGCCCCAAACGCTGGAGCGCACACAAAGTTGGTTTGGACATTGCAGCTGGTAGCTCCTTCACAGTGAACATAATGTCCAACCGGTCACTGGAGAGGTAAAGAAGTAACCCTATGATGCTCACTGCTCCTGTATGAGCTGCTGTCACCTGGTCCAAGTTGTTGAGAAAGGTCCCCCTGTTGAATTCCAGCTTCACAAGGTGTCTTCTGTAGGCGCACTTGTCCAAAAAGGTTTTCAAAGCAACTCAGCACCTTTTCCACTGTCGTGCCTGGTGCCACCAGCATTCCCACCAACTACCCAATCACAACTGCCAACGTCTGCACCTGTCTGACTGGTCAGCCACATGTTTCGATACTTGCCAGCAGAGTTGACAAAGGTGACAGCTGCAATCTTTGCTCGGCTACTGTGACGTCAGCTGCATCAATTCAGGCGGGATCAAGATGTACCTTGGATAGCCGGTGCGGAGCATCTGCGGCAAAGTGAATCTATTTCTGATCTATACTGGTCCGACGTGTGGAGACTCTACTTCAAGGAAAAACGATATCTAGTGTTAAATGATGGATTTTCACGGATGTTCTGTTTCACAAAGATGTTCCAAAGTCAATACCCCCCTTGCGGTTCAGACTCCCGCACATAAGCAAGAGAAATGCAGCAGGCGTATCCTTGCATCGCGTGTCTAACGGTACTGGGGACGAGACTTTCGAAGGTCAAGTCATTGTCTGAATTGATCCGTGGAAGACGAACCTGTACTGGTTTGCGGACATGTCAATTTAAACAAAAAATGCTGAAATATTAATACGCGCCATGTGATATATATATTATGTAACACTGTGCAATGCCGTTCTGCATCAAACGTAGAAAGTGCAGGCGCATGGACCCCACATCGATCACGGTTTGAAAAGATGGCGACCAATATTTCAACAAAGAAGGCAACCAAGATGGCAACCGTGCCACAACTTTCTCCACTGGGAGGCAAGACTGGACTTCAAAAATAAGTTTGACAGCACCAACGCACAACAAAGTTCGGACTACCTGATTACAGTACCCGGCTCAAAGGACGAGTTCAACGCGGCCGTTTGAATAAAGGACCTACATGACTAAAGGCCTCATAAATCTCAGTTATAGCTTGAAAAGTGTGCAATTTCCCCACCATAAGATCAGCAGCAGTCACATAGAGCGGGAGCACTCATGAGAAATGTTGGCACAAAGTCTCGGTCAAACATGCCAAAAAGTAAGACATGCCAGAATGGCTGGTGCTGCAACACATGGATCAAACATGGCTTGCAATAACACATAGCTAAGCATGGCTCGCACCAAGCGTTTCTGTAAACATGCCAGAATGTTGCCAGAATCTTTGGCCAAAGTTTCCATCAAACATGTCAACAAGTCAGACATGCCACGCAAAACGATGGTCGATGTGACCAAGTCCCACGCCTGCCACGCACATGGAACGTCGATGTCACCAAGCGCCACACCTGCCAGCCAAAGTGACGGTAGATGTCGCCAAGCGCCACGCCTGCCACGCAAAGTGCCGCGGCGTCATGTAGAACGCAAAATCGAGCGTAGATCGCTCATCCACGCGTGTTTTCGCGTTTCTGAGGTGCAGCAGCGCTGCAGCAAGCAAACAAGACAAAATTTCAGCATGGGAACAGCCACTTAAAAGCATCAACCACTAGCGTCACGAAAAACGCCAAGCCCAAGCCTGCGAAGGGCGCGCCCGGAAAGAATCGAGCCTTGGCGCGGCTGGTGGGCTTGGGCTTAGAGCTCCAGGCCGCGGGATAAGCCGAGGTGTCGTGGCCGCCGAGGTGGAGCGGCGCTCTCGGCTCTCCTGGCCTCTCCGAGGTGCGCTGGCGCGGCGGCCCCGCGGCAAGCAACCAAGGCCGGAAACCAGTGTAGCTGGCAGAGCTATCCCGGATTCCGGTCGCGGCAGAGCCCAGCGCGGCCAAGCCCAAAACCCAGGTATAACGCAAAATAATCGCGCGTAGATCGATCATCTACGCGTGTTTTTGTGTTTGCCGGGCGCGGCGGGTCCGGGGAAAGCAACCAAGGCCGGAAACCAGCGTAGCCGGAGCAGCTATCCCGGGTTCCGGCCACAACAGAGCCCAGCGCGGCCAAAAACCAGGCAGAACGCAAAACCGCGCGTAGATCGCTCATCTACGCGCGTTTTTGTGTTTGCCGAGCGCGGCGGGCCCGTGGAAAGCAAGGAAGGCCGGAAACAAGCGTAGCCGGAACAGCTATCCCGGATTCTGGCAACGGCAATGGCCAGCACAACACGGAACTATTGCTTTTGAAGACAGGACCGTCTTGTTTTCTTCATTCCTTAAGTTTGTTTGGCGCGGTTTCCCACCGTAATTACCCTCCCAAGATAGACAAGAATTGGAAACCAGAAAGCCATGCCGAGGAAGCGCATTGTACAGACGGCTTTTCTATTTAAAAAACGCTGGCTTTCTACGTACTTGCAAGAAACACATCAAAATACCATGCCGCCGTTTGCCTTCTGACGCCTGCTGGCAGCGCCATTGCACATACGGTGGCACAAAGCTCCAGCCCCACGGTGTTAGCAAAGCTCCAAGGTTTGTCGTGAAGTGGGTGAAACAAACGAACAGAGGGGACATGTCCACAACATGAAACAAAACGTCCTGGCTGTGGTGGGGGAGAATTTGGACCCATTTCAACAAGCTTCCTTGAAATGAACCTTCTAAAAATAAACCTAGGACGCACTGGCAAACTGCAAGAAATGAAAACCACAGATTGCTGGTCCTGAAAGTCTCTGCAGCATCTACTGGTGAAATTGCAAATTCCAACCTCTTCGGCCCCGAAACAATCCAGGTCTCACATCCAAACTTCTTTGCGAAAAAGAATTGCAAACGAGATATTGCAACATGCTGTCCGAAATTCAGTCACTAACCAGAACCTTTCCAACCGGCAGAAACAAAATTCCCCTAGTCGCGCCAACTTGGAAGGGATGAGCCCTAAAAACCAGTCCCAAAGATTGCCACATCCGCCCCTTTCGATTCCACGGCCTTTTCAACTCACTTGCAATTGCCTGGAAGATATCCCAGTCTGCGCTTGCTTGCTTCAAAGCAATCTTGTTGGTCACACAGAGTCACATGACAAGTGCACCGCACTTGACGGCTGATACACAATTGTCATCGTTTCAAGATTCAAACTGGCATCTTTGGCTCGCCCAAAGAATTGCAGTCTTGGCAAGGGGCTAGAACCGCGTGTGAATTGGCCCGGCATCAGCCACTTGAAAAACCACGGCGCCCGTCTGGACCCATCTCGGCCCATCTCAGAACGTCGAGGTCCCACGGGGTCCCACGGGGTCCCACGGGGTCCCACGGGGTCCCACGGGGTCCCACGGGGTCCCACGGGGTCCCACCGGCCGGTCTTGGCACAGCCTGAGAGCCTCACAGCGGACAGCGCAAATGCCGCATCGTGCGCTTCCTGTCTCCTCAGGCTGCGCCCGTCAAAGAGTACGGTTTTTCGCTGCAAGGTGAATGGTCACGCCGAAGGAAAAGTATGCTGAGAACGCCGAATGCACCACACTTTCTCAGCACCAAGATCATAGAAGAACTGTTCATGCCTTTTTTGTCTCGCAATGCATATCCCATGAGGTGCGCTGGTTACGAATGTTTTCGCCACGTCAATGTCTCGGGAACCACGATGTGAAAATTCAGGAATTTGGATTCACACCATGGCCGCCATGGCCTGAATCATCAAGCCATTCAGCCTAAATAAGGTAAATAGCTAAAAATAGTTAGATAACTTATGTTCATTTATTTTGGGCTTCCATCCTCACAATTCGCAAGCTCCAGAAATAAGCGTGGGATATCTTATTTTGGTGTTGGATCATCATGAGCAAAAGGTCCAAGACAGGTCCGAGAAATAAGCCCTGGAGACCTTATTTTGGGGTTCGTTTGTTCCGAGCCAATGTTATGAAAAATAATACTGTAATATTAATGGTTTGTGATTGGGGCCATTGACGAGGGGAAAAGCTGTCGCTCTAAAAACCGATGCCTGTTCGAGCCGACAAGAATTATAAGCTAACACGCGTTTGAAGATGGCAAACCTTTGTGGACGGCTCCCAAACCTGCCCTGAATACTCATTTTACGAATCAATAAGATATATTCTATATGTGTGGCTGTGGACATGTAGCCGATTCACTGTGAGTTGTTTTTCCTTCGGACGAGCCCAAAAAACATGACAGGAATCTCAGGCAAGGCGCCAACATCTACAATGCAAAACATTGCACACTTGCACGAAGAAGAACCCTTTAGTTTCGCATCTCTCGCCCTTTGCGCATGGCTGCGCCCAGTCATTCAAATATTTAACAGCAGTACTGGGGCCAGCATCTTGCAAGAAAATCGCAACAGGTTAACCTGACCTTCCACTCCATGATATCAAAGGGTGTTTCTCGTGCAGAAGTGCAGCAGAGAGTAGAGGAGTTTGCAACGCTGATCTCCTGCCACAGCTCTCTTGCCTTGCAAACTCAACACAGCATCCTTTCAAGGAGCACCAGCTAGCCGTAACTTTGCTTCGATGTGCTTCTCTGCAATGCACTTCTGAGGGCCCCTGCAAAACATGGCCTTTCGTGCATGATCAGCCACTCACTCGTAGGCTCCAACCGGAGCCGAGAGTGGCTTGTAAAGCGCTGCTGGCTTTATCTGCATTCAAGGGCATAGAATGAGAATCCAACGCTATGTTTTTTACGGTACCTTTCGATTTACTACCTAACACTCGGTGAACAACTTACATGCTGTCTTTCTGTCCCTGGGTCAATCTTCCGCAATCTTGGAACAGACCAAAAAATCAGCATATGATTCCCCAAGAAAGGCTACAATCCACCACAATGCACTGTACCTATCTGCTGGCACTAAGCCAGAGCTTAGGGGCCTTGCAAATAGCACTGACTGGGAGCCAGAAGAGTGCCAGAGTGCAAGATCATGCCTGAATGCTCACTTTACGAATCAATAAGATATATTATATTATATTATATTATATTATATTGTATCATATCATATCATATCATATCATATTATATTATATTATATTATATTATAATATATATATATGTGTGTGGCTGCGGACATGTGCCGATTCACTGTGAGTAGTTTTTCTTCGGACGAGCCCAAAAAACATGACAGGAATCTCAGACAGGAATATACAGGAATCTCAGGCAAGACGCCAACATCTACAAATCCCAAATATTGCACTGTATCTTGCACGAAGAAGAACCTTTTACTTTCGCATCTCTCGCCCTTTGCGCATGGCTGCGCCCAGTCATTGAAATATTTAACAACAGTACTGGGGCCAGCATCTTGCAAGAAAATCGCAACAGGTTAACCTGGCCTTCCACTCCATGATATCAAAGGGTGCTTCTCGTGCAGAGAATGCAACAGAGCAAGGACCATCAAGTTGGACTGGGCCACAACTCTCTTGCCCTGCAAACTCAACACAGCATCATTTCAAGGAGCACCAGCTAGCCGTAACTTTGCTTCGATGTACTTCTCTGCAATGCACTTCTGAGGGCCCCTGCAAAACATGGCCTTTCGTGCATGATCAGCCACTCACTCGTAGGCTCCAACCAGAGTCGAGAGTGGCTTGTAAAGCGCTGCTGGTTTTATCTACGTTCAAGGGCATAGAATGAGAATCCAACGCTATGCTTTTTACGGTACCTTTCGATTTACTACCTAACACTCGGTGAACAACTTACATGCTGTCTTTCTGTCCCCGGGTCAATCTTCCGCAATCTTGGAACAGACCAAAAAATCAGCATATGATTCCCCAAGAAAGGCTACAATCCACCACAAAGCACTGTACCTATCTGCTGGCGCTAAGCGAGAGCTTACAGGCTTTGCGCGCACGGGCACAATGAGTAGTGACTAGGCATGATGCTAGGTTGATTGCTTCATTTTCATCCATCCACATTTCATCATTACATACCATCATTTCAACATATCTCATCCATCACTTTTCACCATCAAAAAATCCATTAATCAACCACTTCCACCATATCATCAATCATTTTCTCATTCATCTTTCCATTCATCTTCATTTTTCATTGTTCCAATCTATTTTCCATTCATTTTTCCATTATTTTTCCATTCATCTTCATTTTTCATTGTTCCAATCCAATTTCCATATCATGTTTCCATTATCTTATCATTCATTGTCACTTTCATCTTCACCATTCATCAAATTCATTTCATCTTCATTTTCATTCATAGGGTTATAGCAACGAACCTAGCATCATGCCACCCCATAGAAATATAGGTAAGAAACCTGAAAATGCCAAACTAAAACCTGAAAATGCCAAACCAAAACCCGAAAATGCCAAACCAAAACCCGAAAATGCCAAACCAAAACCTGAAAATGCCAAACCAAAACCTGAAAATGCCAAACCAAAAACATGAAATGCCAAACCAAAACCTAAGAATTACAATTGTGGAGTGCGCAGTGTGCCAACTTAAGACTTGAAAAAGCCCAACCCAAAGAACCCAAATGGCAACCAAAAACCCCAAATTAGGACTTTCAAGTGCTATGGGACGTCCACAACAATGTTTTCATTAGGACTTTCAAGTGCTGACTTGGGACTTCCAAATGTTCATCATGTCCCCGACATAGACGGGAGAAAGGCCGTTCCAATTTTCATTTTTTGGGGATTTTTTTTTTGGTGAAGGGTTATTCCCGCAAGGGTGGAAAACTATTTCCCCTTACAACATTAAATCATTTCCTTTGGGTCTTTTAATGAAATAATGATGCCATAATTTCAGCAACTATGGCATATTTTTTTCAAATAAGAATGTCATTATCATTGACGTTTTTTTCTCCATTTTGCGTTGTTTTTGTCTTTCTAATATGCATTCTTTATTTTTTTGGTAATATTGTTTTTTCTGTTTTGTTTTTTTTCTTTGTTTTCTTGCTGCCATTTCTTATTTGTTTCATTGATTGTGTCTCTATTATTTTGATAGTATTGTCTTTTGCGTTCTGTTATTTTCTCTTTATCACGTTCTTTATTTTGTTGTTGGTATTTGATATTTTTTTCATTAATCCTTTCTTTATCATTTTGGTAGTATTTTTGTTTGCGTTCTGCTATTTTTTCTTTGTTATTTTCCCTATATGTTTTATTTTTTTCTGTTATTTTCTCTTTATTTTGGTTGTATTTTTTTTTTGAGTAAAAGTTGTTCCTTGTTGTTTTGGTAGTATTGGCGGTCTCGTTCTGCCATTTCTTGCTTATGTGTTTGGTAATAGTTCTGTTTTGTTTCTTTAATTTGGTCTTTGTGACTTTGGTTATACTGCCTTTTATACTCTTGTATTTTTGTCTATTATCATCGAAATATGTTTTCCAGATTCTACCACTTACTATTTTATTCAATTTGCTCTGATACTCTCTTATTTTTTCACCTTCCTTCTTGAGCAATTCACCCTCTTGTTTGGCACGGATAGCCTTCAATGAGTTCAATGTAAAAGGCATCTTTGCCCAGGTCGGACATTGCTTGGTATAGTTTGTAGTATTGCGCATTTTTCTTGTTCATGCCATTTCTATGTTCTGCCATTCTTTGCGCTAATGTTTGGCAAGTGCTTCCGACATAAGTCAAATCATTAATTGAATTTCTGAGTATGTACATTTTCCCATTGCTGTAGTCCTTGTGTCTTCTGATTTTTGCTATTTCTACCGACATATTGTTCTCTAATGATTATTAATGTTCATATATCTTTAAATGGAAATGGAAAATACCAAAAAAAAAACTATGCCAAAAACGCACAGAAAGTGGCATAATTTTTTTTTGAACAATAATAGATGCTTCATTTACATCCTTTCTGTATTTTTTAAAGTATTCTCTTTTGGTTTGTTTTGGTGGTTCTTCACTAATGTTTTCATCTGTTTTTTTTCTTTTTTTTTTCGCATTTTTTCTTAAATAGTATTGTCTCTGGATTTTTGTTTTTCCCGAGAGCGTCTGAGCGCAGGGTTCTTCCAATAGTGGGGGTCTGTATCTCACCTTCTCATCTTCATACCTTCTCATCTTCACATCTACTCATCTTCACATCTGCTCATCTTCACATCTTCTCTCACATCTGCTCATCTTCACATCTTCTCTCACATCTGTTCATCTTCATATCTTCTCTCACATCTTCTCTCACATCTTCTCTCATCTGCTCATCTTTCTTCATATCTTCTCTCACATCTTCTCTCACATCTGCTCATCTTCACATCTGCTCATCTTCACATCTTCTCTCACATCTTCTCTCACATCTTCTCTCACATCTTCTCTCACATCTGCTCATCTTCAAATCTTCTCTCACATCTTCTCTCACATCTTCTCTCATCTGCTCATCTTTCTTCATATCTTCTCTCACATCTTCTCTCACATCTTCTCTCACATCTTCTCTCACATCTGCTCATCTTCACATTTGCTCATCTTCACATCTTCTCTCACATCGTCTCTCACATCTGCTCATCTTCACACCTTCTCTCACATCTTCTCGCCTTCACATCTTCTCTCCTTTCTCTCTCTTTTTTCCCGAGAGCGTCTGAGCGCAGGGTTCTTCCAATAGTGGGGGTCTGTAGAACATCTTCTCATCTTCACATCTCATCTTCACATCCTCTCATCTTCACATCTCATCTTCACATCCTCTCATCTTCACATCTTTTCATCTTTACATCCTCTCATCTTCACATCCTCTCATCTTCACATCTTTTCATCTTTACATCCTCTCATCTTCACATCTTTTCATCTTTACATCCTCTCATCTTCACATCCTCTCATCTTCACATCTGCTCATCTTCACATCCTCTCATCTTCACACCTTCCCATCTTCACATCTTTTCATCTTTACATCCTCTCATCTTCACATCCTCTCATCTTCACATCCGCTCATCTTCACATCCTCTCATCTTCACACGTTCCCATCTTCACATCTGCTCATCTTCACACCTTCCCATCTTCACATCTGCTCATCTTCACGCCTTCCCATCTTCACACCTTCTCATCTTCACATCTGCTCATCTTCACACCTTCTCATCTTCACTTCTGCTCATCTTCACATCTGCTCATCTTCACACCTTCCCATCTTCACATCTGCTCATCTTCACACCTTCCCATCTTCACATCTTCTCATCTTCACATCTGCTCATCTTCACATCTGCTCATCTTCACATCTGCTCATCTTCACATATGCTCATCTTCACATCTTCTTATCTTCACATCTTCTCATCTTCACATCTGCTCATCTTCACATCTGCTCATCTTCACATCTGCTCATCTTCACATCTGCTCATCTTCACACCTTCCCATCTTCACATCTTCTCATCTTCACATCTGCTCATCTTCACATCTGCTCATCTTCACACCTGCTCACCTTCTCTCTCACGCCTTCTTTTTATCTTTCTCTCTTAAGGCCGAGGGTGGTGCCGGCGGCGAGTCACGAAACGTCAACCCTTTCGCACGAAATGAGGGTCGATGGGCAAAAACTGAGGTAAAATTGCGATTTGACTTGCCCCGGAGCAACCCTTTCGCACGAAATGAGGGTCGATGGGCAAAAACTGAGGTAAAATTGCGATTTGACTTGCCCCGGAGCAACCCTTTCGCACGAAATGAAGGTCGATCGGCAAAAACTGAGGTAAAATTGCGATTTGACTTGTCCCGGAGCACCCCTTTCGCACGAAATGAGGGTCGATCGGCAAAAACTGAGGTAAAATTGCGATTTTACTTGCCCTGGAGCAACCCTTTCGCACGAAATGAGGGTCGATCGGCAAAAACTGAGGTAAAAGTGCGATTTGACTTGCCCCGGAGCAACCCTTTCGCACGAAATGAAGGTCGACCGGCAAAAACTGAGGTAAAATTGCGATTTGACTTGCCCCGGAGCAACCCTTTCGCACGAAATGAGGGTCGATGGGCAAAAACTGAGGTAAAATTGCGATTGACTTGCCCCGGAGCAACCCTTTCGCACGAAATGAGGGTCGATGGGCAAAAACTGAGGTAAAATTGCGATTTGACTTGCCCCGGAGCAACCCTTTCGCACGAAATGAGGGTCGATCGGCAAAAACTGAGGGAAAATTGCGATTTGACTTGCCCCGGAGCAACCCTTTCGCACGAAATGAAGGTCGACCGGCAAAAACTGAGGTAAAATTGCGATTTGACTTGCCCCGGAGCAACCCTTTCGCACGAAATGAGGGTCGATGGGCAAAAACTGAGGTAAAATTGCGATTTGAGGGTCGAGGGTCGGGCAAAAACTGAGGTAAAATTGCGAACTTCTTCGTCTGTGTGTAAAAGCGTCTGTGTGTAAAAGCGTCTGTGTGTAAAAGCTTCTGTGTGTAAAAGCGTCTCTGTGTGTAAAAGTCTCTGTGTGTAAAAGCGTCTGTGTGTAAAAGCGTCTGTGTGTAAAAGTGTTTGTGTGTAAAAGTGTTGTGTGTAAAAGCGTTCTGTGTGTAAAAAGCGTCTGTGTGTAAAAGCGTCTGTGTGTAAATGTGTTTGTGTGTCAAAGCGTCTGTGTGTAAAAAGTGTCTGTGTGTAAAAAGCGTCTGTGTGTAAAAGTGTCTGTGTGTAAAGGCGTCTGTGTGTAAAAAGGTCTGTGTGTAAAAGCGTCTGTGTGAAAAAGCGTCTGTGTGTCAAAGCGTTTGTGTGTAAAAGCGTCTGTGTGTAAAAGTGTTTGTATGTAAAAGCTTCTGTGTGTAAAAGCTTCTGTATGTAAAAGCTTCTGTGTGTAAAAGCTTCTGTGGGTAAAAGCTTTGTGTGTAAAAGCGTCAGTGTAAAAGCGTCTGTGTGTAAAAGTGTTTGCGATGCAAACTATTGTCTTGCACTTCTCACTATTTTGTCTTGATACTCCTCTTCTCGACTGCCTATAACACAGCTTTCATATATCGTTTCTAATATTGCGTCTCCATACTAACAAGAGAAGACCCTGCTCCTCTACGCTCTCGGGCAATCCGTCGTCTAGTTTTGTTTTTATATTCTGGGGTTTCCTTAACTTTGTGATAACACAGTCGTTGATACAATGCCATTTGCTTTCTAACTTCTTCAAGCGTCAAGTCTTCAGGTTTTCTAACGGTCATTATGAATATTTATGTGTTCCCGTAACAATCGAAAATGGAATTACTTAAAATCTCACAAGTGAGTGGTCAGAACAAGCTGCACCATCCTTTTCTTCGTGTGCTAGGATGGTGCCTGTGCGGCTGCCCTATCTGGTCTGTGACCTATGTCACCAGTGGTCAGTTTGACCACCTGCCATACACTTGGCAGAATTGGTGGTGGTGTCATCAAATTCAACCCCACCACTGTGCAGCCGCACCCACCGGACCCCCATGTGGGATCATGGGTGGGTTGGAGAAAAGAGAGAAAATATTCGACCCTCTTGACCGCATCTAGTTGGTTCAGAGGGAAGGTGTCTTCCAGTCACCTAAGATTTGCGGCAAAAGTTGAAATAAAGCAAAAATAGAGTGAAGCGAGAGGCGCTTCTCTGGGGTGAAACCTACCGGTTCAGGATGAGTCAGTTCATCTGCCCATTGGTTATGAGCTCGCTTGTAATGATTCGGAGCAAGTTGGGCTCCTTGCTCATAGAGCAGATTAACCAATTGCATCAGGAACGCAGCTGTGGGCATCTTCCTGGTGTTCTGGTTCAGCAGGGAGAAGATATTGCCCTGGTTGTCTGAGATCAGGGCCAACTGAAGACGTAGCAACGTAGAGTTTCCCCGTTGGATGAGGAGGGCCACCAGGATCAGGGTATTGAGCATCTCCAGGGCTGCAATGTGCCGGGTGGAGCTACTTTCCATGAAAGCCCATGGGCAGTCATCTGGTGTGGTTTCTAGTTGAAACCACACCGATCCCTCGGATCCAACCTCCTAGCCATGGTCGTGCCACCAGGACGTCCTTGGTTGCACTAGCATCACTGGCTCCCCACCAGTTCGAAGTGCTCACGGAGAAGGTTGGCTGTAGGGTTTAGAGAAGATCGCCTCCAACATCTTTGCGAATAGGGTGACAAGCTTCGGAGGGCTCCCGAAGTCTTACCTGGCAGTGCGGATTCATCAGCAGCGTCGTCGGCAGCAGCCGCCAGGAGGCCCGGCGGCGCCGCGCCCTGCCCCGCCCGCGGCCGGGTCATAGCTCGCCACAGGGTGCCGCGCCGCGGGTCCCAGTCCTCGCCGGGGTAGCGCGCCGCGCCGCGCCGCGCCCCCGCGGCCGGCTGGAGGCGCACTTCGAGTGCCTGGAGCGGCAGCTCGTGGCCGTGGCGCCTGGGGCCAGATTCTGGGGCAACATAGCCCCGACATACTTTTTTGGGCGCTCCCCAAACACCTCTAAAACGACATACCTTTTTTTGGCAGCCTCTTGAGAATCAAAAAAACCAATTTTACACTGTAAAATGTATGTTTTTGCTATGTTCTGAAAGTCCAAAATGCAAAAAACATACATTATACACTGTAAAATGCATGTGTTTCAACTTTTGGAATGAAATTTCAAGATTCCAAAACTAAAATTGAAGCCCCAGAGTCAAAAACATACATTTTACACTGTAAAATGTATGTTTTTCCAATTTTGGACTGAAATTTCAAGATTCCAAACCTGAGATTGAATGTTTGCTTTAGTGGCAGGAGGGTTATTCTTTGGGCACGTCAACTTTGCTGCCCTAGGCTTGCCCGATGCACCAACAGCACAATGACTTAGTGCATGAGGCCATGGCAGCGGCTCATCGAGTCCAACAGAGCTGGCACTGCCTCTGTGAGGCCTATCAGGCTGTGCTGAGTGAACTCAAGTATCATGCTCCCACGTCCAGCTAGAATATGCACTGGGCTCGAAAAATTTCAAGATGACGAGGAAGCAGTATGGCTGTCATGCACACAAGATGCATTAATTTAGACAGGCCCCCGTCTCTGTTGACACGTCATCCCATGTAAATGAAAAAGTCTGCTACTCACTGTTTTGGGTGGATCATGCAGTACCTTCCAACATGACTGGCACGCTCCAATAGCAATCCGGGACCTGAAGGAAGCCTTCCATCTCACGCATAAATGAGTTGAAGGGTTATTTCTCGGTGCACAGCTGAGTGGCCAGCCGTTTCTTCTCAAGCAGTAAATGTATCCAGACTCACCACAACATAGATTGTTTTTACTCACAACTCACCTACCAGGTGGCCCTTTCCTTCTGTTCTTCTTTGTTCCTTCTTTTACCTTGACTTGTTGCTCGGTTTTTGCAACCAGAATGCCTAATCACCTCAAGGTTGACGTTCAATCTTTAGTAGTCCATGGCGTATGCGAGCTATGTGCGACGTGGTGACCGTTTTCCCCCAGCAATGCGCATGTTGCCGTATAGCCTGGAAGCAGCATATGACTTGATCTACACACTTAGAGACCTCAGGCGGACGCTCGTGCTAGTGCGTAGTGGTCTCTTAACCTTTTTCCCTGAGGAAACTGACGGGCTACAACACATATATGGAATAATAGAAAGAGATCTCCTCACGGCAGAATCCATTGGTCAAGAATTGTCCCGACAGCTTCAGACAGCACTGATTGATACGGACGAAGATATAGTGAGGCTGGCGACTATGACGGTGCCTGCGACCAGAGGTGTCTGGATTAACCAACTATACCTTACGTCCACTGCTGATAGACACATCACAGATGCTTCAGGTGCGGTTCCCATACCGATAGATGCAAAGCCATTCACAATTACGCTCCACACTGTTTACACTTCAGCCAATTTGGGGGGTTTTATCGACACTTCAACATTCCCATGCCGGCTCAGTGATCTGATTAATGCTATCTTCTCCATATTGCATCTGGCTGTGCCTCCACAGCTCCACATTTGGACAGAAGTTTCTGAAGGAGCAGACACTTCGGTGCGACGGATACTGGCCTCAGCTACCATTCAAGACGTCATCCGCGCCCGTCAGCCACTTACGCGTTTCCTGTTACTCATTCAGGACCCTCCAAGTGCAATAGGACGTGACTCCACAAGAGAGTTACTGTCGCCAGAAGTGTACCTGCTCTAAGTCTTAGCTCTATCGGTGAAAAGGGACACTTGATCACCTGTGGCCATACACCATCAGCAAAACCCCTTTTTTTGTTCTATGCAGAACTTTCACAAAGTGTCACAAAGGCAATCTAACACATTTCTCCTTGATAAGCACTCACCTGCCTGTACTAGATACGTAAGAAAGGGTCCACCCAAAACCCTCCCAGTCTAGACCTACGCGTGCCAATTGCGCATTGTCTATTCCTTTCTTATTACAAAAAACCAAAACGCGGAAACTCTCACTCCGTAAAAATCCTAATGAGGCTATCGCCACGGTATGAAATAAAAACCATATATGAAAAAGTGCAGATATACAGACAGCTTCACTCAACGCACCATTGCTTGAAATTGCAATTCTTTTTCCTTTCCATAATTGTTTGATGGTTGGCTACCACAACCTGGTCCAACGTTCAGCACAGCCCATCTTTAATGGGTCGCCGAGTGCCTGAACCCCCAGGTGTGGGTGGGTGGGCTAAAAAATTGCACCAACCCAAGAAAATCTTGATCCACTAAAAACGGTTGTGGTATCAACATAAACAAATTCAAAACTACTTTAGAAATCCGGAAAGTAGAAAAACATGTGATCTCCAAATTGTTGTTTCCAATGACCGGGAAACGATTCCAAAAACCGAAGCATCCCAAAATAACCGGAAACCAATTCCGAACGAGTGGAGTTAAACAGTTAATAAAAACAATCCTCTCGTTTGTTCTGAAGGTTTCAGGATACTTCCAAGTTACTCAGGAGAAGAAGGCTTCCGCTCACAACACCGCTGCACGAGAACCGCGTACAGGAAGGAGAAGGGGAAGACAGCGTTGAACACGCGTGGAAAAGACCGGGCAGAGCGCAGGAGCAAGCACCGGCTCGCGCCAACAAACTTACGTCCGAATACACAGTCGCAACACGTCGCGATTGCGTACTAGATACGTAAGAAAGGGTCCACCCAAAACCCTCCCAGTCTAGATCTACGCGTGCCAATTGCGCATTGTCTATTCCTTTCTTATTACAAAAAACCAAAACGCGGAAACTCTCACTCCGTAAAAATCCTAATGAGGCTATCGCCACGGTATGAAATAAAAACCATATATGAAAAAGTGCAGATATACAGACAGCTTCACTCAACGCACCATTGCTTGAAATTGCAATTCTTTTTCCTTTCCATAATTGTTTGATGGTTGGCTACCACAACCTGGTCCAACGTTCAGCACAGCCCATCTTTAATGGGTCGCCGAGTGCCTGAACCCCCGTGGAACCGAGGTCGGCCCGTATCTACCATGGTTCAAGGGCAGATGTTTTTCTCTTCTTTCTTTTTGGCTGGGGTGCATGTGGCTCATCCTTTCGTTTTGACATCTCAGCATGAAAAGAATTTGCATGTAACATAAATTCATCCAACACGTGCCAGCTTTGCAACTTTGGATCCCACCTGACCCTGTCCTCTTGGTTGAAGCTGTCAAATTTTTCATTCGTGAGGTCGTCTGCCATCTGGTTTGCCTCGCGAGGTATCCCGTCCAGTGTCAAACAGCAGCGGCCACATCTCAAAGACTCTGACAGCTCCATGATAAAAACCGTCAAAGGAAATTTTGTGCTCATCCATCTTGAAATTGCATATGTGTTGGACTGGTTGTCCGTCTTCCCTTTTATCCAGCAAACTGCATCGGTTGCTCCCTCTGTCGTAGGCATCCACAATTTGACTGCCACCAAGCTCGCGAGGAGCTCAAGAGCTGCAATGATCCTTTTAGGATCCCTTTTCAGGTGTAGCCAAGGTGCCCATTCCGGCGAGATCTCTTCTGAAAACCAAGAAACCACCTTCCCTTCCGAGTCTTGCTTGAAACCACCAATCCAAGCGCCAGATTCTGTAGCCTTTGCGTCAGTGTAGAAGGTGAGGCCGCTGTTTTTAGGTCTCTCAAGTGGAGGAGGGCTTTGCAAATCGCCGCCCGACTCAAAACGCCTTGCCAAGAACTTGAGAATGGTTCGAAGCATGGCCGGCACACGCAAAGCACCCGTTTTGTTGCGCACTGCCGCACTCCAGTTGTACATGGGCCCCAAAAAGGGCCTTTCCCATGTTAACGCCAGAGATGCAAACCCCAGGCGTCCCAATCCCTGTTCAAAACTTCTTGAGGTTGTAACACCAGTCTGGGCAAGCTCCAGGGCCCAGTCGCGCATCCATCGCGCCCGCTTTGGCGATAAGCCCAGCTTGTATACAGTGTAGTCCGTAAAAAGGCCTATCCACTCCACACGCAAACCACCTCGCTGCTTTGCCCACTTAAAAGGAAAACCAAGTACTGACATGTAAAGGAAGGCCAGAGTGATCCCTCGTCTCCCACCAGCGCTGGCCCCCAGGGCCTCCAAGTCATCTGCAAAAAGGAGTAGCTCCACCGGCATGGTGGGTCCCAGAAGCTCGTGAGTGAGCCTAATCCCAGCTCCTGCAATACGCCCCCACCAATATGACGCGCATGCCAGGCCAAAGGTTCCCACTCTGTTGATGTAAATGAATGGGTCGGATTCGAGGATGCGACATGCCAACAAGCCCCGCTCCTCCGGCGCATGCAAGAAGCGCCTGTGCGCTTTGCTGATGTCACCCACCAGGCTGAACACGGAGCTTCTGTTCCTTTGAAAGTAGGCCAGAAGGTATTGTTTTTCTCTCGCACTAGGACTCCTAGTCTTATCTCTGCATCTGATCCTGTTGTTCACCTTCGTCCCGTGGGTGGCATCATGTATCACCCTCTTCTTTCCCTGATGGTTCTCTTCCACCAGCACTGCCAGAGAAGAAATCGCAATTCTGTCACCGTATCGCTCTTTAGCCTGCTCAATGGTGAGCTTTTCCATGAGCCCTTCATTGCACTCCTCCTCAAAGTGCTCCCTGATGAACTGGACATGATCTTCAACCGATTGGTAATTTGAACGCCATACTTCCTCCTGCATGAAGGGCTCATCCTCCAACCGCCAAGAAGTTTGCTCTTCGTAAGCATGCGGGGTGCGTGGGAGTGGATTCAACACTCCCACTGGGAACCCCGTCTCCCCCTGCAGCAGGAAGTTACAGTCGGCGTCCTCCCCAAAGGCCAAAAGCTCCTTCATCAACCTGAGGTAAAAAGGTTGACCCTCTGCAACATGTTCCAGGTCCGCTTGTGCCGACCCGTGTTGTCTAAGCAGGGAGATCCAGTATTTCCTAATCTCATGCTTCAGCTTCTCATCCCGGACTATGTTGCAGCCCTCTTCACCTTTCACTGCCATCTCAAAACATGCTCTATCCAGCTCTCTCGGATCGCCCAGGTGCGCCTCAATTAAGGCAATTGTACCCTGCCTCAACTGCTTCCAAAACGTTCCCATGCTCCAAATCCTGTTTTCAACATCCCAACGTCCCATTGAAAGCAGTCCAGCACCGTCATGAAAAAGCCTATCCTTGCCGGGAGGTTGACATTTGCGGGGTTCCCCCACTCCTCCAGCCAGCTTCCTGCCGTCTGGTTGTAAAACTTTATACTGTTCCTGTCTGTCCGAGGTAGTCCCCAGATCTCCATCGTCAGCGAGGACTGCAGTGGCTTGAAGGGCAGAAAATTTTTCCAAAATGGCTGTTGCTATCCACTTGCACATCTTTGAAGGCCATTGTTCTGAGCCTTTAGTTGCAAAATGGCTCCCAACGTTTCCCACCAGTTGGCGCTTTGCAGAACGCTTTGCAAGTGGACCTACATAAAAACCCTGGTCATCAAAGCAAGGTTGCCCCGCCACTAGTTGCTCCGGCAGGACTGAAAAACCACCTAACAAAAGTCTTGTAGGCTTCAAATAGTCTGTACCAAAGTCAGCTTGGTAAAACGCTGCAGTGTCAACATTGTCCAAACGTAAAAGCTCAGAAAATTTTTCAAACTGCCACATGCTTCCGGGTCGTATGCCCCTGTTTTCTCCAGCTCTGATGGCACCCAAATCTTCCGGGTTCTCGTAAAGTGCCATCGCATCTGCATGAACCATCTGCTTCTCAAAAGCCTCAAATGAGAAATCTGTCAAAATGTTACCCCAATTTGCCCTTTTTCGTTCCGGCCATGATAGCCTGTCGAATCCCCTGAGTTTCACAAAGGATCGAACTGGTCTCGGCCCCCTGCGGTTTGCCCAGGTCACCCTGGTAAATGTGCTGCATGGAGGGCTCAGGAGCACTGCAAAATATCTGCCAGCCGCTATCTTGCTTAGCAACTGCTGCTGAACTGATTCCTTGGTGATATCTAGGTGGGGTTTGATCTGTATGTCGACCATCTCCACCTCCACGGTCACGCCAAAGTGTTTTGACAGTTTGCGTAACCAAGATGAAACTGAATTCTTCCGAGGCCTACCTGAAAAAATGTAAAGGACCCTGCATATTCGCTTTGAAGACGCAGTGCCCCCTCCATTGCTGTTCCGCTGTACCTTCGGTCAGACTGAACCTGTTGTATCCAAGGCCTGCTTGTCGTCCTTGCAGTTCATGGCATTGTGTCCCTTTTTGAAACACCTGTTGCACAAATGAGCAAATTTGCACTTCTGATAACTGCATTTTCCCTGGTTGAACCTGAAGCAAATCTTTGACCCATCGGGGGCTGTCCCTGCTCCCTTTCCTTTGGATTTTCCTTTGCCGCTTGAGCCCTTGTTGGACTTGCCTTTCCCCTTTGGGTTCCAGTCGCCCCAAGATGCGGAAGGGTTTGAACGTTTGCTGTATAATGCCAATGGTGTAATAAAATGCCCCATGCCTGTTCCAGTGCAGCCCCTAGTTTCAAATGATCACTAACCATCAAGCTGTAAGCACGTTTCCTCACTGCATGCTCGTAACTGAGGACCAGACTCCAAGGTGGCGTCTGGATTTGATTTCCCTGCAAGTCAGTTGATGATAAGCCCCAGACGTAGTCACCAAGGATGTAGTCCTTGTATCGTTCCATAGTGTCACGACTCATGTCCTGAATCTCTTCACGGTTTGTATGCTTCAAGGCTAGCATCAAAATGCAATGCAACATCACTGACAGTCGACGCCTAAGCTGTTCAGGACCTGTTGGAAGTGCCACCGTTGTCGAACCCTTTTTAACTGACAAAGCCCCCTTTGAATCAAAGATCGGCACCATGATGTCCGGATCCACCTCATCCTTAGAGACCACCTCTGAGAGCAACTCCGCACGGAATTCACCGTTCTCAAGCTCTTGCAACTTTTTCTCCATGTATTCTTTTGACGGTGTTACTTTATCTTCAATCTTCCCATGGACCCTCATGAAGGCATTTCGTAAATTGATGTAGTCACCAGTGGGAATCGGCTTCGTCCATTCACGTGTGTCCATCTCTGCTTCAACTTCTGCCTGACGCTTTTGTTTTGTCTGAGTCTCCCGCCAGGCGCATATCACTGAAGCCAGCTGTGCCCGTGCTTCCAACCCATTTGCTGCATCTGTTGCAAACGAATCCCTCATGACTTCTATCAGATCATCTTCAGAACGGAAGAAAGAAGAAAACTTCTGAATTGTTGTGATGCCATTGGTAAAGAATGCAGCCTGCAGATCATCATCCACATCATTCCTTGACAAGGTGAATCTAAGGTCAGCTCCACCCTTTCTCAGTGCTTCCTCACGTGGAATCGGTCCCGCCATCTCGACGGCGCTCGCGCAATGTCAAGTTGACGAATGAAAGCAAGACAACTGTACTGCCTATCAATTTGTACAATTGAAAAATTTTTCACAGCAAGCAACAAGTTTGTTCCGTTTCTGCCGTTTCAAAATAGTGCACAAAAACAACATGAAACCTGTCTGTTTAAGACCCTTGAAACTCTGCCGATAGCTGAGCCATCTCTCCGGTGACATGTACACATGAAGTCTTCTGGATCAACCCGGGCACTTCTTACCGGTGCCTGCGTTTATTTACTCCCCTTGTTCATGGTCTTTTCTTCCGGACCCATGCTCGGCTCCCTCCCAGGAGCTGTTTCCAAAAATTTCCCATGACTGACAATCACAGCTGAACCCCTATCAAAAACAATGCATAGCTCAGCAACGGCCTACAACTGAACCTTCATTTTTCCACACCAGCCTCCGGGATCCCGGTCTCTAAGAGACTGATCCTACCGGTGATACCTTGCCTCCATCCGAGCTTGTTCACTCAGAAGTGACATGACATGAGGCTCAACACATTCGAAACGCAGAGAAAAGCAAAAACCTAATGCACAAGTTCTGCAACAACTGAAACATCCATGCCCAATGCATCAAAACTATACCACTACCGCCTGTCCAAGTGGTTTCAATCAGGGCTGTCCTGGTCCTCCGAGCTCGAGACACTACCTGAGCTGGACGTCGATGAAGAAGAAGAGGAGTCCTCAATGGCCTCCCTCACGCTGGCCTTCGGCCAACATACCTTGCAGACATGTGTGAAGGAGGTTTCATCTGGCATCTGAAAGAACTCTGTTGAAGACTTGAACGTCATCTCACGTCCCATCCAGCATCCACCTTGGCTCTTATGCAAACGCCTACATCGCCTGCCACTGTTGACCACCACATACAAAGGTTTCCTTGATTCTTTTTCAATGCTTGTCTTGCTCTCTACAACCGGTGTATCACCTACTTCCACGGGTAGTCCTACAGGCTCTTCTGCTCCATCGTCATCCTCAGCTAACCTCCAGCCAGATTGCACCTTGCACTGAAGTGAATCCTCCAAGTGAGCAAGCATCGACTGCAACTGATCATATGGAATAGGATCACACCTATCCGCCAGCCAAGAATTTGCACTTTCTATGATATCTCTCTCATCCAAGAGTGCTGTGCGATTGCCGCTGCATAAGGCCCTGGCAAACTGTTGCTGCAGTCGGGACACTACTCCGTTGTACATGCGTATGTATGTATCTGAGCCATCCGGTTTCCACCTACCCAGCATGTCCCGTTCCTCCTTGGCCACCCTAAGCAGTGCTAGGCCAGTAGGCAATGTTGCTCTCTCTGAATGCTCCGTCCAGAAACCAGCCAGTGCAGGGTCGATCAAAGGTTCTTGAGTCCCCGGCCTTTTGGCGGTTTTGCGCACCACTGCAGAGTACGAAGATACATCATTGTATGTAGCCATGACCCTACGGAAACCAGACCATTCCTTGTTCAACTTTGGCAACAAATAGTCCCTCTCAAAGCATGCATGCTCCTTGAACAAGTCAAAACCTGTTTTCAACCAAAAGGGGCTCACCACAAATGAATGCTCAGACACACAGACCGGCAGTTCTTGTACTCTCTTTGTCGGGCCTGTCGTTTTTGTAACACGCAGGATTGTTGTCATGCGCCCCCCATAGTACTTGAGTTCTTTGGGAATGATCTTCTGTATATCATCCCATCGCAGTGATGCCCAGAGCTTGACCAACTTCAGCCATGCTATAAGTCTGATACCCAGTACCAAGCCTTCATTGTCCACCATGGCCTCAAAAGCCTCCAAGAAGACCGCTGGGTATCTCGGCGCTCTTTTTGTCGGGGGTGCATCCCTCGACAACATCTCTACTATGTAGTCACGCACTGATGCTACCACCTGTGACTCACCCACACGCATCCTCATGTCCAAACATGCAATGCGCTCCATCCAGGTTATTGCTTTCACTATCAAACCCGGGACTGTGGGCCCGCATGGCTCGTCATATCTTGCAAAAAGATACTCCACCAGATCACCAGGCACCGGATATTCCAGCGCCCCTTTTACCGCTGTAAGCCACTGCATGAAGGCCATCCATGTCTTGACGTACCTCTTGAGTGTGTTGTACCTTGTACGCCCCGCCAAAGCCATATTTAGATGACGGTCACTCACGCAGTGTTCAAGATGTTCCAGGGCAGGTGCATCAAACTTTTTAAGTTCCAGATATAACTCTCTCGACCAGAACTCCTTCTGCTGTGCCTCCTTGTGTTTACGTGCATGCTGCTCCTCCTCTGTCTGCGGCTTTCTCCTGGAGGGTCTCGACCCAAACTCTTCAACCAACTCCGCTTCAACTCTGCCTTTGTATCCAGTGCTACTCTGACCAGATAAACTCCTACGTTCCTCAACCAGCACTGAATGCAAGGGATCTTGTACTAGGTCACCTCTCAAACGCTTCGCCAGGGGCTCGGCCCGTTTGGCATCCTCTATCCAGGTTCCTACCAGTTCAACATGAGAGACCTCACAAATGATACCCAGCTTGCGACAGAGTTGATTTGCAATTGATTCTGCATCGTTTCTGCTAAAAACCGCAAGTTTCTTTCCAGTCAAACCGTAGCCATCCAATTCAGTCCACATACTTGCAGCAGCATCGAAATCATCCATGAGTCTTTAAAAAGACTGGGCACCGCCGAAATCCTACACTAAAAAATTGCACCAACCCAAGAAAATCTTGATCCACTAAAAACGGTTGTGGTATCAACATAAACAAATTCAAAACTACTTTCGAAATCCGGAAAGTAGAAAAACATGTGATCTCCAAATTGTTGTTTCCAATGACCGGGAAACGATTCCAAAAACCGAAGCATCCCAAAATAACCGGAAACCAATTCCGAACGAGTGGAGTTAAACAGTTAATAAAAACAATCCTCTCGTTTGTTCTGAAGGTTTCAGGATACTTCCAAGTTACTCAGGAGAAGAAGGCTTCCGCTCACAACACCGCTGCACGAGAACCGCGTACAGGGAGGAGAAGGGGAAGACAGCGTTGAACACGCGTGGAAAAGACCGGGCAGAGCGCAGGAGCAAACACCGGCTCGCGCCAACAAACTTACGTCCGAATACACAGTCGCAACACGTCGCGATTGCGTCTCTGCTAGCCATCAGTGTTCATGTCCTGAACCCAGTAAATTGAGTAACGTTATCTCAATTCCCAAACCACCCTCGCAAAAACAAACGCGCGTACATCGTCTCAATTAAACGTCGGTCGTTCAAGGTCGCATGCATTTGAAAATTAAAAATCGGATCGCCGAAATGAATGTGCAAAAACGGAAAAGACATCAAACAAATAATCACTCAATGGACATGTGAGTCAGGATCAAAACGCAGCAATTCTTTTCTCGCAAGAGCTTGGGGGAGATTCGAGACCCCAGCCAGTTAGGGCTGGGGGTGTGGCCAAATAAGAAAAAATGTTGAGAGTATTGTGTTGTTTTTGTGTAGAGGTGGGTGGGTGGGAAACAAAAACAACGCAGGGAGCGAAGCGGTCAAAAAAGACCCACCCACCCACCACTCAGCCAAACAACGGGAACATAAATCATCAAGGTGCAAACAGGGTGCCAATGCAGTGGTTTGCAACTTAACATAAAAATAGGCAGGTAAAAAAAAAACAAAGTTCCACTGTACAAACTCTCATTTCTTCATGACCTTATTCAGAGAACGTTTCCTGTTTTTTGGCATACCAAAACATCGAACGAAACAAACTAAGGTTCAAAAGACTCGACATTTCAAGTTGAGTTTCAACGTGTGCCTGCCACGTGATACATTGTGCCGCACGTGCCACGTGTGCAAGAGACGCGAGGAGGCGCAGCGTAAGTAGAGGGTCGCGGGAAGCGTGCCACAAAGCTGTGCAGTCACAGCAATTAATAGCACGCATGGTTGTGGGTGTGCAAGATAAAGCTTTATCTGCTACGCAGAAAAATGCTTATCTCAATTCCCAAACCACCCTCGCAAAAACAAACGCGCGTACATCGTCTCAATTAAACGTCGGTCGTTCAAGGTCGCATGCATTTGAAAATTAAAAATCGGATCGCCGAAATGAATGTGCAAAAACGGAAAAGACATCAAACAAATAATCACTCAATGGACATGTGAGTCAGGATCAAAACGCAGCAATTCTTTTCTCGCAAGAGCTTGGGGGAGATTCGAGACCCCAGCCAGTTAGCCCCACTAGTCATTCGTGGGTTCGAGAAGTGTCCATGTCTGCCATTAGTCGCAGCACTTGTGCATCGGATATCAAGGTTCTCTGCGCTCCCAACTTTTCCAACATCTCAAATCGACCTCGTGATGGATCATCACCCATGTTCGAGTGCGTCGGCACTCTCGAGAAAAAAGGCCAGACATCCAGGTCAGCTTCTAGTCTTGTACCATTGTGCAAGATCCTTTGAGCGACGTCTGCAGTCGCCGACCCTGTAATCCATGAAGCTTTGGCCGCTTCGTTGTCAATAAATGCAAAAATGCAGCACCCTTTGACTGTAGAGCCCCAGACCGTAAGGGCTAAGGCATAGGGCAGGACCTCTGCTTCGAAAATGTGCTGTGTCTTGTCAGGAGGTCCCCACGTCGCAACCAAATTGCTGTCGACGACATGTCCAAAGTAAAACAAAATTTTTCCAGTATCGTCAGCAAGAACACCTCCAACTGACGTCCCTGTCCACTTACCGGATTGTTCATCCGTACATGCACCATCCAAAAACATGTAGTAAGTCCGGCGGCCGCCTGTGTCGATGCGCCGCGGTGCCGCATTTAGAATGCGTTCCTTGATCCATCTCAAAGCCCGCTCAACTTCACACCCTAAGGGCTTGACCAAGCTTGACCGGAAACCAATCGCCCCGATCCTCTGCAACGCAAGCTTTGCAAATCTTCCATACAGCTGCCCTTCCGCAAAAAGCAAGCGGGATCTCAACGACTCCGCGACCTTGGGTTCCAGTTCATCCTGTAATAGGATACTGTCAATCTTCTCCGACAGTTCTGCTCTCCTTGAATCAGTGTTCTTGACTGAAAAATAGCCACCCTCAACTGTCGATAAATCAAATTCGACCCCAAGAGCTTGAAACCGGCTTGCAAAAGGTTTGTCTTTCTCGTCGCCTGCAGACAACGACCATCCCAGTGATTTGAAAATAAGCCGGACCATACGATCCGTCTGCTCCTCTGTCCCAGCTTTGCAGACGCAGACAAAATCGTCGTAAAAGGACGACCAAACCAAGTTTCCATGTGTAATGCCGATAACTTTGATCGCTTGTGATATGCGCAAAAACGCGCTTACAGAGGCAGTTGCTCCAAATGGTAGCGTCTCCATCTTGAATAGTGCAGGAGCTTCTCGCACGGGATCCCAAACCGAGATCCAAGCGAAATCCAGGTGTGCTTTGCGCAATGCTAACTGCCTGTAGGCTTTGCGCAAGTCATAAGTCTTGCCCACAAGTTTCAAACCAGGCCCGCTCTCTTGCATCCATGCCTTTACCATCGCACAAATTTCATCAACAGTGTCAACCATGAAACGTTCTTGCACACCAGCTGCATTGTTGACATGAGACGACGTGAAATTGTCGATCGGTCTGAGCTTGTTCTTTTGTTGTAGCCCAAACCTTGGAGAGACAACACTCTCACGGTCGAGGTGGCTGATGCTCCACGGACCTGTCAAAAAGCCCTCCTCCACCTCATCGAGCGTCGCCTGCCAGAGTTTCATGTCAAGCTCAGGATCGCCTGATGACACTGTGGCTGCAATGGAACGTGCACTGAAGGATCTCGCCATGGACCTCAAGAAGTTCTCGTCAAATTCAGGTGCGCGTACACGCACTGGAAAAATATCTGAAGTAGGAAGCCAGCCGCACAGCGGAAAACCGCATGTCATCTCAGTTGCCACCTTCATGTCTGGGTAAGAAATCTCTTCCAGGAGTTGTTTAAACAAGACTGTGCGTTTGCCATCCAGTATGCGCCTCACATGGGGCTCCATGCGCTGCTTGCATTCGGCTTCCTTGTCTTTCAAGTCTGTGCACATAGCCACCAGTCTTTTTGCAAACGCACACTGCGTACGCCTGAACTTGAGCCCTGTAGCGTCATTGTAGGCCTTGATGTTGTCCATCAACAGATTGCCAACTTGCATGGCCATCTCGGTCGGGTGGATTAGTTTGCATGCCTCTTGCAGAAATTCAAGAGGTTCTCTCGGTATGCCAATTGTTGCCAAGGTCGGCATGCCAGTGCCACAGTAGTTCCCCCCGTCCTCATTCACAAATTGCAAAAGTCGGGACCCTTTCGGGAAAACAGTGCATTCGTCAGGAATGCGTTTGCCAAGCGGAAGCTGTTGCAAAATTGATATCTCACTGATATCATGTACTTGTGGTTGCAAAAATTCAGACATTAGCGGCACCAGTTTGCGGCCGCGAGGTAAACATCCCAAAATTGCTTTGTTGACATGTGTCACGGAGTGTGTTTCAACCTGGACATCAGCAATTGTTAAAGGAGGCGCAACAAAGTTTCTTGACAGTGCAAAAGCTGTAATTGCTTCAGCCCATGATGCACACAGGCTATCGTTGTAGGCGCATTCTTCTGCCGTTGCGAAACCTTTTTCAGTGCGCCCCCATGGTAAATGCTGGTGCGCATTGTCGCATTTCCTCTCCAGATACGCACGTAGTTGGGGGACTGATGTCCAAATTGCTGTATCTTTCTTCCTCTTCGCTGCAAACATACATGTATGAAAAGAAAAGGCATCAAAGTTGATTTGCTGCACCATTTCCACAAATGGATCTGTGATCCACATGAGACTGCTGGCAGGGTTTTCAATGCTCCATCCGATGTTCCTGCTGTCCAAAAACTTGACAAGCTTCCATGTCCACTTGTAAAGAAAATTGGCCTTTTTGACCCGGGTCTGCTGCAAAAAGGTAAGTCCGGGTAGGCCCATTGGAAAAACTGTTGACCTCAAAGGTGGTGGGCCAGGCTTAATGTGCCTTGCAGCGCTGGCTGTGCCGCAAGGAGGCGCAAAATGCACATACAAAATTGTATCAAGGCTGAGCAGTTGTTCCAGGACGTCACGTTGACTTTTCTTGCTGATGTCAATACGCAAGACAGGAATTCCTTTAGGAGCCATGTGATCAACAGAAATGACCTGAAACTGCTTTGCCCTGAGTCGCTTGGATAGCCCACCTTTGCCGCAGAAGATTTCGACGCAAACTGCATTGGTCAGACACGTCGGCTCTGCAGCTGGTGTTTGTCACTGTTTTGGACATTGTTGCCATCCATGCCGCCCACCGCACTGATGCACTCGTGACAACCTTTCACGCATCTCGTGTGGCCATCTTTCTCATGAGTGCTGTTGGCGCAACCATGTGGCAAATTGTAGTTGTAGCAAATTCTGAGCTTGTCCTTGTTGACGCCTGCGAACCCTTTGAGAGCTTCAGGCACCTTGGTTCGCTCTACTTTGGGTTTCTTTGGGACCCTTTTTGGGGCACCATGATTTCCAGCTTTCGGAGCTGCCTTTGCCGCGGGCTTCACGGCTTCGGCATCTGGTGACCGAGGTCGCTTTGTAGATCCACCCGGAGTAGGCAACAGGTGGAAGACCACCTCAGGTGCATTGTATAGATCAAGCAATGCCTTGTCCAAAGGGTACTGGCCAGCTGAGTCGACTCTGATATTTGATTTGCACCTGTCGAAGGCTTTCATCCAAAGCTCCTTGTCTGCCCGCAGAACTGCACCGATGTCTGGCGCCTTGAAATTGGGTGGAGGCTGTCTGCCCAAATGGGCCATCAACGCATGTCGCACTTTTTCATGCGTCTCATAAGACAGAATCCCAGCTTGTTCGCATGCCAAGCCCCTACGCACGAATGTGTTCTGTACCTTGAGGTCTGTTGACAAGTCTGCTGAAGCCTCTGGTGCCTTGTTCTTGACCTGTAATTGCTGGTCTTCTAAGACAACAATCCTTCTGTCGACCTTCAAGGTCTGCAGTTCTTGCTCACGACTGATGCACTTTGACAAAGGTAAATACTTTGGAGCACTCTCTTCCAGCATCGTTGTGAAGAAGTCAACCACTGAATGAGCAGGCTCATAATCGCCTTGAATGACGAATCCAGTGATCCTCTCTGCCTGCTTGCGGATGCGTTCATCTCGTTCTTGTGGTGGCAACTTCCTAAGTTGGCCCTCTTGTTGAGGTTCCACACGTTGACGTATGGCCGCCACTGCAACTGTAATGGCCTCGTAGCATAGTTGCCGCACCATAGATTCCAAACCAAGTGTCGCATTCTGAAACGCACCTTCCATAAGTTGCGTGAACCGCACTGTGTCCAGCTGTCCGGGTTGGCCGCATACTGCAAAGGCCAAGTTGTTGAATGACCTGATACTTTGATCGTCCAAGCTCTGAATCTCAGTTGCACTCAGTCCTATCTCTGAACACCTGTGCTTGAAACTTGCTTTCGACTCAGCGTAGGCTGACATCGCTTCGCAACGCTCAGATTCTAAACTGGAAAGTCTTTCATGAAAAGTTGCATAAAACATGTGAACTGGACTTGAGCTGACATGACATTGAAAAGCACCTGTGCAAAAAGAAAACAACGACGTGTGTGCACGTGGATACCAAATGTATCCCTTGAGCGGAGAGGCATTGGCCGTCAGACCCCTTTCCGATCAAACTCATGTACATGAAAACTCAAGATCAAATTCACTGCCGAAATAAAACGCAATCATGTGATTTTGACTTGCATTTCCAATCTTGTATGCGCATTCGCAATTGAGATGCTGCCAGCCAACAAACATGAGTGCAAATGAGTATGAATTGAAATTCACACGGATCTCAAAAATAAAACAAGCTGATTGTAATGGAGCTGCGACTTTTTTCCAGCAGGCGCATTCGCTCTGCTACATTGTCAGAATTTGTGTGCATTGTGCTGGAACATCATGCCAGTCACAAGAGAGTGCATTCACTCTCGGAGTTGTGCATCTTTGTTGCTGAAGCACGTTGTACATCTCGGGCATTCCTGAGACGCGCCTCTTGCGCGGTGTTCATACCTGTCATTGAAGGTTCTGCCGCACAACAACCTTCTTCCATCAGCCTTTCTGAGGTGTACAATCCCCGAGAGCTTGTGCACCAGGTGGTCCATGTCATCCGGCACTGCAATCAGTGCTGGGCGCAGCTCAGGTTTCAAAAGTTCCCAAAGCGTCGTGCTATCGTCTATCACTGTTCCCACCTCAGAACCGGCATCGGAAGATGAATCCGTCGCCGTGTCATCGGAGTCACCTGCCAGACCTTCATTGTCAGTGAATGGAAACTCATAGGATGCCTCCGACACCATATCGTCTGGACAATCGCCCTTCTCATGTCTCGGCACCAGGAATCTGCCCGACCTTGTGCTGTCTGGTGCAAAGGTGCCGCAGTTGATCGACCCAATCACTTCAGCTACTGCTCTCAGTGCTGGAGACATGCTGTCCCTGGAGTATGTTTCAGCACTCTTTGCTGCCGGGTCCAGGTGATGCCCGACTATGCGTCGGACCGGCATGGGCGTCCCAAACTTTGCTAACCAGCTCAAAACAGTTGTCTTGCAGGAGTGGCTCCTCAGAAGATTCCTCCTCTGAGAAGGCTCTCCAACAACTTCTCGTATGAAGGCACCAACTTCAGATGCACCCATGCTGCTTTTTGTAGCGACGCCATTGCTATCGAACCTGCAGAGTAGAGGATGGTCTAAGTTGTATGCCGCATCCAACTCCAAAGCCATGCGTGCTTCAAGCCAGCTATCCCACCATGGAGACTGGCTCAACGTCAGCATAGGTGCAACCACTGGCAGCAACATACGTCTGTGAGTGTCTCTCCTGGCACCTTTGTTTCCCAAGATACCAAGTTCGATGTATCCTGCCGGCTCATGAGGCCCGCGATCATCCATGTCTCTGTTGTCACGGTCAATCAGGAGCTTCACTGCTCGTGCCATGTCTGAGACCCTTGCACATCCAAAAATCATGACAAGTATTGCACCAAGAATCGCTCTGTCTTGCAGCGAGTCAGAACAACAGCACTCTCTCTCCAGCTTCTTGATTTGCTCGACTGTGAGAGGTTTTGCTTGCTCGATGATGGGAGCACGCTTCATCAGCTGCTCTGCGACCCCTGCTACACGAAGGGACACCAACTGTCCATGACTGCTGCGCAACCCCAGTGTTGCCCCAGAAAAACGTATGGATTCCAAAAAAGACTTCCCTTTGGATCCTGCAGTCTTTGCATCACTGAGAAGCTTTGTCAAATACTCATGCATACTAACATCATCCAGTGGGAAAGGCATGCGCCCTTGCTCCATGCAATGCTCTGCGTAGGCCCTGATCGACCCCAGTCTCTTACCCACTGTGCTAGTTGCTTTTCTTGCAAAGCATTCGACTATTGTCTCACGCACCAAAGATCTCAGCTCCGCGCCACTGCGCTCCGTCAGCACCACATCGAAAGCGGAGAATGCTCCAAAATTCAGTAGAACTATTGACACCCAGCCATTCACGTGTGTCTGTCTCTGAGAATCTTCATGCATCACTGTGGACTGTTTCGTAGCCCTCAAATAATATGGATTGTGTCTCCCCTGCCTCAGAGCTCTCTTGATGGGAGGTTCCTCAACGTCATCGCCTGTCAGGTCGACCAATGCCCTTGGAGGTCGGCTTGTCGAGAAAACTGGAAAGAGCTCATCTGCAATGTTGCCACTTCCAAAAACTGTGGACAGAAAACTTGACCCTTCCCACATGAATTTGGGCTGCTGAGGCACAAGCAATTGTTCCAGCCGTGACTGTGTTGCATCATGGTTCAAAACACCGTCATCCACTGCGCTATCCAGCAAAGTGTCACGTGTGTTGACTTCAGCACTCTTGTCTATGTCATGGTCTGAACATCCAAGACTGGGATCATAACCAAAATCCTGCTCAGGTCCAAACCCATAGGCTCCCGCATCATCGAAGCTCGAAATGGGGTCACTAACCTGCTCACCAAGACCACACGTGAACTGCTCAATAGGGTCATTTGAAAGCTCCAAATCACGTTGTGAATCAGCTGCATGAGAATCAAGTTGTGTACAAACAATGTCATCACTCCCAGCCTGGTGAACATGGTCAAAGTCGTCACCTGTGTGTCGTGACAAACCTGACTGGTGTTGTAAAGCGCTATCACCCCCTGTCCGAATTGTCATCTGCAAAGTCCTGAACTCAATGTTAGTCCAGATTGAAGAGCCAACCAATGAAAAGTGCAAATGCAAGTGCAAATCCAGTTGAAAAAGCCAAAGAAAGTGATGAAATGGAAAAATTGGTTGAGGTTTCGGATCAAATGCAACTGGTGCTTGAAGAAGCGCTCGACCACGAGCTGCTGCACCGGCCATGAAACAAAAACAACGCAGGGAGCGAAGCGGTCAAAAAAGACCCACCCACCCACCACTCAGCCAAACAACGGGAACATAAATCATCAAGGTGCAAACAGGGTGCCAATGCAGTGGTTTGCAACTTAACATAAAAATAGGCAGGAAGAAAAAAAAACAAAGTTCCACTGTACAAACTCTCATTTCTTCATGACCTTATTCAGAGAACGTTTCCTGTTTTTTGGCATACCAAAACATCGAACGAAACAAACTAAGGTTCAAAAGACTCGACATTTCAAGTTGAGTTTCAACGTGTGCCTGCCACGTGATACATTGTGCCGCACGTGCCACGTGTGCAAGAGACGCGAGGAGGCGCAGCGTAAGTAGAGGGTCGCGGGAAGCGTGCCACAAAGCTGTGCAGTCACAGCAATTAATAGCACGCATGGTTGTGGGTGTGCAAGATAAAGCTTTATCTGCTACGCAGAAAAATGCTTATAGATTATCTTGAACTCCTCGCAAACCCCATAGCCACGTTTCGCAGCTGGCATACACGGGGAAAAATCTGTTGAGCGACCCTGCATCAGGTCTAAGCTTTCATCTGCTTTGCAAGAAAGTTTTTCATTGGACTCTGTTTGATGTATAGTTAACATCACCTGCGCTTCAGGTTTCTTTCAGTCCTTTCCCAATTTTGGGTGGGAAAACAACCTTGGAGGTTGTAGGGAGGGTACAAAATTGACACCTAGCAAAACCATGAGGGTCTTCCCTCCCACCCTCCGCCTGACATGTAAAATGACGATGCATTCAAATAATCACATGAGCTTGCTTGTGACATGAACCTAACATTGGAAAGGCTTTGCAGCGTTTAAACGTTTGGTCTCTTCAAACAACAAGCTTGCACGTTTCGTGTGTTTAAAAGTTGCACAAGATTCCAATGTTGATTTACCTTGTCACCTGTTTTTTCTGGAGAGCTTCAGAAAAACGACTTGCATCCGCAACTTGAGAAATAAGATAAACAAATAAGGGTGAACGCTTCACACCCAGTTGTACTTGTTTTCTTCTGTTTGGGTTATTGCAATACGATATAAATCGTAGAGACAGAGCTTACACCCAAGAAGGAGGAGGCGAGGAGAAGGGAAACATTTCCCTAATTCAAGGTTTATCTATAAACAACCATTGGCACGCCAACAGTAATCTTATAGGTTATCTTGAACTCCTCGCAAACCCCATAGCCACGTGACACGTAACACATCGCATTTTCATAAATACATATGTATACAATACACGCCCGCTTGACGCGATAACATACATATATGAAAGCGTATGTACATGCCGCGTGTGACTACGCTTCAACAAAACATCTCAAACTTAACCTAAAAACATCACCGCAGCAAACTTCGAAAAACGACTGTCGGTGAAAATTAAAATGGATGATGCACTCACTCGGACAAACGCACTCTGATCTTTTTCGCAGCTGGCATACACGGGGAAAAATCTGTTGAGCGACCCTGCATCAGGTCTAAGCTTTCATCTGCTTTGCAAGAAAGTTTTTCATTGGACTTTGTTTGATGTATAGTTAACATCACCTGTGCTTCAGGTTTCTTTCAGTCCTTTCCCCGTTTCGCTTCAGCCACCTGTCAAAGTTTCTAGGGCTCTTCCAGTGAGTGGACACTTCGGACAACGAATATGAAATGGTTTGAGGAATTCGATTTCATCCCAATTTCCACGGCTTGGTGGGTCAGCAACATTGCTTGGTGATGGAACCCTTGCCATACATACTAAACTTTCGGATCCTTGATCCAGCCTTTCCAGTTCAAGCAACAACTGTCTCCAAAACGCAAAGGTGAAGATCCTCTGACATAGACGTCAATAGCAGTCCAGTTGTCACAAAAAAAAATGATCCTTCTCCCTTGCAGCAGCGGGCGCCAAAGACTGAAAGCCACTGCAACACCATAAAGCTCAGTCAGCCCTACCGGGTCTACCAGTTCCACAAGCCACCCTTCCAGCACTTGTTGATCAACTCGTGACCCAAAAACTTCTGTCACGCCATCCGCAATGATGACACCCCCAACGGTCGCATTAATTAACTCTACCGTCAACACTTGGTTCAACTGCACCATCTGTAAAGATGAGAACTGGTTTGTCAGGGACATCACCAAGAATTCTTTTGGGTCGCCGGAGTCGATTCTTGACAGTAAAATCTCAAAAGCATGACGACATGTATCATCAGCCATAGCTAATTTTCCCTCCCTTCCAGAAATTCGAAGTTCAGCATATTGCACCCGTCCCAAAATAGAAGGAAGGGTATCGACTCGCAGGCAACCCAGCTCCAATATCTTTTGTATCTCTGTAACAAGGTCACGCTTCCTGGACTCTTTGTTGTCAACTGTAACAACGCCCTTCTCAGACGTATCCACAACGACCCCCAGCATCTCAGACGACTCTGAGAACGGAGTCAGTTTCTCCTGAGCGAACTTGAAACTAATAAGTTGAAAAAGACCTTCTACACAACTCTTCGTGGAAGAGAGTTGGCTTCGATGAGAAATGCAAGGAAAATCGTCGAAATAGTTTCCCCACCACAAGTTAAGTTCGATGCCCAACCTCCAGTCGGGCTGTCCTGTTAAAATGCAAGACACTGGCAGTACTGCCAAACGGCACTGTCCTCAAGCCGGCTGTTTCGTAGGTTTCTCAAAACGACAACCGAGCAATTGTACTCTTCTGGGTGTAGCGCAAATTGTTTCGGCGCTTTCCAAATCAAAAGCAGTTGTCAAGAGACGGCGATCCATATCCAGCCAGGACTGGTGTACCTCCCCTTAGCCGGCTGCCATCGCTCAAGCAAAAATCCATGTGGCCTCCAATGCAGAGACGTGTGACACCAGATAGTATGCACATGCGAAGGCTGATTTCAATGGACTTTCCAACCCCAGAAATGGAACCTGAAAGCGCACATGTTTTTGTGGCCCGAGCCCGTTGCCTTTCGGCGGGTCTACGGTACTTGAGACTTACTCGTCTACCACGTCACGATCGCGGCCCCGTACCCGGGGGGAATCGATCCGCGGCTAGCTGTCTATGCACGGTCCTGACGAGATCGCCTGGAACCTGAAAGCGCACATGTGGTACGAGCTGTCTCCGTTCCCTAGCTCCAATGCGGCGATTGCAATGCAGCACCACCATGCAACATTCACCAGTCCGTCGCTACTCCGCGCTACTCCGTGGTATGTTTTAATTCAATTACCCAATGTAATTGATACGATGTCGAAACGATGGCTTTTTTTTCCTCTGTTGCGGCCGATTTCGCTCTGAGGCTCGGTCCTAACAATGATTTTTTTTCCGTCCAACGCCTCTTGGCTTTCGCCAGGTCGTTCAACACGTTCAGTTGCATGTTGCATAGAACCGGTAAATTAACTAATTAATGCATACAAATAGCCGCCATTGGTAGGGGGCCACAAGAGTGAACTGGTATGGGACCTGTACATAGTCCAGCAGCCGTCACGATTCCATTCGGAAACGCAGCAAACAAAACAAACACACAAACAAAACAAACAAACAAAAAACAAGCACCAAAAACACAAAGAGGAAAGTGATCGGCGGTCCAGTTCAGTGACTATCGATGAGATAGAGGTGATAGCATTGTATCAACTCAAGTATTGGTATGGCGAAAACAAAAGACACGGAAACCAGAAACACAAGAATCACATTGCCATACCGTTGTGTGAGTGGAGCAACACAGCACTATGCGGAAACCAGGGATCCCCCCAGCCAGGATCCCCCAGATCACATAGAGCAAGCCTTCAAGGCATGACAACTCACATAAAAATAACACTTCGATGCTAGCAACGGCAACGCCGTGTAGCAACTGAAATGGTGAGACACTAAAGAAAGCGACGGTGAGAAGGATCTAGGGTGAGAAGCAATGTCGAGCAAGCTACCCTAAGGCACTCAGGGCACACTCAGAATCCGCTCAGTAGTGCTTTTCCAATCATCCTCATCTTTGATTGGCACCAAAGTGTTCATCGTATGGGTTGTCAACAGGTGGTAAACGAACGGCACCAAAGTGTTCATAGTCTAAGTGGTCAGTAAGGATGATCTTGCGACATGAAGTGGTCGGCATAGGTTCTGGAAGGGCAGCTGGTACAGAGGTCTTCGGTGGGAACTGGCTGCACCCTTGATTGCATAAACTGCAGACGGCCACTTCAACCTTCGAAACCTACTTGGGTCAGCGTCCAGGACATCGTCCTTAACTCACTAAGACCGTCCACGCAACCAAGTCAAACACTCCCAGAGCTCAGCCACTTTTACCAAACACACAAGCACAGAAATGTCTTGCTCATGTCGCTATGGTTCTTGTTGGTGTGTCACGCCTTGACACAAAATGATGCGGAGTCGCCAGTCAGCATCTTTCTGCTAACTCTCACAAAAGCGATCAAAAACACATGTCCTCACAAAAAGTCTTTACATCAAGACATGGTTTGTTTGTTTAAATAAGTTTGAGTGTTTGAAAAACGTTGAAACATTTCAAGCACCAAAACATGATTCATGATGTCTCCCTCAGATCTGTTAGCAACTCCAGTTCTGAATGCCTTTCAGAACGTTGCTCTCGCTATCATCATTGAGAGACAAAACAAACTACACTTCTCCGATCAATGTCAAACAAAGTTCCTTCTTCCGAAGTCACAAAATGAATTCTACGATCTTCTCACGATTCCTTCGTGCACTTCGTCGACGACAACTAATGCAAAAGGTATGGAAAATAGTTTGATTTTCCATGTCACTATACAAATTCAAATCCTCACGATGTTCTCCGTGCAATCAAAGTACTCAAAGAAGACGAAAAATATATCGTTGTTGGGTTTCGTCATCTCCAATAAAACGTGCAAAACATGAAACGTGCAAATACGATGTCAACCATCACGGTTGAGATGGTGAGCTCACGATGACAAACAAATTCACTTCTTCCAATGCAGAAAAGACCAATGAAAAGACCAATGGATTCATCTCACCACAGATGTTAAATTTTCACACCCCCTTTTGAGATGAACTCCATTCCATAGGTATACGCTGTAACCCATCCAGACTTCAGCACATATCGCTCAAGCTCGACAGGTCAATACATGTAGTACGAATTGTCCCGTTGTCCACCATCCAATGAACAACCAGCTCATAGTCTTTTCCTCGCCTTTGTACCAATGAGGATACTCTCAATCACCCAGCTGCCTCTGCACTGAAGTTCCAGTGAAGCAACCCTTTGGCTTTCCAACCTTTCCAGAGTCCTCCACAACCTTGCACGCGCAGAGAAAAGAATACCAATCCTTTGCAATTGGACTTGTACTCTTGTTTCCCAGGTGACACATGCTCCATTTGCAATATCCGGCCATCTCATCATCGACATACACCTCTCGGTATGTTTTGCCCTCGTTGGCAAACTTTCCAAACGCAAACTTCGTTCTGCTCCAATCTCGAAAACTCATGCCTTCAGGCACCAAATCAGCAGTAAGCTGATCAAGGACCTTGTCGGCGATCCCAGGAAAAATTGGGATAGGCATCACAGGCAACTGCGCACTCAAAGGTTCAGCTGCCGAAGAAATCACATCGAATTCATCATCATCCAGAGCCTCACGAAGTCGCTTGCTTCCATCTGTCATTGCTCCTTGACTTTCCAGAGGAGTCAAAATACTGGATCCTGCTGCATAGCCTGACCCTGAATTCCCACTGTGCCACTTCTTCTGAAGAAGACCAAGCAAAGCCTTTTCATCTTCATCCGTCCATCCAGACTTGGCCATGGCTACAAACCAAACCGCGTCCGGTAGTGAAAAAGCACTAGACTGTGGCTAAACTCTTAGGAGCAATCAACCTAGAGCGTGAAACGAAGTGTCGAACCGCCATCACTGTCGTGATAGGATCAGTAACCTTTCCGATTGTTCTGCGCTGCGCACACACACTGCATCTTACAGCATCGCGCAACAAAACTCTGCACAAAATGAAACATGGTGAAAACTCCTGTTTGTCTTTGGCAACGTTTGTTTGAAACAAAAATGCAAAAAACAGGAAAATGAAACGTGACGTCAACTTCTGTCTCTCTCTCACAATCACAGGGCCCCCTTTCAAACGCAAATTCAACTCTTCTTCGAAGCATGTTTGACCGCAATCAAAATGTATCTTGCCAACTTTCGGTTGTAAAACGCTGTTTCAGAATAGTTGATCTGATAAAGTTCTGCATGAGTCTGACATGTGCATGTAGAAAGTTTGGAGTGGAGATTTAATGCAAACCAGGCTGAATTGGAAACAAACTTCAATGTCTTTCCAATTGGAATACCATCCTTGTTCTGACATCCAGTTTTGCACAACCTCACCAAAGCCTCATGCCTCATGTCAAAACTCTCCAAAAGATTCACTGTCTCAGGTCGGGACCAAATGGTATTTCGTTCTGGAAGCTCAAACGAACATGAGTCTACATGTTTGAAGTAACCACCAATCGAGTTGATGATCTCATCCCATTCCTGGTCCTTTTCAGTGACTGCGTCCGGATTGAAATTGCGAAGTGGACTTCCACTCCACAAGGAGTCGATGCATGAATATGCACCCAAGGTGGACATGACGAATTCTTCCACTGCCGAATGCAAACAGTTACACGACTCAACGTTCCAGAACTCTGCACCTAGCAACTACACCAATGTATGGGACCTTTGAAACTTCACAAACCTTTCTCAAGTTCGAATGTTCCGAACAACACAGTTCCACAATCGCAATTGAAGAACGCTGAGTCAACACTTGCTGCAACACACTCAGCTCACGAAGTTCTGCCAACTCTTTTTTTTTCCGTCCAACGCCATGTGGCTTCCGCCAGGTCGTTCAACAGCTATTCAAGCCTGTTGCACATGAGATTTATTATTTAATTCGCACAGGGGCCGATGCTGTAGTGGCCGCAAAAGTAAACTGGAAGAGGACCGATACATAGTCCAAAGCTTGTCACGTTCCAGGGTTCAAAACGGAAAACCACAACCGAAAAACAAAGAACCAAACCAAAGCAAAAACACCAAAACAAACACAAGCAACAAACAAAAACCACACAAAAGAAAAACAGCCACAAGGCCACAAAACCGTGACGTGACAGATTCCAGTTTATGGGTGAAACAGATCTGTTGAGGCGGGAGGTGATAGCTTGTTATCATCTCAGCGCGTGCATATGACAACTTGTGTGTCATGTTGGCAGGCCCATAAAAAAATAACAACAACAAGACCAAGACAAAATCACCATGGGCCACTTAAGGGTGTGGGAAGCAACAAGGCTCAATGCGGAAACCAGGGATCCCCCCAGCCAGGATCCCCGAGATCACACCGAGCAGCCTTCACGGCATGACATTCAACACCCTGACACTTTGAAGCAAACACCGACAACGCCGGGTCACAACAAAGTGGTGAGAAACTACCGCAGTGAAACAGGAGAGTGAAACGTGATCTAAGGTGAAAAAGACGGCGCGGTAACAGCACTCAGGTACCCTCAGAGTCCGCTCAGTACTGCTTTGCCAATCATCTATTTGCACCGAAATTGTGAGTGGCACTACCACGCTAGTGCTCTTGCAATGCATCTTCATGATATGGGAGATTGTATCCATATATGGGAGCTGCAGTGCACTCTGGCGGTGTATACCGCTTACAAAACTGAATCCAATGCGATCGAGTTCGCGAAGGGCGAGCTCGACAGCATGGATGCAGGCTTGCAAGCGTTTCGCAGCTCGAGCGGTCAACTTGCAGGTGTTGAAATCAACTGCATTAGATGCGGTCAGGTGATCATGGCAGCTGGCTCAATTACATTGGTGTAGGAATACGAGCGTTTTTCTCTGCCCAGGGACCAGGTCTATCCTCAAAGTGTTCAAAAGAGGTTCTGGACAGGCAACTTGTGTCAGCAGTGTTAAGGTCCTCAGTCCGGTAATGTTGTACGCTCGCATGCATGAGCTGTAGCTGTTGACTTATCACTTCACGTTCTGTGACATTGGCACGGGCTTCCACTCGAATGCGCAGACTTCTTATACAACAGCAGGCTGTGCGAAAGTCTCTGCAGTCTTGCTCGTTGATAACACCTGCGAGGAGTTCAGATTGCTGCAATACGGCGTGGGTGTCTTCCAAAGTTCTGAGAGTATTCGTCAGTCTGTGCACATAGTCCTGCAAAAGGAGGAGATCCTGTGCCTCATTTTGAGTCTGGGGTTCTTGAGGCAGGTATACGATCTCACTTGGTTGCACGGAACTCATACGGTCAGGTGGCATTCAAGCAATGCAGGTACTGGATTGCACTGAGCAAAACAGCAACGGGCGCCATGGCTTGATGTACTTTGACATCGCACTAACCTACCATGCAACAATTAATGTAGCACAACATGAACAAATACAAATAAAAACCCAGAACAGGATTATGATACCCGCCCCCACCCGCCTTCCTTCCCAGATTGGCTCCGACATGCTGACAGCAAAAGTAATTGCAGCGGGTGGCAATCAACCATGGGTACCCCATGGTGACAACACCGCTCAACCTGAGGCAAGTTATACGCTAAATGCATGGATGATTATCTGGGGGACTCTGCGTCACTTGATGTGGCTTCACTGGAACTGCTCGTGTGAGGCAGCGCGAGGCTCTCCACTGCTACTATCGGGTGACACGTTTTCATTGGTAAGAATCCGGGTGAAATTTGAAGCCGTTACCAGCTTCACGATATGTCCATGCAATGTAAATAAAAAACATGGGCTACGGACTTCTTTGCAACACGAAGCAGACGAACAGTAAGTAATTAAGTGACACCGCCGCCTTCAATGATGGCTAACAACCAAAGAAGCAACAAGTGAACGAACGAAAATGCTGCTCTCAATGATGGCAAGTAAGTAATGTATATGTTTCAAAGCTTCTCTCCAATTTACATATCCAACAAACGCATTTTGTCATCATTGAGGGCGGCGCTTCAACTTAACTACTTGATGTGTCTTTGCTAGGGAAGAAAATACAAGGGCTCAGACTCAGAGAAACAATCAAAATTCACAGAAACAAACAAATAAAAACGAACCTATCGAAATAAACAAGGAAATAAAGGAGCCGACGAAATTCAGGGAAATATGCAGAGAAATTCAGAACCTTGAAAGAAGCCCGGGGATATGGGAAAGAAAAGAATTCGGAAAATCAATATGGAAAACACTGACAATAAAGTAGCGGTTCGGGGAAATAAATCATGAATTTCCGGATATAAATGAACGATGCAAGAAACAAATAAGGAGCACAGGAAACAACAAGAATGCAAGGAAATAAACAGCGAAGTGAGCGCAATAGTCCAAATAGAGCATGCATGGAAATACATCATGAATTCAGGGCAGCGAGCAAGGAACTCGAAGCGCTCCAGCAGCTCAATAAGGAGCTCTGGGAAATGAATATGGGACTCAAGGAAATAAACAAGGCACCTGGGGACATAAATACGCGATTGAGGGACATAAATCAGAAACCCCGGAAACAAAAAGACGTTCAGGGTCAAGAACTCTGGGAAACAAAAAGAGGTTCAGGGAAATAACAAAGCGATGAAAATAGCTTCAAATTTCACCCGGATTCTTACCAATGAAAACGTGTCACCCGATAGTAGTTGCAGTTGCCGTACGCTGGTGCTGTGCACCACAATGCTAAAAAGCTTTCCCAGACCTAGTTTTTTAGATTGCACCAGGGCAGCGTAAAGCCGTTAAATCGTAAAGTTCAATTTTCTTCAAAAAAGCTCTTTGATGTTTTAAAAAAATCCCAACTTTACCACTTTATGATTTTATGATTTAATGATGCGATTTTCAATCTAAAATGTAAAACCAAAGGTAATTGAGAGAGGGCGGAATTTAAAAATAGCCACGAACTTTTTCGCAAGACTAGGAAGGGTGTTTTGGGCTTGTTCCCATTTCATCCTTTTCCAATGGATGCATATTTCAATCAGCAACATGACAAGAAGAATGTCAAGACTGTCTATATCCGTGTCAGGTCTAAAAAGCATGAAATCAAGCCCCCTCTTTAAAGTCATTTTCACCTTGGTTCGCGGCAATGCTTGGAAAGCAGGCACGTATGGAAACATGATGTTGATAAACAGGACAAGATGGACGACAGGCAGCATCCATCAATCGATTTGCATGTGCTATCACCTTGGGACATGTCAAGAACCACCACTGGTTGCTTCTTGCGCTGGAAACCTTCATGACAGACATGCTCCCAAACTGCGGAATTTTGTTCATAGTCAATGACATGTTTGAAGCCAAGCGGTGGTGTTGAAAATGAAGCAAAATGTGGCTTCATCTATTGAAAATTCGACAGAAGCGCAACCAAAAATGGAAGCAGAAAATGGCATCAGGCATTCACCGGCAAGCAGCGCAAAGTCTACTCAATAGCCTTTGTTTTCTCATTGCTACGCTGCAGTCGCATACGCGCGGAGTTTAAGAAAACGTTGTCGTCGTCACTGCTGGCAGGCAATCGTGCCTTCAGATAAAGCAGCTTCCCTGAAATACTTTGAACAGAAAAACCGTAACCAGGAAAAACCTTGAAAGCACACTTCAATAAATGTTCTTTTTGATGGTGGGCGCCGTCACTTTTGTTCTTCAGCACTGATGAACCAGTTCAAATCGGCGTTCCTCAAGACCCCAAGATCAAAACCAGCGAAATACTTAGATAAAATTTTCATCCATTGGAAAAGGATGAAATGGGAACAAGCCCAAAACACCCTTCCTAGTCTTGCGAAAAAGTTCGTGGCTATTTTTAAATTCCGCCCTCTCTCAATTACCTTTGGTTTTACATTTTAGATTGAAAATCGCATCATTAAATCATAAAATCATAAAGTGGTAAAGTTGGGATTTTTTTAAAACATCAAAGAGCTTTTTTGAAGAAAATTGAACTTTACGATTTAACGGCTTTACGCTGCCCTGGTGCAATCTAAAAAACTAGGTCTGGGAAAGCTTTTTAGCATTGTGGTGCACAGCACCAGCGTACGGCAACTGCAACTACTATCGGGTGACACGTTTTCATTGGTAAGAATCCGGGTGAAATTTGAAGCCGTTACCAGCTTCACGATATGTCCATGCAATGTAAATAAAAAACATGGGCTACGGACTTCTTTGCAACACGAAGCAGACGAACAGTAAGTAATTAAGTGACACCGCCGCCTTCAATGATGGCTAACAACCAAAGAAGCAACAAGTGAACGAACGAAAATGCTGCTCTCAATGATGGCAAGTAAGTAATGTATATGTTTCAAAGCTTCTCTCCAATTTACATATCCAACAAACGCATTTTGTCATCATTGAGGGCGGCGCTTCAACTTAACTACTTGATGTGTCTTTGCTAGGGAAGAAAATACAAGGGGCTCAGACTCAGAGAAACAAATCAAAATTCACAGAAACAAACAAATAAAAACGAACCTATCGAAATAAACAAGGAAATAAAGGAGCCGACGAAATTCAGGGAAATATGCAGAGAAATTCAGAACCTTGAAAGAAGCCCGGGGATATGGGAAAGAAAAGAATTCGGGAAAATCAATATGGAAAACACTGACAATAAAGTAGCGGTTCGGGGAAATAAATCATGAATTTCCGGATATAAATGAACGATGCAAGAAACAAATAAGGAGCACAGGAAACAACAAGAACGCAAGGAAATAAACAGCGAAGTGAGCGCAATAGTCCAAATAGAGCATGCATGGAAATACATCATGAATTCAGGGCAGCGAGCAAGGAACTCGAAGCGCTCCAGCAGCTCAATAAGGAGCTCTGGGAAATGAATATGGGACTCAAGGAAATAAACAAGGCACCTGGGGACATAAATACGCGATTGAGGGACATAAATCAGAAACCCCGGAAACAAAAAGACGTTCAGGGTCAAGAACTCTGGGAAACAAAAAGAGGTTCAGGGAAATAACAAAGCGATGAAAATAGCTTCAAATTTCACCCGGATTCTTACCAATGAAAACGTGTCACCCGATAGTAGTTGCAGTTGCCGTACGCTGGTGCTGTGCACCACAATGCTAAAAAGCTTTCCCAGACCTAGTTTTTTAGATTGCACCAGGGCAGCGTAAAGCCGTTAAATCGTAAAGTTCAATTTTCTTCAAAAAAGCTCTTTGATGTTTTAAAAAAATCCCAACTTTACCACTTTATGATTTTATGATTTAATGATGCGATTTTCAATCTAAAATGTAAAACCAAAGGTAACTGAGAGAGGGCGGAATTTAGAAATAGCCACGAACTTTTTCGCAAGACTAGGAAGGGTGTTTTGGGCTTGTTCCCATTTCATCCTTTTCCAATGGATGCATCTTTCAATCAGCAACATGACAAGAAGAATGTCAAGACTGTCTATATCCGTGTCAGGTCTAAAAAGCATGAAATCAAGCCCCCTCTTTAAAGTCATTTTCACCTTGGTTCGCGGCAATGCTTGGAAAGCAGGCACGTATGGAAACATGGATGTTGATAAACAGGACAAGATGGACGACAGGCAGCATCCATCAATCGATTTGCATGTGCTATCACCTTGGGACATGTCAAGAACCACCACTGGTTGCTTCTTGCGCTGGAAACCTTCATGACAGACATGCTCCCAAACTGCGGAATTTTGTTCATAGTCAATGACATGTTTGAAGCCAAGCGGTGGTGTTGAAAATGAAGCAAAATGTGGCTTCATCTATTGAAAATTCGACAGAAGCGCAACCAAAAATGGAAGCAGAAAATGGCATCAGGCATTCACCGGCAAGCAGCGCAAAGTCTACTCAATAGCCTTTGTTTTCTCATTGCTACGCTGCAGTCGCATACGCGCGGAGTTTAAGAAAACGTTGTCGTCGTCACTGCTGGCAGGCAATCGTGCCTTCAGATAAAGCAGCTTCCCTGAAATACTTTGAACAGAAAAACCGTAACCAGGAAAAACCTTGAAAGCACACTTCAATAAATGTTCTTTTTGATGGTGGGCGCCGTCACTTTTGTTCTTCAGCACTGATGAACCAGTTCAAATCGGCGTTCCTCAAGACCCCAAGATCAAAACCAGCGAAATACTTAGATAAAATTTTCATCCATTGGAAAAGGATGAAATGGGAACAAGCCCAAAACACCCTTCCTAGTCTTGCGAAAAAGTTCGTGGCTATTTTTAAATTCCGCCCTCTCTCAATTACCTTTGGTTTTACATTTTAGATTGAAAATCGCATCATTAAATCATAAAATCATAAAGTGGTAAAGTTGGGATTTTTTTAAAACATCAAAGAGCTTTTTTGAAGAAAATTGAACTTTACGATTTAACGGCTTTACGCTGCCCCTGGTGCAATCTAAAAAACTAGGTCTGGGAAAGCTTTTTAGCATTGTGGTGCACAGCACCAGCGTACGGCAACTGCAACTACTATCGGGTGACACGTTTTCATTGGTAAGAATCCGGGTGAAATTTGAAGCCGTTACCAGCTTCACGATATGTCCATGCAATGTAAATAAAAAACATGGGCTACGGACTTCTTTGCAACACGAAGCAGACGAACAGTAAGTAATTAAGTGACACCGCCGCCTTCAATGATGGCTAACAACCAAAGAAGCAACAAGTGAACGAACGAAAATGCTGCTCTCAATGATGGCAAGTAAGTAATGTATATGTTTCAAAGCTTCTCTCCAATTTACATATCCAACAAACGCATTTTGTCATCATTGAGGGCGGCGCTTCAACTTAACTACTTGATGTGTCTTTGCTAGGGAAGAAAATACAAGGGGCTCAGACTCAGAGAAACAAATCAAAATTCACAGAAACAAACAAATAAAAACGAACCTATCGAAATAAACAAGGAAATAAAGGAGCCGACGAAATTCAGGGAAATATGCAGAGAAATTCAGAACCTTGAAAGAAGCCCGGGGATATGGGAAAGAAAAGAATTCGGGAAAATCAATATGGAAAACACTGACAATAAAGTAGCGGTTCGGGGAAATAAATCATGAATTTCCGGATATAAATGAACGATGCAAGAAACAAATAAGGAGCACAGGAAACAACAAGAACGCAAGGAAATAAACAGCGAAGTGAGCGCAATAGTCCAAATAGAGCATGCATGGAAATACATCATGAATTCAGGGCAGCGAGCAAGGAACTCGAAGCGCTCCAGCAGCTCAATAAGGAGCTCTGGGAAATGAATATGGGACTCAAGGAAATAAACAAGGCACCTGGGGACATAAATACGCGATTGAGGGACATAAATCAGAAACCCCGGAAACAAAAAGACGTTCAGGGTCAAGAACTCTGGGAAACAAAAAGAGGTTCAGGGAAATAACAAAGCGATGAAAATAGCTTCAAATTTCACCCGGATTCTTACCAATGAAAACGTGTCACCCGATAGTAGTTGCAGTTGCCGTACGCTGGTGCTGTGCACCACAATGCTAAAAAGCTTTCCCAGACCTAGTTTTTTAGATTGCACCAGGGCAGCGTAAAGCCGTTAAATCGTAAAGTTCAATTTTCTTCAAAAAAGCTCTTTGATGTTTTAAAAAAATCCCAACTTTACCACTTTATGATTTTATGATTTAATGATGCGATTTTCAATCTAAAATGTAAAACCAAAGGTAATTGAGAGAGGGCGGAATTTAAAAATAGCCACGAACTTTTTCGCAAGACTAGGAAGGGTGTTTTGGGCTTGTTCCCATTTCATCCTTTTCCAATGGATGCATATTTCAATCAGCAACATGACAAGAAGAATGTCAAGACTGTCTATATCCGTGTCAGGTCTAAAAAGCATGAAATCAAGCCCCCTCTTTAAAGTCATTTTCACCTTGGTTCGCGGCAATGCTTGGAAAGCAGGCACGTATGGAAACATGGATGTTGATAAACAGGACAAGATGGACGACAGGCAGCATCCATCAATCGATTTGCATGTGCTATCACCTTGGGACATGTCAAGAACCACCACTGGTTGCTTCTTGCGCTGGAAACCTTCATGACAGACATGCTCCCAAACTGCGGAATTTTGTTCATAGTCAATGACATGTTTGAAGCCAAGCGGTGGTGTTGAAAATGAAGCAAAATGTGGCTTCATCTATTGAAAATTCGACAGAAGCGCAACCAAAAATGGAAGCAGAAAATGGCATCAGGCATTCACCGGCAAGCAGCGCAAAGTCTACTCAATAGCCTTTGTTTTCTCATTGCTACGCTGCAGTCGCATACGCGCGGAGTTTAAGAAAACGTTGTCGTCGTCACTGCTGGCAGGCAATCGTGCCTTCAGATAAAGCAGCTTCCCTGAAATACTTTGAACAGAAAAACCGTAACCAGGAAAAACCTTGAAAGCACACTTCAATAAATGTTCTTTTTGATGGTGGGCGCCGTCACTTTTGTTCTTCAGCACTGATGAACCAGTTCAAATCGGCGTTCCTCAAGACCCCAAGATCAAAACCAGCGAAATACTTAGATAAAATTTTCATCCATTGGAAAAGGATGAAATGGGAACAAGCCCAAAACACCCTTCCTAGTCTTGCGAAAAAGTTCGTGGCTATTTTTAAATTCCGCCCTCTCTCAATTACCTTTGGTTTTACATTTTAGATTGAAAATCGCATCATTAAATCATGAAATCATAAAGTGGTAAAGTTGGGATTTTTTTAAAACATCAAAGAGCTTTTTTGAAGAAAATTGAACTTTACGATTTAACGGCTTTACGCTGCCCTGGTGCAATCTAAAAAACTAGGTCTGGGAAAGCTTTTTAGCATTGTGGTGCACAGCACCAGCGTACGGCAACTGCAACTACAGTACTAGCACCACTGGCTGCAGCAGCATCGGGGGGTGGATCACTGCTTGCCGCTGGTTTCATCATTTGGGCGAAAAGCGGGTGGGTTTGTTTATCACGTAGGATCCGCGTCATTTCGCGAGTGAATGCCGCAGGGTCATCCACTAGTGCTTTTGCTTGAACGAAGTTCTGCCAACTCAGCTGCTGGATTTTCAACACCACTCCTGTGTCTCAATTTCAACAAACCCTCTCTCATCTGCTCTCGTAACCAATGCAATCTTATTTCAATGTGTCGCGAACGTCGTGGCACATCCATGGATCTCACAAGTTGCAATGCGGAGCTTGAATCGCTCTCCAGCCAAATCAACTTCTTCTGGCTCATCGATCTCATGAAGTGCAAAAAGAAGACGGTGAACCAGTCTTCCAAACGCAACACTTTCTTGACATACTGCCATCTACGGAAACCAACTTTCCTTTTATCCATTTTCCTCCATGTGAACCGTCTGATTTGATTTTTGATTTGTCTTCGGTCCAATAGTAAACTTTATCTCCAGGAAAGAACAGTCCATCACTGAGTTGAAGTTCACTTGCAATATCTCTTCGAAGGTCATCAGACTGTTTTGTCTCTAGAAACTTTCGCATCGCCAGTGATCTTAGTGCTTCAATCTGTCTCTCAGGAGCGGATAAGCTCAAATCGCCGAGGCCTTCGACCAAATGCTGATTCAATAGGAGTGACACCACCGAGTGTTACCATGGTGTTCCTTGAAATGCAGGCTTGTCTCAACAACTGTTTATAAGTGATATTGGCAAGCAATGATCATCTTTCAGGGAAATTAGCATTAATGAGACCTGTTTCTTAAACATGCGAATAGCTGCTTCAGCTCGATTTGGCCATGGTGTTGGATAGATAGGAACTTCTCCATGATCAATGAAAGTAAGTTCACCAAAGACTTCACTTCGAATTCCTAAAACCTTGAACATGTGTCACATGATTTGGTAATCTGATCGAATTTGTCATAAATTTCCTTCGGCAACTTCAGAGCCGATGTTCTTCTCTTGAATTGTTCAGTAGTCATGTGATAATGCTTCAAATGCAACTTGAGAAGTTCAGTGGGTGATTGAAGCTTATCATGAATTCTCTGAAGTGCTAGTGACAAAGTTCCCTTTGGTACGGTTCTTTCTTCTCTTCAAGTTTCACTTCAACCTTTGGTTCCGGTTTGACTTCGGATTCTTCTTCAATCTGAGGTTTCCGACGTCTTGGGATACCGTCCTTTGAACCGGAACTTGGTCCAGAGGCCACCATTGGCTCTTCATCGGGATCAAAAGGTTGAGCTGGTACTTCTAACTTGCTATCAGGCTGAATTATTTTCTTGCAATTTTCTTAGAATCAGGCTTGGTCGGTTTTGGCACCTCTGCAGGCAAAGACTCTGATTCTTTGAATCTCTTGCAACCTTCCTTGTTTGTGTGTGGTCGATGTTTACCATTGCATGCTGGGCATGTGATGTCTTCGGACTGAAAGCTGTACATCGGTTTCGAACTGGAAGTAGCAAGAGCCACGTCAAGGACTGGATGGTTGGATGTACTGACCGCTACAGGGGAGGCCCAAAACTCCGAAGCCAATCCAAGGAGCAGCAAACGGTACCAAAAACAGGACCCCCCACATTAGCCCCAGAACCACCAGAGCAACACCAGCCCTCAGCCTGCAGCGCATTCTGCTTGCCAGCTGCCTTTGCCTTTGCTTTGGGCGGCATCACCTGCAAGCACGCCACAACAAAGCAGCGTATCACAACCCCCAGACTTCTTCCATGCGAACAGAATCGCTGATAACATGTTTGATTTCCAGACGCTTTCTGCAGTCTAATTGCCATGATGTCCAGCTGCTACTCCGCCTACTCCGCTACTCCCGGCAAAGTGATGCCCCTAGATCCTATAGGCAGAAAGACATTTCAGGCAACAGGTCGGAGTAAGACGAACAAGAAAATTGAGATTTCCAGACGCTTTCTGCAGTCTAATTGCCATGATGTCCAGCTGCTACTCCGCCTACTCCGCTACTCCCGGCAAAGTGATGCCCCTAGATCCTATAGGCAGAAAGACATTTCAGGCAACAGGTCGGATTAAGACGAACAAGAAAATTGAGATTTCCAGACGCTTTCTGCAGTCTAATTGCCATGATGTCCAGCTGCTACTCTTACTCCGCCTACTCCGCTAACTCCCGCAAAGTGAATGCCCGCCCCTAGATCACTATAGTCAGAACGACATTTCAGGCAACAGGTCGGAGTAAGACGAACAAGAAAATTGATATTTCCAGACGCTTTCTGCAATCTAATTGCCTACTCCATCCCGTTTTAAATTAATACTATTATTGATTAGGGGGATGTACGGAATTGTCGGTGTACATGCTTCAGAGTTCACAAACGTTAGGAGTCTAGGGGGGAAAGGGGTACAGACAAAAGACTCAAGCCCGACTATCAGCACGCCCATTCTTGCCTGGAAGTCACTGCTCCGGAGACAACAGCTTCCAGCAGAAGTGCGACCTTGGCGACACCGGAACCATGGGGAAAAAAATTGGCCACAACCGTGTGTCCTAGCTTTAGCTCTGCGAAACTACTTGCAATGTGGGGCAACAACGATCGTTCCTGACACGAATGGCTCCTATAATGCAACCTACTGTCTGACAAATCCGACAACTGTCCTAGTCCATCCAGTCTCATGGTCTCTCTCACATGTGACTAGCTGCTTTGGGGTCCGCACGGCGCACTCCAACAACAAATGGTCACTTGTGCTGTGGTGACTAGAGAAACGGCTGCAGCCACTAAGAGCACTCACATTGCACATGTTTTTACATGTCCGCGCATGAATGCTCATCAAGGTTCGAGAAGCTTCCATATATAAAGAGAACAGAAAAAGACAGTCTCGGAATGTGGTTTGTCCAAATAATAAATGTCGACATCACTGGGGCTCCAATGGAACAGGTGCTATCCAAATAATAAATGTCGACATCACTGGGGCTCCAATGGAACAGGTGCTACATTGACAAGAACAGGTCACGACATCGGCAACCCAAAAAAGCAATAAACAACTGCAAACCCAAATACACGTCATGGTGGTACAAACGGCTACTGCACAACCCCACAATTGCCAAGTCTGGTTGTGAAAGGCTTGCAAAACAGAACTGAGCTTGTTCAAATCACAACCTATCTTCTTTGAAGGTACAAGGAATTAAGACCCACCGCGAGGCAATGGAATGAAACGTTGTTGCATTGTTACACCAACAGTATGAAAACACAAAGCAGCAAAAGTCACACTGAAGCTACAAAACGCTTGACATGACATCAAAGCACAAAAGAATAACGAAACCCAACTTGTTTGGAGATGTTTGGTTTGCAAAGGGCGCGAACGCACGCAACGCGAAAATGCTTGGAGGTACATAAAGTCGGTCACCGCACAAGCAACGAGTTGCACGCCGAAGATAGTTGGAGTCTAGAACTCCCAGCGCAAGCGTAACGTATCCGTACGTCCTGCAACTATTCCAAGGAAGTACGACTCCATGCCGTTATTAACCCGTTAGTGTACCGACGCGCGGGTAAAACGGTGCGTATGGAACTCTTCCCACCCACCTCACCCACCAATGGTTTTTGAAAGCCAACCCGTTTACACCGGTGTTTAAGGTGTACCACACCCCTGGTGTTTTAGGTGAACCACACCGGTGTTTAAGGTGTACCACACCCCTGGTGTTTAAGGTGAACCACACCGGTGTTTAAGGTGTACCACACCCCTGGTGTTTAAGGTGAACCACACCGGTGTTTAAGGTGTACCACACCCCTGGTGTTTAAGGTGAACCACACCGGTGTTTAAGGTGTACCACACCCCTGGTGTTTAAGGTGAATCACACCGGTGTTTAAGGTGTACCACACCCCCGGTGTTTAAGGTGAACCACACCAGTGTTTAAGGTGTACCACCACCACGGTGTTTAAGGTGAACCACACCGGTGTTTAAGGTGTACCACACCCCTGGTGTTTAAGGTGAACCACACCGGTGTTTAAGGTGTACCACACCCCCGGTGTTTAATTAGGTGAACCACACCAGTGTTTAAGGTGTACCACCACCACGGTGTGTAAGGTACACCCCACCTGCAACCCTGCAAGCCCGCCTACGACCCTCAAACCTCCACCTACGACCCTTCCAGATCACACCTGCGACCTGCAAATCTCCTTGTATAGGGAGCGCACCTACGACCCACAAACCTCCACCTATGACAATTCCAAGTCACACCTACCACCTGCATATCCCCTTGTAGGGAGCGCGCCTACACCCAACGATTCACTACCCAACGAGTGCAAATGTTTCTGGTTGCTTATGTGCTGCACACAAATTCCCGCGCTTCTGCGTGAACATGGCCACACGCAAAACCACGCGTATGTTTTGAGCAACAAAACTACAAGTAGTCGCTATACATTACACACCGTCCAGAAACAGTGACAAAATTTGCAGCATTGTAGAGATTAAGTCACTAGAGCAATTTCTGTCCGAAACTGTGAGCGACATTGCTCATCTTACAAAGAAGCTGCAAAATGACAGCTCTTTTTCCCAGCAGATTGGCCTCGAGTTACAATCGGCAGAACATGCGTCTGCTTGCCAGCTCGAAAAATGGAGGAAGGTCGAAAAATGCTCTTTACACACATACAGTTGCTCTCACTTAGCCTCGGAGGCCGGCCCCTCCACTTCCTTGCCTTGGATGGAAAGCGAAAGCATGAAAACGAAAATGGGGGAGACGCTGGGAATGATCTTACACAATCAAAAGAAGGCCACCCGGCCTCCTCAACTTCCTTGCTCTTTGCATCTAGGAGGAGTTGCAGATCTGCCTTTGACAACCCTTTGGCAGCCTGCCATTCATGAACATGAGGACACACAGCGTCCTGCACGTGAAAGTCCGCCCAGCACTCACGCAGAGGCAGAGAGGCACCTTGATTAGACGGGTCCGTTTGCGGAGGGCATTCTTTTCCATCTTCTTGGCTTCGCGGGCTGCTTTCTTCGCAGCTTCATGCTTGTGCTTCAAATCTTGGAGCTGTTCACACAGCACGGCCTCACACATAACAGACTACAGTCGTCCCCAAAATCACCCCAACACAGATTTCCAAGGATAGGATGCCCACTCAAGGTGAACTGGCATGGGGGGGCATGGATCACTGGGTGATGCCAGGCTGAATGCGATGACTACCTACCTGCCTGGCTTCACCTACTCAACTCTCCACCTGACGAACTCTAAACGACATGCGTGTGGACATGCATCAGCGCCCCGTGAACTACAAGACTGCCGCACGATCTTTTTGCAAACAAACTTGTTTTAGCCGGTTCTATTTCTGGGACCGCAAACTGAGCTGCAAAGTGGCTTCGCTCCAGTGGGCCTCCCTAGTTGCTTAGTCCAACGTGAGTACTGGTCTGCCGCGAAATGTTGGAGGAAACTTTCGCCGCTTGGGAGCTGGACCACAAGATGAAGAGGCATCTGGGGCAGCAGGCAGCGGTTTCTCAGGCGGGCCCCAATGAATGTAAGACATGAAGTTCAGACGCATCCGATTTGGAAAAATGATCTTGGCTTCTTCCAATGTTGGGGGCGTAGTAGGCACCACAGGCACGAACTTCCAACCCAAACTTGCCCGAATCTTGTCCGACAGGTCTGCTTGCTGGTTCAAGATCCCATCTCGATGGAAGGCTTTGCTCCAATCACCAGGCAAGACTTGGTCTATGGTTTTGAAAATCACTTGCAGCCACCTCTGCGCATCCACAACACCCTCCGTCGCTTCAGACTTGCTGCGTTTCCAATTTTCCATCAAAGCAGTCTTGAAAGGACCAAACACGTGTGTGTCACAAGGCTGCAACCACCGCGTCATCCGAGCAGGGACAAAAACCAAACGCAGCCCGCGCTGCCGAGCCAATTTGTAAATTGATTGGTGTATGTGTGCTTTTGCCGTGTCTACAATGAGAATGACATATCGCTCGTGGACCAAACTCCCCAACGTCTTTGCTAACAAACAAATGTATCGCCGCATTGTGGCATGGGAATTCCAGGCAGACTTTTGTCGCCACAGGTGCACCTGTGGAGGGCAAATCTTTTCAACACTGCGAAGCAAAGTTTTGGTGAAGCGGTGCTCGTTTCCGAGAAGAACTTGAGGCAGAAGTGCTTGCACTTCTGGATCACTTGCTACCGATGCCAGGTATGACACATGTCCGCGAATCTCGGACAAGGAAGCTGCATCAGAAGGCTGCTCCCGGGAATCAATCTGCAATTTCAATACCGTCCCACGCAGTCCACAGAAGTGATATGCCAGCGAGGTCTCGTCCATGTTGATGAGCAAAGGCTGCCGCCCTGAAGGCGCATCGGCCACAGCTGCATTCATCCAACGGAAAAAAGCCACGGCCTGCAAAATTGGGGTCAAAGATGGTCCCAAAAATGGGACCGCCAGGCGGTCCCAAAAATGGGTCCGCCAAAGTGGTAGGAAATGAAAACAAAAGGGTGGTCACAATTACGGTCCCAAAAATGAGACCGCCAGACGGTCCCATTTTTAGGACCGGAAATGTACATAAAAGTCTTTCAATCGGCTCCCTAAAATTTGGATCAATTCCTTCAATACTCATACGAGACACCTTGCTATTCCTAAGCTCAGGAGGAACATGATCGTGGACTCGCAGCATCCCAATACGGGCATGCCAGCGACGCCGAAAGCTTGCCAACCACTTTCGCTGCGTCCGGGCAGAAGCTGCAAAAATCTTCTCCATGGCACTTTTCGTTGCCGCTGGCAAATTTGTTGGCAACAGTTTCGGCCCTTGTTCCATAATCTGGCTGCGCGATGGCGCCACGCCATGCACAAAATTCTGCGCACGCAGCCAACTGCAAAGCCTGTGCTCCACAACATAACGGCAAGCAACAACATTGTCCTTCGGCGTGACATGTGCCCAAGCTGTGGGGTCTGGCCCGCACTGTGCCATTTCTTGTTCAAATCCAGATTTCACATCATTCACTATAGCGTTCTTTGCGCCCAAATCTGGAGGCTGGAGTTGCAGCTTGCTTTGTCCCCTTCCCAGAAGGAAGTCCGCCACAATTTCCGGCTGGAAGCTTGAGAAATGGAAGACAAGCAAGGTCCTAGGAGAGGACGACGCGTGCAAGGTCTTCTTCTGCGCAGATGACAGTCTGCGCTTCTTTTGCTGCAAGGCACGTATTTGGCGCCGCAGTTGCAAGCTACATGGATTCGGCATTGCTTCTCTAGGCAACATGAAGAATGGAATGCAAATAATATGTCGTGAAAGTTGCTTGGCTTTTCTTCTGGAACCTGCATGGCCTATTTCCCACCCTACCCAGCAGCCACACTTCTTGTATACCAATGCTTCTGGCCACGGCAAAAAAGCATCCGGAATCATAACAGGTACGTTCATGCTGCCATCACGAAAAAATTGCGGTAGCATCCTCATGCCTTGCGTACTCATCATGGACGGACACCAGTTAAAAACTTGCATGCCGCTTGAACTTCCAACAAAATGCAAAACCTTATTGCAAATAATCTGCCAAAAGTAAGAAGTCGCTACAGGGGAGGCCCAAAACTCCGAAGCCAATCCAAGGAGCAGCAAACGGTACCAAAAACAGGACCCCCACATTAGCCCCAGAACCACCAGAGCAACACCAGCCCTCAGCCTGCAGCGCATTCTGCTTGCCAGCTGCCTTTGCCTTTGCTTTGGGCGGCATCACCTGCAAGCACGCCACAACAAAGCAGCGTATCACAAACCCCAGACTTCTTCCATGCGAACAGAATCGCTGATAACATGTTTGATTTCCAGACGCTTTCTGCAGTCTAATTGCCATGATGTCCAGCTGCTACTCCGCCTACTCCGCTACTCCCGGCAAAGTGATGCCCCTAGATCCTATAGGCAGAAAGACATTTCAGGCAACAGGTCGGAGTAAGACGAACAAGAAAATTGAGATTTCCAGACGCTTTCTGCAGTCTAATTGCCATGATGTCCAGCTGCTACTCCGCCTACTCCGCTACTCCCGGCAAAGTGATGCCCCTAGATCCTATAGGCAGAAAGACATTTCAGGCAACAGGTCGGAGTAAGACGAACAAGAAAATTGAGATTTCCAGACGCTTTCTGCAGTCTAATTGCCATGATGTCCAGCTGCTACTCCGCCTACTCCGCTACTCCCGGCAAAGTGATGCCCCTAGATCCTATAGGCAGAAAGACATTTCAGGCAACAGGTCGGAGTAAGACGAACAAGAAAATTGATATTTCCAGACGCTTTCTGCAATCTAATTGCCTACTCCATCCCGTTTTAAATTAATACTATTATTGATTAGGGGGATGTACGGAATTGTCGGTGTACATGCTTCAGAGTTCACAAACGTTAGGAGTCTAGGGGGGAAAGGGGTACAGACAAAAGACTCAAGCCCGACTATCAGCACGCCCATTCTTGCCTGGAAGTCACTGCTCCGGAGACAACAGCTTCCAGCAGAAGTGCGACCTTGGCGACACCGGAACCATGGGGAAAAAAATTGGCCACAACCGTGTGTCCTAGCTTTAGCTCTGCGAAACTACTTGCAATGTGGGGCAACAACGATCGTTCCTGACACGAATGGCTCCTATAATGCAACCTACTGTCTGACAAATCCGACAACTGTCCTAGTCCATCCAGTCTCATGGTCTCTCTCACATGTGACTAGCTGCTTTGGGGTCCGCACGGCGCACTCCAACAACAAATGGTCACTTGTGCTGTGGTGACTAGAGAAACGGCTGCAGCCACTAAGAGCACTCACATTGCACATGTTTTTACATGTCCGCGCATGAATGCTCATCAAGGTTCGAGAAGCTTCCATATATAAAGAGAACAGAAAAAGACAGTCTCGGAATGTGGTTTGTCCAAATAATAAATGTCGACATCACTGGGGCTCCAATGGAACAGGTGCTACATTGACAAGAACAGGTCACGACATCGGCAACCCAAAAAGCAATAAACAACTGCAAACCCAAATACACGTCATGGTGGTACAAACGGCTACTGCACAACCCCACAATTGCCAAGTCTGGTTGTGAAAGGCTTGCAAAACAGAACTGAGCTTGTTCAAATCACAACCTATCTTCTTTGAAGGTACAAGGAATTAAGACCCACCGCGAGGCAATGGAATGAAACGTTGTTGCATTGTTACACCAACAGTATGAAAACACAAAGCAGCAAAAGTCACACTGAAGCTACAAAACGCTTGACATGACATCAAAGCACAAAAGAATAACGAAACCCAACTTGTTTGGAGATGTTTGGTTTGCAAAGGGCGCGAACGCACGCAACGCGAAAATGCTTGGAGGTACATAAAGTCGGTCACCGCACAAGCAACGAGTTGCACGCCGAAGATAGTTGGAGTCTAGAACTCCCAGCGCAAGCGTAACGTATCCGTACGTCCTGCAACTGTTCCAAGGAAGTACGACTCCATGCCGTTATTAACCCGTTAGTGTACCGACGCGCGGGTAAAACGGTGCGTATGGAACTCTTCCCACCCACCTCACCCATCAATGGTTTTTGAAAGCCAACCCGTTCACACCGGTGTTTAAGGTGTACCACACCCCTGGTGTTTAAGGTGAACCACACCGGTGTTTAAGGTGTACCACCCCCTGGTGTTTAAGGTGAACCACACCGGTGTTTAAGGTGTACCACACCCCTGGTGTTTAAGGTGAACCACACCGGTGTTTAAGGTGTACCACACCCCTGGTGTTTAAGGTGAACCACACCGGTGTTTAAGGTGTACCACACCCCCGGTGTTTAAGGTGAACCACACCAGTGTTTAAGGTGTACCACCACCACGGTGTTTAAGGTGAACCACACCGGTGTTTAAGGTGTACCACACCCCTGGTGTTTAAGGTGAACCACACCGGTGTTTAAGGTGTACCACACCCCCGGTGTTTAATTAGGTGAACCACACCAGTGTTTAAGGTGTACCACACCCCCGGTGTTTAATTAGGTGAACCACACCAGTGTTTAAGGTGTACCACCACCACGGTGTGTAAGGTACACCCCACCTGCAACCCTGCAAGCCCGCCTACGACCCTCAAACCTCCACCTACGACCCTTCCAGATCACACCTGCGACCTGCAAATCTCCTTGTATAGGGAGCGCACCTACGACCCACAAACCTCCACCTATGACAATTCCAAGTCACACCTACCACCTGCATATCCCCTTGTAGGGAGCGCGCCTACACCCAACGATTCACTACCCAACGAGTGCAAATGTTTCTGGTTGCTTATGTGCTGCACACAAATTCCCGCGCTTCTGCGTGAACATGGCCACACGTAAAACCACGCGTATGTTTTGAGCAACAAAACTACAAGTAGTCGCTATACATTACACACCGCCCAGAAACAGTGACAAAATTTGCAGCATTGTAGAGATTAAGTCACTAGAGCAATTTCTGTCCGAAACTGTGAGCGACATTGCTCATCTTACAAAGAAGCTGCAAAATGACAGCTCTTTTTCCCAGCAGATTGGCCTCGAGTTACAATCGGCAGAACATGCGTCTGCTTGCCAGCTCGAAAAATGGAGGAAGGTCGAAAAATGCTCTTTACACACATACAGTTGCTCTCACTTAGCCTCGGAGGCCGGCCCCTCCACTTCCTTTGCCTTGGATGGAAAGCGAAAGCATGAAAACGAAAATGGGGGAGACGCTGGGAATGATCTTACACAATCAAAAGAAGGCCACCCGGCCTCCTCAACTTCCTTGCTCTTTGCATCTAGGAGGAGTTGCAGATCTGCCTTTGACAACCCTTTGGCAGCCTGCCATTCATGAACATGAGGACACACAGCGTCCTGCACGTGAAAGTCCGCCCAGCACTCACGCAGAGGCAGAGAGGCACCTTGATTAGACGGGTCCGTTTGCGGAGGGCATTCTTTTCCATCTTCTTGGCTTCGCGGGCTGCTTTCTTCGCAGCTTCATGCTTGTGCTTCAAATCTTGGAGCTGTTCACACAGCACGGCCTCACACATAACAGACTACAGTCGTCCCCAAAATCACCCCAACACAGATTTCCAAGGATAGGATGCCCACTCAAGGTGAACTGGCATGGGGGGGCATGGATCACTGGGTGATGCCAGGCTGAATGCGATGACTACCTACCTGCCTGGCTTCACCTACTCAACTCTCCACCTGACGAACTCTAAACGACATGCGTGTGGACATGCATCAGCGCCCCGTGAACTACAAGACTGCCGCACGATCTTTTTGCAAACAAACTTGTTTTAGCCGGTTCTATTTCTGGAACCGCAAACTGAGCTGCAAAGTGGCTTCGCTCCAGTGGTCCTCCCTAGTAAGTAACCGTGACCATTGAGGATACACGCAAGGGGTAGTTGACCCCTACAAAAGGATGGGCCTGCAACCAACTGGACCCACCAGAGTCAACCTGGAAGTGATTGTACCATCCCCCAAAGGGCGTACGTCTGAAATGTGGAAGCAGACAGCCACCTTGTGCCCGCTTGAGTGGCCGTCTAACTGTAGCCTCCTGAGATTGTGGCACACGCCCAAAAGTTTCCACCAATATGCTCCACAACTCAAGCAACAAGTACAGCATCAACATATGTTCACTCACTGGGAAGTCAACCGCGCTAAGTTAGCCAGTAGAGTGTTGTTCCAACGACCAGCTTATTATTTACCAGAAACGATTCTGCAACAGCACGTGCGAGAGCGCGTATTCCCTGATCGGAAATTACGCAAGAGAGACCTGAAAATGACGTAGCTGCTTTTGCAACCAAATGCAACGAAGCACGTCGCTCGGCTGCAGCGAATGAAGCAAAAAACCCTGTCTCTTTTGCCATTGGGAACAGCTAGGAAGAAGCTAAACAAAAAGGGTATGTCTGACTCCGCGTAGTGTATTCAACGTGGTGGTGTTTGCCTGCTCGGAGACTATCATTCCACTCCTCCACTCCTGGGTCGCATTGAACGACCTGGCGAAAGCCATACGGCGTTGGACGGAAAAAAACACTTGCTCCTGGGTCGCACCCCTCGCACCACTCCGTCGCCTCTTCATTTTCGTTTCTCTTTTGGCCCCCCTTATCAGTTGGGTGGGGCCTTTTTGCCCCGGTCGGGACCTCACTTTGGTTCCTGCATGTCCGGTTAGTCTTACTCGTTTTGTTCACTTGGGTCCTCGTTTTCACTGGCGCATCTGTCCATAGACGTGACAGCTGCACTGCTGCCCTATTCTCCCAAGTGTATGTTTTGGGCTCAGTTTTTCTCTGTACTTGTGTGTCTGTCCGTAGACGTGACAGGTGCACTCGTACTGCTCTAATTCGTCTTGCTGCTTTTGGTCTTGTCCAGCTGCACGCCCCTCCCCTTCATCTGTCTTCTTTTCGCTTCTTGCCTGACTTCGGTAAAGCGCACTTTGCTCTTCACTTGCTTTGTCTGTGCTGCTCTCATTCTCCTTGGCTGTCTTGTGCTTCTTTGCTTGTGTTGCCCTGTGGGGCGTGGGATTGTGCTGTCTTTGTGCTCCTGCTGTCTTGCCTCGTCGTCTTTCTGTTTTTGTTTTGCGCTCCTCGCTGTGCTTGTGCGGGCCCTGCTGGTTCCTTTGTTGTCTGCCCTCCTGTGTTGGGGTTTCTGTCTCTGTCCTGTCTGCCTTCCCTCCCCCGCGAGTGGTCTTGTTTTGTGCTCTGGCCCAGCCTGCACTCTGGTGTGCAAGTACCTCCCTCTGAGTATCTAGTTGTAGCTGTGACGGCTCAGTTGCCCTGTTTTCATGCTGGGAGTATGGTTTAGCTTTGCTATCCTTCCGTCATTCGTTTCATGGCAACAAAGGCTACTGGCCCTGTGTGGGGTTTTCACCCTCTACACCATGTCACTGGTGACTGGTACCTGTCACGTCACTGCTGTTTGGTTGTGTGTTTTTTGTTTGTTTTTGTGTGGTTTGCTTTTGCTTGTGTTTGTGTTTTGTGTTGTTTTTGCTTTTGGTTCTTTGTGTTTCGGTTCTTGTTCTTTGGAACGTGACAAGGGAATAGGACTATGTATCGGTCCTCTACCAGTTGACTTTTGCGGCCCTACAGCTTGGCCCCTGCGTGAATTAACTAATTAATCTCACATGCAACATGATTGGAAACATGTTGAACGACCTGGCGGAAGCCATACAGCGTTGGACGGAAAAAAATAAAACACCATGTCACTGGTGACGTCGGGGAGCTTAGTTCGGCCATACTGATTATGATGATCCAGATCCATACTAGACTCCGCTAAGCTGCACTATTGCTATTCTAATGTGATTGGTGCAGCCTTCTCCGCCCCTGTCCTCCTCTGCCTCCCCGGCTTCCCCCTCCTGCCTGGTTGCCGCTTGGTCTTGTTGTCTGGTGGTGCTCTTGTTGGGTTTCCCTTTGCCTTGCTGTGTCTCTGGTGGACCTTGCATGCTTCCTCTGCTTATTTTCTTTCCCCTTCTCTCACTCAGGCACGAATGAATGGAGCTTAGCTTGAATGTACGAGCATCGGTTATTTGGTTGGTTATTTCTGTCTACTTTAGGTACTGACTGGAGCAGCACTGAGACAGCATCCTTGTGCCCACTAAGGTGACTCAGGACAGCCGTATCGCCTGGCGCCCGTAAAGGCCGTCTTTTCGTTCTGCCTTTCTGCTGGCGTGACTTCTTCCTCTTAAGGGGCTGCTTTTTCTGCTTGACTTTAATTCGTTTGTTTTTCTTTGGGTTCCCCTGGTATGTACTCTGTCTGGGTACTCTATACTGGTAGCTGAATCCAACTGAGGGGGGCGGTAGTTAGCCGGCCGATGCCATGGACCAGACAGTGCTGCAGCGAGCTTCACCGGTGCATTCCGGTGTTCCTCCCTGCAGGACAGCCTGGGGCGCCCGCGAGCAGCACAAGACTGCCAACATGGTTCGTCAATGGACACAAGGATATGGCAACTCTGCAGCCTGTCTACTCTCTGGGTGAGTGGCAATACAGCCGTAGTTTCGCTACGATCCTCGCCGGTACATACTGCAACGCACTGCGGGTCCTTCAGGGACGATGACATCCTGAAATGTCCTGAACAGTTCTGTAGTTTGTATTCCTTGCGAACCTGCTTTTCGAATGCTACACTGCCTACGACAGCACATGTACGGTGGCACTAGCCAAGACAGTTTTACAGATACAAGCTTTTTCTGCATGTTGCTCAGCTTTGCGAATCCTGCTAAGAAAGTCGCTGACTGAGATCAATACAATGGATGGCTGCATTTTCCCCTATGAAACTAGGGGCGTGCCCCCCTTTTTTCAATTTGTTTGTCGGCGATGGCATGTATGGAAGCCTATCCCTGGCCTACACTGCTTCCTCTGGTCATCACTGGCCCCCCCTTTAAGGGGGGATCTGATTTCGTACACCATGGATTCGAGATCGTGGCTGACAGTCAAGAGGATGACTATCATGTCCATGAAGGCCCATGACGAGCTGATCTGAGAGGACTCTGAGAGAGATTTCATTGTAGCCCTGCTTTCGTGTACAGCTTGGCTCATGCTAGGGTTAACTCCCGAGCTATGGTCTTCATGTCTGCCTGGACAGCTGCGATCCTTAATTCGTTTTGCATGTTTTTGACAGTGATGCAGTGGATATGCCACTGCGTCCAACGGTAAATCGATTCAGTGGGTTTTTTGTTTGGGCTCTGGCCCCGTTTTTTTTGGGTTTCGTTGTGTTTTCTGCTGTTTGCTTCGCTGTTTCCGCTGGCGAAACGCAAGTCTGGCTGGGGGATTTGCGGGTCGTCGTTTTTTGTTTGGTTGTGGTTCTCGGTTTTGTTGCTTCAATCGATTTGCCGACTCCAAGGACCTTTTGTCCTTGTACAGTGAATTTCCTGCTTACTCTCATGTAAGGACCGAGCCATTAGCGCGACATCGGCCACACTCGAGGGAAAAAAAAATGTTGGGGCAAGCGGGGTGCATATCGGTTGCTGCTTGAACCCAGTTGAAGGTAGCTTTTTATTATTTCGTTTCGTCTGGTGGCTTGATTGTTTGCTGCTAAAAGAAGGCGCATCAGCCTTTTGCAGCCTTATAGGTGATTGCTTGAAGTGTTTCTTGCTGTTGCGGAGTTTGTGGGTTTTCGCGCAGGTGGCCGGCTTCCATTTGAATGATTGTATTGAATACTTTACTGCCCCTTGTGGGCCCCCCTTGCCCCTCTAGACTCCTACCGAAGTTTTCAGCCCAGAAAGAACATGAATTATGATCTTTTCAGTCAATCCCGTTATTAATTAATAGTATTAATTTAAAACGGGATGGAGTAAGAATCTGCTTAGGGAAAGATGTGGGAAGGTGAAGTATTGAAGGCTCTCTTACTCCGCCATCGTTTCGATATCGTGTCAATTACATTGGGTAATTGAATTAAGACATACCACGGAGTAGCGGAGTAGCCGGAGTAGCGACGTGAATTGGAGCTAGGGAACGGAGACAGCTGATGCCACATGTGCGCTTTCAGGTTCCATTTCTGGGGCCGGAAAGTCAATTGAAATCAGGCTTCGCATGTGCGGGCCTCCTCTGTTCCAACTCTATATGCTTGTTGCTTAACTAAACGCAGTTGTCATTTTTTGTTCGTTGCACGGGTCGGCCTTTGCTGTTGATTTTGCGATTTTGCGGTCTCATTTTTGGTACCGCCAGACGGTCCCAAAAATGGGACCGTGAAAGTGCTTTTCTTTTGTTCTTTTACTAAGCAGTGCATGCGGTCCCAAAAATGGGACCGCCAGGCGGTCCCATTTTTGGGACCGTGTTTAGGTTCATTTTTTGAAGTTTTTTGTATCAAGGTTGCAGAAGCGCAACGTTTTGGTTTCAATGAAGCTTTGTGGCTTATGGCGGCCGGAAGGGCAACTGTTCCAACTCTATATGCTTGTTGCTTAACTAAACGCAGTTGTCATTTTTTGTTCGTTGCACGGGTCGGCCTTTGCTGTTGATTTTGCGATTTTGCGGTCTCATTTTTGGTACCGCCAGACGGTCCCAAAAATGGGACCGTGAAAGTGCTTTTCTTTTGTTCTTTTACTAAGCAGTGCATGCGGTCCCAAAAATGGCCTCCTGTGTCCGGCAAACGGCAACGGGTTCCATGGCTGATGTATTTTGACATCATCCTAAGCTAACGGCTACTAGTGTCTACTAGTGGTAATTAAGTAACCCGTGTCCCCCCCCCCATCCCAATCTACTTCTCACTCCTACTTTTATGTGTAGTATACAGAAATGGCAGAAATTGTGCAACTGTCCAAAATGCAGCTCAATTGACGCAGTTGACGTATGGCAGTCTCAAGGTCAGTGATTCTCTGAGGTGGGACGTCTGGGATACCTCGGAGTTTCTGACATGCCTTGTCGAGAAGTTTGGTGGCAGCATCAATCTCGTCTGCAGTGACTTGGCACAGAGTGAGTAATTGATGTCGCCAAGCGGTTGACAGCAACGTTTTCCATTGCAAGCCAGCAGGCAAACCAGGGAGGAAATGAAGCAGTGGCAGGCTGTGTCAATTGGACAGCTACAGCACCAGTGACGGGCAGTAAGCTGTTCTGCTGGGTTTCCCACGTTGGCTTGAGCCAAAGGGGCTACGGGTCTTTGGAAGTCCAAATTTTATATACTTTTGCAACCCATGAAACAAAGGATTCATCCGGTTTTAAATATGTTAATATGTACTATTATTCTTTAACCGGATGATATTGAACTCCGGGCGACATACGCAATCCGATCCTAAAGCTGCCGCGTTAGGAGTCCAGAGGGGCGAAGGAGGAGCCTAAAAAACAAACAACGCATCAAGAGATGAAAACAAAACTGACCACTGCGACGCCCAAGCGTGACAAAAACGATCCACTGCCAAGGTAAACGCCGAAAAAAAGCATCCCGCCAGCAATGTCGCAGCGGAGTCATTTTTTTCCGCCAGTCGCCTCTTGGCTTTCGCCGGATCCACGGGCTCTATTGGCATGCAACATGTTCTATTAATTAAGGCATTTAATTGCCCCATTGTTGATAGGCCGCAAAAGTAGTGCTGATGAAGGACCAGTACACAGTCCTATAAGCCGTCGTCATGCAATGAAACAGAAAAGGAGACCAAACAAGAAACACAACAGAACAAACAAGAAACAAAACAAGCAAAGAGCAGCAAACAAAAACCAAAACAAGGGAAACATTGCATGCGACAGGGGGCCATACATAGCACAACTGAGATTGGTATGGCGAGAGCAACCAAGCAACAAGGGAAAAGCGAACCACCACAACACAGACTCGCCATAAAAGATTTGTGAAAAAAAAGCAACACAGCACTGTGCTGAAACCAAGGCTCCTCCAGCCAGGAGCCCCAAGATCACACAGAGCAAGTCCCGAAGGATAACATGTCACAAATCTAGACTAGCAAAGGGATGTGAAACGAAGTGTGAAATGGTGTGAAAAATAGACAAGCCTCTTTTTTTTGCCCAAGTTGCCTTTCGGCGAGTCTACGGTCTCGGAGAATCGAACAACCACCGGAAGTCTGTCAGCGCACAAGAGTGCCCCCCCAACTTCACCACGAGGACGACTGAAACATGGACGAGCCTCTATCTCTCAGATTCCGCTTAGATTCCACTCAGTAGTTCTTTTTCAAGCATCAGCATCTGCGGCACTCTCAAGCGCTCTTGGAGCTCAAGTGAGTTGGATGCGGCAGCTGTGCACAGTGTTCTCCTGAAGAGGTGCTAGAACCTTTCCTTGAGGAGCAAGAAAGCAGGGGCAATTTTGCTGGTCCAGCTTGTAGGGAACGCCAAAAGCGCTGAGACACCTCTTGTGAGGCTATTCGACCCCCCGTGTGGTCGTTGATGTGGCTGAGTGGTCGCCATGTTTCCATTACTGTCAAGCGATGAGTTTTTTAGTCGTCCTCGTGGCTCAGTTGGTATCACGGCATTCTTGACGTCGCTGACAGACTGCCGGGGGTGGTTCGATTCCCCGCTGGTCCGCGAGTAAGACTCAAGACCGTAGACCCGCCGAAAGGCAACGGGCTTGGACAAAAAAAAGGCATGTTTCCACTAGTTTTTTGGATCCTGTTTTGGGAGCCATGATAAAGCAGGTTTGTTGGCATTGTGTGTTTTTCCTGTTGGTTTGATGATTTGCCGTGATAGTATCAAAGTGAGGTCTTTGTTCAATCGCTTATCAATGTTAGGGACCGAGTCTCAGAGCGAAATCGGCCGCAACAGAGAAAAAAAACAACGGGTCCACTTTCTGACCCTTTTTTAAAGACGTTTCTTTGCAGGGGGTCCACAACTGGACCCTCAACAAGTTTGAATCCGGTGGCTAGTTGGAGGTCCGGTTTTGAGCCCACCCAAGCACCTTCTTCAGCTGCGCGGTCCGCATCTTCGTCACACAAACCAGATTTGCCACAATGAAGGACCTAAAATTCAGCGAGGCAGCACAGTCACCAACTATTTCAAGTTCAGTCTTGCTGGAACTTCAACAAGCACTGCCCCGAGTCTCGCTTGGTCCTTGTGGCAATACGTTTTGCGTTCGAGGCGTAGCTTCGGCCCTTCCAGACCAAGGAAGCCTTGACCTCAAAGTTCTCAATGGACAGCAAAGACTTTTGTGGGAGCAATCGACGGCTCAAAGAAAATGTCTTTGCAAAACGGTTGGATCATTTCCGGCACAATCGCCCCGCTATGCCCATCACAGCCATAAGCAGACGAAAACAGACTTTTGTTGGCCAAGTCCATCTGGGAATTCTGCTTCGAATCTGGCAGCGACTTGCTGGTTTGAGACTCTGAATTTTGTTTTCCCATCAGCAGTTTGGTGTCGAGCTACAAAAATTTGAACTTCCCTCAATACTTCTGGTCTTGGCCTTGTGCAAAACTTAGTTGTTAGGTGTTTCGTAGTTGTCGTTTGTGGACTTTGGAAGTCTGGACTTTGTTTGCTGTTTTTAGGTTTCTGCACGTGAACGTTTTGCATGAAACCAATCTGAGCGTTTTTAGGAACCGAGAAACTTGTTTGACACGTTTCTAGATTGGTAGAATGGTTTTTTGCACGACTAGATTTGTAGAATTTTTCGGAATTTCAGGCGATCTCGTCGCGTAGTGGTATAATGCCCGTCTCAGGACCGTGCATAGACAGCTAGCCGCGGATCGATTCCCCCCGGGTACGGGGCGCGATCGTGACGTGGTAGACGAGTAAGTCTCAAGTACCGTAGACCCGCCGAAAGGCAACGGGCTCGGGCCAAAAAAAAATGAAGAATTTTTCGGAATTTCCTGAACTGGATTGGAATCCAGAAACTCACTTAGTTCCTGTGCTCTTCTCTGAACTGTTCTGTCAACGCGAACGTTGGCTCAAGCCTGCGTGAGCGAAAGTGTGTGATTGTGTCACCATGAGATGGCCTGGGAGAGTCTGAGACTGCAGAAACACGAAACTCTCACTGTTTGTTTTGTCTTGGTCTGGGTTTACTTTGCGCACGAGAGGTTTGAAAGCGGTTTTGCGCGATCTAACTTTGTGTGTCACAATTTTACGCCTTTTGATGCTTTTGTTTGGTTGTGTCTTTCGCTGTGTTTTCTGTTTGTGGTTGGTTTGTTAAAATTGGTTTATGTATCTAGCCTTTGTATATAATCTAATGTACCTAATAAATTTAACCACTTGATGTTCCAGCGATCGAGCTAGCTATCTATTGAGCTATCTGTTCAACAATAATACGATAAAAAGGGCGGCGGTCTGTGCCTGACGTTGCTTTCTTAATCAACAAGAACCTACCTCCAAATGGCTGCCTTCAGGCTTCCAAAACGTTGGCTTCGCCACAGCGAAACACCATGTCACGGAGGGACGGACCAGGCCTTGGGGCGGTGGCGGCGGCCTGTGCTTAACTAGCTCCAAATTACAGCCTTCAGGCCTCCAAAACGTTGGCTTCGCCACAGCGCATGCCACGAAGGGCAGACCAGGCCTTCCGCCGGCGGTGGCCTTTGCCTACCGTTGCGGTTCAAATCGGAGATGGGGCGAATTATATCCCAACCTTGGCAGGTGGTAGATTGATTTGACGGTGCCAAAACAAAAATCCCCAATCGCTCACTTTGTCCTCAACTTGAACGAGATCACATAGCAGCAACCTGCAGCAACCACTCAATCTAATCTAATCTGACCTAACCTAATCTAATCTAACCTAACCTAATCTAATCTAACCTAGCCTAACCTAACCTAATCTAATCTAATCTAATCCTATATATATATCTATCTATCTATCTATCTATCTAAATATTCATCTACTAATCTACTAATCTATCTATCTACCTATCTATCTATCTATCTATCTCCCTGATCTATCTTATCTATCTTATCTTTCTTACCTATCTAATCTATTTAATCTATTTAATCTATCTAATCTATATAACCTATCTAAGCTATCTAATCTATCCCATCCATCTATCTATCTACCTATCTACCTATCAACCTATCTATCTATCTATCAATCTATCAATCTATCAATCTATCAATCTATCAACCTATCAATCTATCAATCTATCTATCTATCAATCTATCAATCTATCAATCGATCATTCAACCAATCTATCTATCTATCTATCTAGCTATCTAGCTATCTAGCTATCTAGCTATCTAGCTATCTAGCCATCTATCTAATCTATCCAATCTATCTAATCCATCTAGTCTACCTAACCTATCTAATCTATCTATCTTATCTATCTATCTATCTATCTACCTATCGATCTATCGTTTGATCCATCTATCTATCTGAGTCGATCTATCTATCTATCGATCGGTCTATCTATCTATCTATCTATTTATCTATCTATTTATCTATCCATCTATCTTTCCATCTATCTATCTATCTATCTATCTGTCTTTTGCTCTACTTATTTTTTCTTTCCTACCAATTTACTTTTCTATCTATTCTGTTTATTTCGTTTTTATCTACTCAATCAATCTATGTATCGATCAATCTGTTCATCACCTGTTTATCTATCAGTCGATCTGTCTATCTGTGTATCCATCTATCGATCTATCCATCGATCGATCTATCTATCTATGTCTGTATCTATCTATCCACCTATCTATCTATCTATCTTTCTATCTATCTATCGATTTATCTATCTATCTATCTATCTATTGCCGTACTTTTTTTTCTAGTCTATCTATTCTTTCTATTTTATCTATTCTATCTATTCGATCTATTCTATCTATTCTATTCATTCTATCTATTCTATCTATTCTATTTATTCTATCTAATCTATTTATTCTATCTATTCTATCTTTTCTATCTATTCATCTATTCAATCAGTCTATCTATCGATCGATCTGTCTATCATTTCTTTAGCATTTGTTTATTATCTGTCTAACTATGGATCGATCTGTCTATCATTTGTCTATCTGTCTATCCTTCTATCTATCTATCTATCTATCTATCTATTTTTTTATCTATCTATCTATCTATTTATCTATCTATCTATCTATCTAGCTATCTATCTATCTATCTATCTATCTGTCTATCCCTCTTTTTTTCATCTACCAATCTACCTTTTGATCTGCCGGTCTTCTGACCTAGCTGTTTTACTCGTTCAGTGTTCTGTCCGGTCATCGTCCACTTCGATCATGCCAATTCATGACCTTCTCCGCCTAACAATCGGGAGGCTTAACATGTGGGGTTATCTGGTCCTTTAATTTCTGTGCCTGCGCATTGGGTGAATACAATGATTTTGCAAACCTCAGTTTCAACGTTTCATTTTTTCAACCATTGTGACGCTTAGTGTAAACCGAATTGAAGGTACAGTATTTATTGTGCTGTACAATATTTGAGATACAAAAAGTCAAGAAGGTTTGTCAAAAAGGACCAGCGCAGATCTTTGTTTTTTTCAATGAGGGGCATCGTTTAAATTTTCCATTCTGAGTAGTTTTGCAATGATTACGAAAACTCTTGCTGAGGGCGACTTGACCTCAACCCATGCAGAACCTGGAAGGCCAACAAACCGTTTGTACCGGAACATGGTCTTGGAGCCTGGCATGTTTTCCGCCATCCTTGAATGTTATCAACGTATTGAACCAAGGCAAAGGCGTAAAAGGTGTGCACCAAAACCGTAAACCCCCACCAATGGTAACCAAGGCAAAATTTCACCAATATTTTCCGTCAACTTTGGGATGTCGTGGTAAAAAATGTGGTGTACGTATATGTGCATTCAGATATATGCATTTGGAAACTGCATTCATCGAACCCATGTTTGCCTGTATGTGTGTGTGTCCGTGCGGCATGCGGGTTCGGGCGCATGTGGACCTCAAACAAAATAACAAAACATGCAGGAAACAGTATTTCAATCAAGACACGCATGACAATGTTGGCATGGTCATGTGGACCCTACATCAAATGCCAAAATGTGTCATGCAATTTTTCAATTTTTCATACCAATCATTTGCGTTTGCTTTGGGCCTGATACAAAACTGTTAAACCACTATATTCAAATGAAAGTGTTGTGGCACAACATCATGCAACAAATTTCAATACATGGTTGGCACCCAAATTTTGTTCATTTTCTTTTGCAATGCAGCATGGACAACGGCGAGCGATCTTTGATGTTGCCATGATGTGAATTATGTATCCTCAGAGGCCAGGAATTCGAGGAGTAACCCCGGGTGTGCCGGGAGGGTTCCCTGGCGCTCGTGGCCTTGCTGGCCCTGGTGGCCCTGGCGGTCCTACTGGTCCTGTGCCTGGTGGACCACGGCCCAATTTTGGGCACCCAGGCTTTGAGCAGGTGCCTCCCAGACCAAGTGGCCCTGGTGGACCTGGTGGACCTGGTGGTTTTTATCCACATGGAATTCCCGGACACATGGCACCTATGCCAGTTGCAGGTTCCCAGGGATTTGGGCCGATGTCCGGTCTGACCCCACAAGGACCACGCAGCCCTGCCCCAGTTCCAGTTGGGCCACGAGGAGTTCCATCACATTGGGGGTTTGGAACGCCAAGTGGGAAAGATCCTTTACTTTCCCAGCCACCAGAGCAGCAAACTGAAAGACCTGAAACAGCACCAACAAATGATGATGTTGACATTGACGAGGACGATGCGGACAGCCATCATGATCACCATGAGCTATGGATGGTGAAGGCAATTGAGGCAAATCCTTGGAGATCTTTCGTCGTGACCAATTAATTTTTGGTATAATTTACCACGTTCTTTTTTTATGGTTTATATTCCGTTTGTTTTATTGGTTTTGTTTTCTGTTTCAAAGCATCCATCACAACGTGTCAGCTGCAGATCTGAGGATTGTTATTTGGCGGTTTTGGCTGTTTGCTGAGTTGTTTCCTTCTGATTGCAATCCTGCTCTTGATGGACGTGCGGATTTTGGATCCCCGTCCGAACGACATCGTTCCTGTAATTCTTCGGGAGCTTTGGCTGAAATCGTGAACTGATATTGGATATATTGGCATTTGATGGCACTTGCATCCAACTTCTGGAAGAATTGGTCAAAAATGTCGGGTCCAGATGTCCAGATTCCAGACTACATTCATGTGAACTTCGGTGTTTTCAGCTTCACTGTAGCTTCACTGGAAAATCCTTTGATTTTGTGTTTCAAATCTCATACTATGTTTGTACCTTCCAGATTTGAGGAACATATTGCCAAGAAGAGGCACGTCAAACCGGAATCACTCCTTGGAGGGACACGGATTCTAAACATGGAGTGATACACTCAGTACACTCTAGCTAGTTCTGTTAATGATTGAAGGGTACGTTCACGTTATGTTGCGAGGGAACGGATTCATGCAGTTGCCTGCACAATTCATTCATTATTTCGAACTACTCAGGACAAGGGTTAGAGTTGGGATGAATGATGTTGCAGCATCTCAGTAATATCAATTAGACGTTTGTGACTTTATATATACAGTGCACGTTGATGCCAGGAACATATACAATTGGAACAGGGTTTGAAGGAATTCGTTTATTCAGGTGTCATATGATACTGTACTATTTTGCACGTCCTGGTCGACCCTGGATGTTGTTCGCTAGGCAAGATGCTGGACGAAGCATAAAGGAGGTGGCACTAGCATGTCCTGGTTGTGAACATCTTGAAGAGCGTTTCATGGTGCATTTAGGTGCAATTTCTTCTTCTGCTTCCTCCGGACGCAGATGTTTGCAGTTTAGTTGACCTTCATTGGACTGGTGCCCCACTGCCTTTGCCTTCAGAGAGTGTGAGGTTCTGAGCGAATGTTCTACTTGCACATCATTTATGATCCTTGGCTCATCCTTGGCTCAATCCTACCAATGAACCGTGTCAGACTTTTCACTACCAGCCCGCTCTGCTTCTACTTTTTTATGCACTTTTGATGCGTGTAGGATGTGCAAGTTGCGTTTGCGTTGACATGAACGGTGAATGCCTGGATGCCGATTGCTGCCCAAGGAAGTGGAACGTGAAAGTGGAACCTTGTGGGAGACCGACATCTTGCGAAGTGCCTCGGTAGGAATCTGCATCAGAATTTGTCACAAACTGCAGTTGTTTTTTTTGCCACTTTCATACTCACTTTAAGTCACTCTCATAGTTTTGCCTTTGGACGGGTGAGCATTGTCACAAAAAAGTGCGGCATGTGGTCATGGTTCAAGGAATTCACGACATCGAGAGAAAAATCTTTGAAGCCAGGGGGCTTGGCCCTGATGGCAAGGTGCAAGACATTTTGTCATATACTGAGACTTACTGAGATGTACTGATTTTTAGTTTCTTAGTTTGCTTCGAGACATTGCCATTATACCTCCGCAGTTTTGTTGGCGGTTTGCCTGATTGTTGTGTGCATCTGCGACTGCATGTTTTATTCTTGGGATAGGGTCTGTAATAACATCAAACAGTGACTCTGATCTTGCATTCAGAAGAGCTAGTTTGATGTCTGAAGAGTTTTTTGCTCCTCACTTTTCAAGACGCACAGCTTTGCAGGAGTGGGCGTTTACGGTCACGAAGCTGCATTGACTCAGCATCTGTTTGTCGTGGGCAGCCTTTTGATCAGCAGGTTGCGGCGAGGAATCGACGGCCATTCTTGCCATTGAGGACATGTGCTTGCTCGTCAAACCAGATGAGCAGCTCAAGATTCTGGGAAGAGATGGGGCCTGAGCATAGTTCGTGTAGACACAGCGACCAGTTACCAGCGACAAATTCCAAAATTCAGAAAGGCACATTTTGCAAAGTTGCAACTTCAGGGAAATTCACCCCCAGCAAGGCATTTTCGGACGAGCCTCGCTGTGCCTTTGCATTGAGCCCACTTCTTTTCCTTGCGGATACGATGTGCCTCAGCGTGAAAGGAATGTGAAACTACTGGAATTGAATGTTTCTCATCGTTTCTCTGTTTTGTTGTGAAAAAAAGATGTGCATGTTTTGGACGTACAAGAGTTCATGTTCATCTACCTGAACTTTCACTCGTAAAGAATCTGCGACAGAGCTAACAAATTTGCCTGCAAAGGCTACCTCTAGCAGACCCACCGCCTTTCAAGATGCAAAGCTCCTGGGCATTCAGTCTAATACTTCCACACTTGAACATCTTTGAACCAACATCACTGCAGGATGTTTCGTGTTTTCTACACGCCTTCGTTTTGAAGCCAGCATCGGTTTTATCTGACAAAGGTACTGTGAGGAAAGGCTATGTTTGGATCAATGAGACGCACCACGCTTGGATGCTCTGATTCAGCCAGCTCCGCCTGAACAGAGTTACAGTTACACGAAATTTACCCTAAAATGGTAAAATGGGAAATGATTCAAATTAATTCAAATGATGGGAAGGGAGATGAATCTGAGATGAAGGGAGTCCACTCTGAATAGTCCACTCTGAATGAAAGGTAGCTGAAGTAGCAGTCTTGCAAGATTTGCTCATCCTTCTCTATTTACAGAGCTTTCTCCTTTCAGTGACTGGATGTTGTCCCATTCTTCTCGTTTCTGTGTGTATTTTAGTGGCTTCTAAGCTGATATCACATCGCCATCCTGCAGGACCGACTGGAGATCTGTGAGTGTTGCTGCATAGTGTTTATTGTGGGTTGCTTATTGATTATTTTTTGTTTATTTATTGTTTGTTTTTGGTTTTGCTGCTTGCTGCTTGCTTTTCTGCATTTTTCTGCCAATCAGTCGTGTACTTTTTTCGCCTTAAGAGCACCGGCTACTTGCATGGCAGTTGTTTGCTCTAAGTATTTATTTGCTCGCACACTCGCACACTGTTTGGTTTTACCCGTTTTGTAATGTATTGGCACAACTCGTAGATTGAGATGTCAGAACCCCCTGCCAAGCCGCCTCCAAAGTTGTCGATGATCCAGTTCTGCAAAGCTTTGATGAGAAACATGAGCAGTAAGCAAGCTGCTGCTGCCGTTTATTTCAAAGTATGCCTGCAAAAAAACCTGGCTGAAGTGACATGACAGATATATATATATATAATTGATATAATAAATGACATACAGCCTGGTATATTGACAATGTTGAACACAAGGACAGATGCAGTGTCTCGATGTGCCGTGCCGCCCGAAGATGCGCAGAAGGCAAGGAAGACTGAGGGAAACTAACAGGGACCACAGGAGGCACAAGCTAAAAGAAATGCTGTGTATCGTGTTGAGTGTCCATGATCCATGATACAGAGTTTTCATGAGTTTTACATATCTCTATGGGACTAGTCACATCTAGTCACCAAGGAAAGACTCAGAGCAGATTCAAAGTACTCTCTCTGAGTTCTGTGATGCGAGCCATGAGTCCCCCAAGAGTTCATGATTCGGTATGCAAGTTTCTACAGATTTCTAGAGTATACTTTTTCTTCGTAGAAGTCGTGCACACTGCGCTTACCATGTCGGAAATCGGACTTCACAGCTTTGTGCATCTACATTTCCTGTCTTGGCCATCAAACTTTATATGGTGCATGCTGAAGGAGAGCCTCAGCAGTGTCAGTGGATCGTGGTTGATGAAGAGAGTGTCCAGGCGTAAACAGCAAGCACTGCGGGGCATCACTTCAGGTGCTTGACACAAAAGTGCATCATTAGCAAGTCTGTGTAGCTCTCACCATGCTTAGTGTGAATATGCCGATTACCACTGAATCTGAACAAATGTAGGAGAAGTTCGGAGAAATTGAGCAGGTAGTGAAGATCGTTGTGAGACCATGACATGGGTTTGTCTGAAAATAAGATATCCCAGACTCCAGTGGTTTATTACGAAAGCCAGCCGGACACGCTGGCTAGTTGTTTTTTTGCGAACGTAGTGAGAGATTAGGGGTTTGGGGGGAGGTGTTGCCAAACAGGTCCGTTTTTCCAGTCTCAGTTGGTGTTCAGGGTGCCAACTGGGAGTGTTTTGCGGGGTATTGTACCAGGTCGCAAATGGGTGACGGTAGGTATCGATTCCGCCCTGTTCCGTGATATTGGGGTTAAACAGGTAGACAAATACTAGGGCTAAATAAGCAGACAAATAGATCAATACATAGGCCGATAATAGATGGATGGAGAGTAGACCGAGAGAGGGAATTTATCGATAGCTGGATGACAGCTAGATGGAGAGAGGGATAGAGAGATAGAGAGATAGATGGATGGATGGATGGATGGATCGATGGATGGATAGATAGAGATAGATAGATAGATAGATCGATAGATCGATAGATCGATAGATCGATAGATCGATAGATCGATAGATCGATAGATCGATAGATCGATAGATCGATAGATCGATAGATCGATAGATCGATAGATCGATAGATAGATAGATAGATAGATAGAGAGAGAGATAGAGAGAGAGATAGATAGATAGATAGATAGATAGATAGATAGATAGATAGATAGATAGATAGAACGATAGAACGATAGAACAATCGCGACGGCTGGCTGGCTGGATGACATGGGTGGATGGATGGATGGATGGACGGATGGACGGATAGATCGCACATAGTTACAAAGATGCAGAGATGGGGGCACGGAGAAAGAGAGAGAGAGAGAGAGAGAGTGAGAGAGAGAGAGAGAAAGAGAGAGAGAGAGAAAATTAGGCCGATACATGGATGGATTGACGGAAGGCTGGACGGATAGGTTCATAGATAGCTAGATAGATAGAGGTCATGGAAACTTTGTTGCAAGCTGTAATGACAAGCTGACATAGAGCTATGCCGTTCTTCCTGCTTGGGAGACTGTGTCTTGCGCTGGAAGTTGGTAGTTATGCTTGCAGATTTTGAATCAGAAAGGGCCGCAGAGTGGGCAGGCTGCGCTTCTAGAGACAGCGGCAAATGCAAAGTGGTGTGCTGAAAGTGGACCGTCACGACAGCTCTCTTTGGCTACCAGCGGATGACAGCTAGAGAGCTAGATGTGAGATGGAGACATGGACAAGTGGATAAAGGCGTCCGCATATGGTGAGAACAAGTAACATGACAGATGTAATGCTAAGGAGAAGCGGCAGGATCAAAGCCGGCCTTGAAGAACGCATGCTTAACCGTTTTTATTTTTTTGGCAAGAAAAAAGTTGCAGATGCAGTGATAAGCAGATGCTGCAGTCTAACAGAATTGTAACAGAGCAGGACCTTTCCTTTTGGCTTTTGGCATCTCTGCTGTTGAATAGTTTCCATGTCACATGCGATATCTTTTGCATACCGTGGACCGTCGCGTCATCAGTTTCTGATGATACACGTTGATACAACAACTGGGATCATGCGGGATCGTGGAAAAGTAAATGGGCCGTGGCAGATACTTTTGCGAAGTACAGAACGCTATCATCGTGCGGCGTACCAATGGAGCCAAGAACCAAATCTAGAGAGTCTGCATGTTTAGATCACGGTCATGTTAAGCCGTGTTAGGCCTATGTGGTACCTATGTCAGGCTTATGTTGGTCCATGTTGGGCTCTTAGACGCCATGTTGGGGCCATATTCGTGCCATGTTGAGCTTATGTTAAGCCAAGAACGTGTTCCTTTTAAGCTTTTACCCGGCCCAAAAGGAACACGCCGTTTTCGGATCATGTCGCGACCATGCAGGGGTTTTCAATATCAGAGCTGGCTTCTCGTGTCTTCATTCTCTCTATATGGTGATTTGGGGGATTTTGGGGTATATATTTTCAGACAAAGCCATATTCAGTCACCCAAGTTTGGACGAGAGAAGCACAATTAAGGCAAAACAAAGAAGCTATGTAGTTCAAAAATGCAAAATACAAGCCACTATCATCCACTATCTATTGCTTTCTGACATTTTAGGCACAGTACAAGAGAGTTGTAGTCTATTCTTTTTGTTGTTTATTTGCACGAAAACTAGCTTCTGCTAGCTGAAGTCCCTCTTGCTTTAGCAAGATATTGGGGGGGGGCCTGGAATCTACAATTGCGAGAAACTTCTCAGTTAACTACCCCCCCTGGCTGGTTCACAAGCAGCATCGGCATCCTCTGCATGATTTGCATCGTATGCCTCATTTCTCTTCAAATCATTGATGCAGCGGCGCTCTTGATTGGCATGTTCATTCATGGGTAGCCTTCATCTTAGCCTAGCTTCATTTTCATGTTGCGCACGCACACCTACCTCTCATCCTCAACTTCGGTTTTGCACTGCGTTACTTCTTCCTGCGCTTGCAAAGGTCCACTCCGCTGCCGAAGGTGGACCTTTGAATCTTCCCCAATCTCTGGTCATCATGTTGGATATGCTGAATTTCTTCATCCTCTTCGTGCAACAGTACATAATAATCATATGTTCTCATCCTCGTCCCCTCCAACATACATCGCCTCAATACGTAGGTCTGGATGTTCACCTTGCCAGCATGTCCCAGCTTCAGACCCGCTCGTCCACGTTGACGAAAAAGGCGCGCAACTGCGCTGCTCCCTTTGTTTTTTCAGAACAAGCTCCTTGCCAAGCTAGCTTTCGCCCTTTACCCCTGGGCCTGAAGTCCATTTCAGGCATTGCTTGAAAAGAACAAATGCCAGTAAACTTGCGTTTCAGATCAAAACGCCAAAGGAAAACCCTCAACCAACGCTTATACTTAAGGCCAGGTATCACTTCAAGGCGCATCATTTATCGTGTTCTTAGCCCGTATACCGAACGAGGGTTTGGGGTTCTTCATTGGCATTGGGGGTTGAGGTGTGTCATGTGGAAAATTGAGTTCCATGCTTGTTGGACAAACATGCTGGCTTGCTCAACTTCTTAAGTATTTTTCCACAGACTAGAATTGCATGAATCCGCAGACTGTCCTCGGAGTTCATTAATTTGCTGATGCTAAATTCTGGTGCTTAAGTCGGCTGGATAGACTTTATACATATAAACGCGGTTCTGCTTCCCTACATGCCCGATCCAATACCAAGAGGCTTATGTGTGCGGGCGTTTCAGACTTCAGCACGCAAAAATTCTGAGGTAATTGCAAACCAACAACCGCATTTCCAAAGGAATCAGTACTGTTCATACTGTTTCCCATGTACCAAGGCCATTTCGTACTACGACAAGAACAAACTCGGTCTGGATCCGAAGGAATCAATCGTAGAGAGCTGGTGTGCTTCTTCACCCACTTCGCTTCCCCAGGCACAGTGTTTCCTGCGGAAAGGGAAGTAATGTGATGATGCTGGTTTCCGGTATGTGATGACACACAGAAGTAATGAAAAGTAGATAGTGCTGCTAATAGCTGAGATAGCCTTGACATAGCCTTGTCAAATTGACATTTTGATACCACACATGCCTTTAGCAACCTTTTAAAACAAAAGTTTTTTTCGTAAAACCGGAGTTATGATCATTGGTCACCCAGAAACTTCCCCGGAGCAACTTTGCGTCCAGAAACATGTGCTGTCCTTTCGACGTGGCCATGATACAAGATGATAAAAACTTCGAACACCAGTTTCTACTTCTTCTGCACGAGCCCGACACTTTGCATACCTCTGCGCCCCCTTTCCGCTCTCCTTTTCAATATCCAATTGAAAGTGAACAACCTCCTTTGTGTGTACAGTCTTTGGGAGATACCCTGTGCATTCATACAGTTGCCAGGGAATATCCAATTGTGGATGCTTGGCTCTTGTCTACAACGACGTGACTCGGCTTTGAGGACTGCAATAGCTGCAATAGCTTGCATGCCCAACTGCCCAACTTTGCATTTGTGACTTGAGGTGCAGTTGTCTCTGAATTGGGACATCAGTCTAAAGCAGATGTGGGACTTTGAGTATGGCTTTAAGAAGCTCTTGAGACCCGAGGCAGGAGCTGTCATGAGGCTTCACCGCAGACCGATTGTCTTTTTCAATGTTGAAAGTAAAAAAGGAAATTGCAAGTTACAGCCGAAAATTTGCAATGGGTTCACTCATCAGATCACTGCCCCAACCTGCTCGCTAGCAGCGCTAGCAAAGTGACTCACGTCACAGAGTGAACACCGAAAGTCCAAAATTTACAGCGTTTTCACACAAGAAAAGTATCAAAGTAGAAGTGTGTCAGAAGCAACTGCAAAAAATGCTGTGTCACATCTACATTTGCAACATTGCATTTTCTACATCCAGAACATCCATCAACATCCAGGGGCTTTTGCGCCCAAAGGCGACCTTAATCTGTGCTGCAATGCTCTGACTCTGACTATGACATACTATGACTATGCTCAGATCTGTGAGACACAAAGTGACAGAGTGCCTTTAAACAGTGCCTCTAAGGACATGTAAAGACATGTAAAGACATGTAAAGACATGTAAAGACTCTTAGTCACGGACACTCACCTGGGTCCCCACGGCCGGCACCGACGAAGCCTGCCACACAAGCACCCGTTTGCACATCCAATGAATCCAACAAACAACTTCAAGCAACCACTCCATCGATCAATGAGGCCACCAGTCAAAGAGTGATGAAGCAAAAACGTGACCGGAAAGCTCCAGGGCTAGTGACAACACGTGGCAACATGTGGCAACATGGCAACTTCTAGAACAAACTTGCAACCTGCCTCAACCTGCTGCAACCCTCGTGTCCTTCGGGAAAGCTCTGATCTGTTGCTGTACAAATTGAAGAATGGCATGGCTAGGTTGCTGAAGCATGATGCATCATCAAGGGTGGAAATACGTTGGCAGGCGGATGCTTTTGTGAAGAAGGTCATTGAATACTGGGCCAGCAACGTGTCTGCAAGGAAAGGCACCATACAGCTGATCAAGATTGATCAAGGCTACACAGCTCAAATGTCGCCCCTTGCGCGCTGTGAGACCCGTGAGGCTATGACGATGATTCAGTGGAATTATGCCGGAGAGGATCAGATCTTTGCCAAAAGTTGCGATTGTAAAATGTGTGTCCAACGGAGTCCAACGTCCGCATGGCAATACATTGCAACACGCAGCACTCATTGCTTGTTGACTCATTGGTGAGACTGAGGAAAGCTGCCCCTGGAAAAATGTGGGCAAACCAAATCCAAAGCCTTGGAGCACCTTGGAACAAAACTCCGCCTGTGACTTTGCAACAACTTCGCAATATTTCTGAATGCTATTCTGCCATAATCACAGTTTTTGCCACAAAAACAATGGCGCAAGCATGGTCTCAGGCAACAAGGCCTGCAACGATGGACAAGTGAGAAGAAGAAGTATTCTTTCTACTCAAGAATGTGGTGACCTTACAGGTAGCTTGGATTTGGACCACCTGGGAGAAGACCTACAATTTCTACACTTTCTATATCTTTCTATTAGATTAAGCATATCTAAGAATCTACTAGCATCATCTAGCATCTATAGTATCGACTATCGACTTCTTTGATGTGATGCGGAAATCAAAGCAGCATGAAGCAGCTGAGGTGACTATGCCGCCCATGCATTCTATGCACGACGACGAGCAATTGACCGCGTGGTTCCGCATCCTTTTGTTTTGGCAGAGCCTTGATCCAAGATTGAATCCTTTTGGACACCTTCCGTTCCGAATCGTTGAGTAACTTTGTGGGACTTTGGTGTCTTACTTTTTGTCTTTGAACGCCTTTAGGCTATGCTGCCAGAAGACTCTTCTGAGCCTTTTCCAGTATCCTTGCTTTCAGGGGAATGAATTTGACACTTGAGGTTCCTCTCCCATTTTACACAACGATTAGCGCCGACCAGACTGCAGAGCAGAAATGTGTGTGCTCTCCTTAGTATTTCGCTACGGCACCCGAGACCCATAGTGCATACAGATGGATTGTGGCTTATGGTGTCCGGTGGTTCGAGTTCGAATTGTTCACTTTGCTTGTAGTCAACACCACTTCGCTATAATCAGTTGAGGGAGCAGGATACGCATTTGAACTCTTCCGAAATGCTTCCACTGACCATTCTGTCAGCACCTGTACTTACAGGGTAGAGTTTTAAACAACACACTGATTGGTTTCATCAATTGTGCGCAGTTTTGCATGTGCATTTTGTTGATCGTGGCTTGGTGACACGCCAGTCAAGAAAATCACCTCCAATAGAGACGGTCCTTGTGTTTCATTTAATCTAAATCTCCGTTCCCCATTGAGCCACAGCCAAACAAGTAATTCTTGAGTTTGAAAGGTGAACGTTAGGTGGGTACCGCCAGGCAAAGAAAAACCACTAGTTACCAGAAGTCCCAGTCACTATACTTGAAGTATGTGCCTGATACTGGTTACGTTTTCCAACTTGAAAATTCCTGAACCGCTCATTGGCGAAGCAGTCAAACAACTTGCAAAGTGCAAACCAGTCACCAAAGAAGACCAAAGAAGATCAAAGAAGACCAAAGAAGACCAAAGACTCGTTTGATTTTACTCGCGTCTCGCGTCACTCGTCCATTTTGGTTTCTCAATCCTCAGGCCAAGTCTCATCAATAGAAGACGATCTTGGGGCTCCTGTTCCTGTCGCCGCCGGAGCGGAGCACAGAACTTGCCTGCGAAGGGCTGGTCGTGCAACGGCAAGAGGACACGGCATGATTGCAACATGATTCTTGTTTCTTTTCTTGCTCATGTTTTGCAGATTCTTCTGATTGTTATGGAAAGCAACGCATTCAATATACACACGCACACATGAACAAGTTTTATGCCAGCCTGGCTCAGTCGACATTCGCTAGGATTCTTGAAGTCACTTTGAGCAGGTCCTGTTGTCTTATTTATACTTCTTTATACTTATGCGACTATATAGCGTCATAGTCATAGTCATCTAATTTTCCAAACATTTTGTGTTTGGCCATGGATGCACTCTCAAAAGAAGATATAGGATTAAATCAGAGCAAGTATGCTAAGTATGCATAAATCAACAACACCCAGCATAGCACACGAAGCAATGACTTGTACTACCACTTGTACTACCTACAGTACTACGGTAGTGTACTGATGATGTACTCATTCCAATTAGCTTGAAGGTTCACCTCGTCTCAAGCTTCGCAGGATTGAGTTCACGGGAGAAAATCTTGGGAATGTTTCTTGGGGCAAAAATCAGGATTGTAGTTGCAAGGATCTGTGTAGTGCCGCACAGGTGGATAGGTTCTCGCCTGGCAATGGATGATCTTGAGACTGAGGAACAATTATTTCTGTTTCCGATTCGATTCCCGAATCTTTTCTCAGTGTAACTCGGCATGTACTGGCTTGGACTGACAGCTGTTGCCTTCAACAAGGAAGCATCACCCTTTTTGATAGGTTTCAATATGTCTAAACCAAAGCATTGATATTCTGCACTGCAATGCAATGAAATAGCCAAGAGTGCTCCTGTTTCGAGGGTTGGTGACGATGCAGCTGGCGCGTGCGAAGTGCAAGAGAACGGGATCTGTGTCAAGCGCAACCTCCAGGCATCTCTGGCCGCGGGCAAAGAATCAGCACATGATTGAGAAGTTATTTAAAGGCTTACGCCTGACAGCCGGGCGCCGGCCAAGCAACGATGTTTGGCGTATGGCGTGGGAAGATTGGGCCGAGATTCTCCGCGCAAACCCAGGGAGGGCTATGTTAAGAACTGAGGCAGGCATAATGCGCAGTGCTTGCCTGTATGGAAGCAGTCTGGGCCTATGTTGAACGCAGGTTGTGCCCATGTTGGGCCAAGTCGGGCCCATGTTGAGCCATCTTGGGCCCATCTTGGGCTTATGTTGGGCCAAGTCGGGCCCATGTTGAGCCATGTTGGGCCCATCTTGGGCCTATATTGGCCCAGGTTGGGCCTATGTTGGGCTATGTTGGGGGGCCCATGTCGGGCCTATGTGGCCCAAGTTGAGCCCCCTCGGGAGCTATGTTGGGGCCATGTTTGGGTGAAACGATCCTAAGATGCCATTTTTCCCGCCCCGGGCCTCCTCCTGGAGCCCAAAACAACGTAAAGACCGACGTTTTTTAACATCGCCAAGATGAAATCCCTTGCTGCCGAAGGGCCCGAAACACCGAAAAAAATGATGTTTTTGAACACCGCAAGCAAAATACACTGTAAATTACAGGGACTTCAGTCGGGGTGAACACAGGGTGGGTCGGCGGCAGGGTTGGCAGCCCCTATAACTTTCGGTTACCACTGAAGGCCTCCGGCAAGGACACGGGCTCCGTGGCCGGCGCCCGGATTTAAAGGCTTACGCCTGACAGCCGGGCGCCGGCAGAGAAATGGCCGGACGCGCTCCCTAGTCGTGCGCCGCAGCGGCTTTGAAGTTGATGCGTGCAAAACGCAGAAAGTATGTGAGGATTTCCCAGGACAAGGCTGGACAGTGTGCAATCATGAGTTCCGAGTGGCACCAGATGTATGTCTCTTTCAACCTCCATGCTTGAGTAGAACCAGCATGCCGCACGTTCTTTTCACATCGCCCTTGGGGCCATGTCGGGCCAGGTAGGGCCAGCTCCAAATTCCCGCTCTCAAGCCTCGGGAAGCTGCAAGAAGCCAGCTCCGAATGCAGCAGCCTGGCCTCCAAAACTGTGGGCTCGCCAGTTCCAAACGCCATGAGAGTGAAGGCCGGACGGGGTCTTTGGGCACGCGGCTGCTGTGCCTAACGTTGCTTTCTGAACCGACTAGAAACTAGCTCCAAATTCCCGCTCTCAAGCGTCCGGAAGCTGTAGGAAACTAGCTCCGGATGCAGCAGCCTGGCCTCCAAAACCGTGGGCTCGCCAACCATGAGAGTGAAGGCCGGACGGGGTCTTTGGAGCTGCGGCTGCCTGTGCCTAACGTTGCTTTCTGAACCGACAAGAAGCTAGCTCCAAATTCCTGCTCTCAAGCCTCCAGGAGCTGTAGAAACTAGCTCCGAATGCAGCCGGGCCTCCAAAACCGTGGCCAGCCACCAAACACCATGAAAGTGAAGGCCGGACGGGGTCTTTGGGCCCACGGCTGCCTGTGCCTAAGGGGCCTTTGGGCCCGTGGCTGCCTGTGCCTAACGTTGCAGACACCATGATGGTGAAACCTTCTTCCCCCTTGCTGCTGGTAATTAAAAGCTCGCCAGTCCCAAACAAGATGAGAGTGAAGGCCGGACGGAGTCTTTGGGCCCGCAACGTTGCTTTCTGAACAGACTAGAAGCTAGCGTCCAAAACTGTGGGCCCGCCAGTCCCAGACACCGTGATGGTGATGAATGCTTCTTTCCCCCTCGCTGCTTGTAATTTTTCCTCTGACACGCTCCCCCTGCTGCACCCCTTGCTGCAAGCGGGGTCGGCGGATTTATGAACGGCTTCTTGTGTGTTCTGTTGTGTTCCTGTATATCCTTTCTAGCGTAGGTCAAATCAATGCACTCGCTGTTCTTCTTTGGCTTCCCGCTGACGAACCTCAAGCTTAGCCTGGGATCACTACTGTCGATAAAGCATTGCTGGCTTTCCTGGGCATGTGAAAGAACCTTCAGCATGTCAACAGCGTTTTCCGCGCCCGCGGCTAAAAATTATTTCCCTCTGACTACTGAACGAGCTTCCAGAGAGTGTGTGTGTGTGACACTGGCCATGCTTTTGAGCCGAGGAATGTAAACCCTGCATGGACGGGCCTCACTGCTGACAAAGGGCGCAATGAGGACACTTTGATTTTGCATGAAAAAATCAGCAGGAACTAAGATTGCATTCTGTCGAGGATCGTAGATTTGATTCGTACAATTCTATCTGTGCTTATCTCTGCATTGACATCTCACAGGCTTCGGACTACATCATGGAGTGGATTTTTAACACGTACAACGACTTGTTGGTGAATGAGGACCAAAATGCCAAAGGCCGGGCATCCACAATGGCACAATGGTTTTCCTTCCAGTGCTTGCCATTTTTGTGTTGCCATTTTTGCGTTGTTGGGTCTGATGTGTTGCCGCCTTTTCCTAGTAGTTTACTTTTTTTTTTTAAGACCCTACGATCCCCATGTCTTGCTACGTGAGGTTTCAAGAGTCTTTGCTGCAGACCTCAGATCAGCAGATAGCAGTGCAAACGGGAGATTACCAGAGATGACCACTGTAAAAAATCTGGTTGCCTTGCAGCGACAGCAGCAGAAGTCTTGGCTCTGCCGCTCTAGAGTAAACCCGTGAATTTTATGTTGAGTGAATATGACAAAATACATTAATTAAAAGGTCCTTTGCTGTTTCTTTTTGCCTGTTTCTTTTGGGCGGGTTGATAAAACGCTTTGAACAACTTGAAGTATAGCAATGTTGCGATCAAGAGGCCTCTGGTGAGCCAAGTCAAGCCTAACTTGAACGCTCGTTGGCCTAAGTAACTCCATTTGTATCTATGTTGAGCCTACGTTGCGCTTATGTTAGGCCCATGTTGGCCCATGTTGGCCCATGTTGAGCCTGTGTGGTGTTATAGCAACTTTGGGCCTATGTTAGACCTATGCTGGCAGCTTAGCCGATTTTATGCAGCTTAGCGGCTTAGCGATTTTATGAGCCTTTGAAAAAACGTTGAAAAGCGTGCAATTCTAGAGGAAACGCTCAAGTCCCCCAAGGCCAAAACTTAATAGCGATTGCAATTGCTTCCGGATCATGCCCACACACAAGAAACGCATCGGCACCTTCGGCACAGGCGGATCTTTAGAACAAAAAGGCACTTAGCTAACGTTGGCAAAACATCTTGGTTTAAACTTTAAACTCTGTCTCTTGTGGAGAGACCCAGATGCTTCGGACCTATCTGATGCTTCTTTGGCAAGGCAAAGAAAAACGCTGCATGTTTGTGTGAATTTCAGCATGGAAAATGGCTTAAAAGTGACCAATAAAACGGCTCAGACACGAGTTGTGCGTTCCTAAAAAATCCTTTGTACCCAACATGGCCCTACATGGCGAAACGAAAATTCAAGGCAAGCCCGGCAAGCGCCAAAAAGGTTCAACATCCAAAATTGGCACGACTAGCGCAAAATTAGTTTGAGAGAACCCACAAATCGACCCAACAAAGGCTCAATGCAGGGATCCCGCAAATGCAAAACCTTTTTAGTGGCGCCAACAAAAAACAACACAATGGGTTTGGCATAGGTTGCATGGGCAATCTAACGAGCACGAAAAAATGATGTGCTGTTGCTCTCTTCGCGTTGAACGGTTCAAAGTAGGGCCATGTTGCGATCAAAGCCCATATGCTCAGCCAAAGCTGAGCCCTGTTTCGGCTGCGTTTGGCCTATATGCCACTTCTACGTTTTAGGTCCACGTTTGGCCTATGCGGACAATGTTGTAGCAATGTTGTGCCGACGTTAGACGTATGTTAGGCAGAAATTTGGCAGCTTAGTTGGGTTTAAGACTTTTTCAAAACCTGGCAAGACTCAATAATGCTCGCAATCGCTTCCGGTCCATGCACCCAAAAGTCCTTGGTTCCGTTGCAGGCGGACTAGTGGTGTCGAGGTTAACGGATTTAAGCAGTGTCCATGGATACATCATTTTTCCATATTTTTGCTTTGGCGTGCGTGCCGGGCATGTCACGTGAGTATTGCCACACATGTAAGTACTGTAAGGATGTCCTTTGACGCGAATAGTATGCAAAACGGAAGCCCACTCCTGAAGCAGTTCCTTGCTTGCACGAAGAGTTCACTTTTTTCAATGTGTTAGCTTTGCGTTTGCTAACTCATGCTAACTCCATCCACTTGCAAGAGTTGAGACGAGCTGAGGTACATTGCTTACAACATCCCACGAGACGCAGTGTGGATCACGGCGTCCATCTTGTTCATGCTGACCTACATATCCTTCACCACTAAATCGATTTTCCTCGGTGTATGTGTGATGGACTCGGACTTTAGGTCGAAACACTCCTTAGGCAGCGTCTGAAGATGTATTGAGAGCTGGTTTTACCAATGAGCCAAGAAACACCAAGCACATTCTGCTGAGCTCTTCTGTCTCCACTTGTCAACCTGCACTGAGATAATTGCAATGATCGTGTTTTCCTTCGGCCCAGCAATCTTGCCGCTGATCTGATTTTCAAGGAATTTTGCCCACGGGGGTGCCCTTAGTTGTGGAATCCGATGACTCGGTGACCGTGCCATCAAGGCTCTACACCCTTGTCTTCCAGCAAAGATATATGGGCTTCTCGGCAACGGATCGAATGGAAGATGATTCGAGTTTCCACCAAAGGCCTTACCATCTCATTTATCAAGAGTTTCTTTGTTTGATGATTGGATTCTTTTTTGCCTGACAGGCTTGCTTCACTTGAACGGTCTGTTCATTATCCTTGGTGTGGGTGTCGACGATGCATTCGTCATTATGGACTTGCGGGTGGAAGAAATTGAAGAAATCGTAGTGTTTGTTAGACTGCAACTGCTCAGACTTGCTGCGCCCATCATATTATAGACACTATGGTGCGTTTCAGCACAGTAATGAAACTTTGGGCTATCAAGATACTCAGATAGTCCATAGATTTGGCAGTGCGTGGACGCACTTCGATTTGAAGTTGGTTACGAACACTGGCAGCGACGGTGTTTCTCTGGCAGGATGCGTATGGCCAGGAAAAAGCCGAAGCTGAAGCGGAAAAACGCCGCACAAATTTCAGCAGCCGTGCTGCAAAAGTTCTCTATTTTCACTTATCAGCACTTTCAGCACCTTTCGGTTCTTGCACTCTGTCTCCTTCAAAGCTACTGGACATATCATGGTGTATTCTTGAATGCAAGGGTGACTGAACTAGATCTACAGACGATATCAGTGATGGGAAGGACATTTTACCAAGGTGCAATTATGTCTCCTGCAGCTCACCATGCCTCCAAAGCCTGCTTGTTGCCTGGCCTGGTTCAGACGGGCATCGGACCGTCACAGTGAAGACATTTTGAGACCAATGACTACGATGACTCGTATCGTTTCGCATCTCTGATGGCAGCATTCATGGCATGGTGTGAAACATATTCCTCTACTTGGCAGAGTTACATGGTCCCCATTGCCGGCAAGGTATTTAGTATATTTCCTGCGGGCTTTTGCAATTGACTTTGCTTGTATTTCTGTGTTTCCCAGTATTTAGTGCCTTCCCACTTGCTTCTTGTTCCTGTTTTCTTGGCTTTTCCCTGAAAGTCTCTTGGATTGCACCGTTGCACATCCAGAAGACTTTGTTTCTCATGCACGCTGGTAACGTTAATTTCATGTGCATTTGCAGCTGAGATGCACTTCATTGACAACTTTTTTCGCCTTCTTCTCGCCGCTTGGTTTCAAGCTTGACTGGGAAGTAAGAGGGTAAAGGTATGATCAGGCCTTTTGCACGAGAGAGGCAGAAGTTAAAGAACGATAATCAGCCTGCAAATAGTGGGTAAGCAGGGCATATTTAATTTTTGTCCGTGTAGGTTCGGTGTTACGTTTGAATGTTTGTAACATGTGCTGTCTTCGACAGCGCAAGCTTGAAACGGAATCCAAATCTGGAAAAACTACAACTTGAAACGTTACATAATGAAACCAGATTTGAGCCAGGATTGCAGCATCCTGCAAGCTATATGCAAGCTATAACGCCTAAGAGCACTGTGTAAGTGTCACAGGAGAAGCCCGCTTAGCCATGTGCACTGAAGGCTTAACCAAAGGCTGGACTTTTCCAATAGCCGGTGTAGTTGTTTGCATTGGCACCAGTGGCACCAGCACCCAACCAGGATTGGAATGATGCATTTTTTAGTAGATGCTGCAAGATGACATCAAACGACTTCAAGTCAATCCAAACCAATGTATAGTTCAATTTCCAATCCCCGCTCTCATGGGTACGAGGTGCATTCCTGTGGTTCTGGCTGTGGTGGGGTGAAGTACATTTGGTTGGAAGTAGCATTTGGTATGTGAGAGGTATGTTGGCAGCATCGATAGGTGGGTGGTAGTATAGATTTCCAGAACGTAAGAGTATCTAGGTAGTTGTTGGTACGCTTTGTGCATGCCACATAGGATGTCCATTGCGAGCAAGTGGCATGTGACATGTGGATAGTGGCTCGCTGGGATGTGGACATGTGGTGTATGCTACTTGCAGTACTTCATACTGTATCTAGAATTTAGACCCATATAGTGGGGTCATGGGGAATCCAGCACAACGGTTACTGGAACCCTTAACAACGAATGATTGCACCAATGGCTCATCCATGTGAGTATGATTGAATAACTGAATATTTCTATTTGTATTGTACAAATTTATATAATACATGTAACATGTATAATTATGAATATATGATATGGCTTCAGGGCGGTTTCGGGCGTTCTCAAAAACGATGTTTTTGAGAGGTGTTGCTTTTCAAGTGTGTGAGACGACAAAGATACAAAAACAGAAGTAGCTACGTAGCAGCTACAAGAGCACAAGTATAAGTGAACTTTCTGCAGCAGATTTGCATGAGGAACTGCAATAACACAGTACAAGTGTGAGAACGACCATGGCAGTACGTCTGCTGAAATTAACTAACTAGAGCAATGACTGTAGTAAAAGCAAAAAACCAAAAAAACATCTTTTGAAACAGAATTGATGGTTTCAGATAGAAAAGTTGTTTTTTGGGTTTTGCCTGAGGATTTTTTTGTTTCCTTGAAAGGGCGTTTGTTTTTTGTTTTGGAAGTCCAAACACCAATAAAGTCATGGAAAAGTTGGTTTTTCATCAAACAATATCATTTCACGTACTGTTTTTTTCTTGTGGCTTGACATGTCTTGAGATCAAAAACATTTTTTTTCCATTTTTTTGGTTTGTCATACTAGCACATTTTGAAAAACCAAAAAAACATAAGTGAAATGATACGTACTTTTTCCATGAGTTTTCTTGTTTTTTTTGACTTCCAAAACCAAAAAACCAAACACCCTCCCGAGGAAACAAAAAAACCGAAAAAAAATGAGGTAAAACCAAAAAACAACTTTTCTACCTGAAACAATATTTTCTGTTTCAACAGATGTTTTTCTTTTTTTTCTCCAAGTTTTTTTTGGTTTTCTCGAGAGGGTGTTTGTTTTTGTTTTTTGTTTTGGAAGTCCCAAAACCAAGAAAACTCATGGAAAAAGTTAGTTTTTATCAAAAACATCATTTCACCGACCTGTTGGTTTTTTTTTACATGTTTTGAGATCAAAAACAATCTTTTTCCTTTTGTTTTTTTTGTTTGTTCATACTAGCACATCTTGAAAAACCAAAAAAGTCTAGGCATACTTTTTGATGAAAATCCAACTTTTTCCATGAGTTTCTTTGCTCAAAAACAAATACCACCCTTCCAGATTTGGAGATGCAGAAATAAACATTGGCAAGATGAGAAGACACAAGTTTTGAAAGCATTTGATTTGAAGAAAAATGTTGTTACAGGAAAGGCTGCTTACAGGTTATAATATTCCTTGAAGACAAGGTATTCCCTCAAATAAGAAACACAATTCTTGCAAGAAAACTATCATGTGTGGAAGGATGCAATACATGCTTTAATGAAGCTCAGCCTTCCTCCCATTTCTCCGGTATGACCATGATTGACCATGGTTTTCTGTTTTTTGATGAAGTAGAGGTAACAGAGTAAGAATCATGCGTTGATCAAAAATATTTAAAATACAATGACTATACTATAGCTTCAATATACCCTTAATATACTGCTTTATTGACTATGAAAGTATCTTCAAGATACCTTTAATTTGCCTTTAAATACAATACAATACACCTTCGATGCTTTATATGCCATCTAATATACCTTTAGTATACCTTGATACAAATACAATTTTATTGGCCATGTTCTTGCCTCTAATATACCCTTAGGATACCTTTAATATACCTTTGATATAATTTTAAAACACCATCTAATACATCTATACTATACCTTCAATATACAATTTAATATACCTTTAGTATATCATTTGATATACCTAGAATCTACCTTTCACATACCATTTACTTGACCTTAAAAAATAACTTTAGTTTGCCTTGACGATACCTTCAATACACCAGTTAATATAAAAGTTCATATACCAGTTAATATACCTTTAGTGTACCATTTAACACAACATGAGAATACCTTGAATATTTTTAAATATACCTTTAACATATTTGTAGCATACTTTTAATATATATATATATATCAATGCTACCCCCCTCCCCAAGACCTACATTTTGTGTATTAGATATGTCCTTGAATGCCTTGTCTTCCTTCTTATCCTCTCACCGATTGTAGCACTGCATCAGGAAAGTATCCTGGGCGCATGCGCCTGGACACATCCTGCCCACATATGTAGCTGCAGCATAGCGCTGTGACATCTACATCTACATTTGACATATTTATTTCATTATATTTATACAATGTGCTCTTTTTTTTTATGTTTTCAGACATTTTTAATATATCAGCACAAATTTTATATCTATGATCTGATTCTTGCAAGTCTGCTTTTTCAATATCTTCTGCAACATCTGGTATTTTTACATAACCTTTAGGATTTGTAGCAATATGATTAGGGGAATAGATGGATTGAAATTGTGTTATCTGTTGTTACAACAGAGTATAGCATATTATCTTTATCTTTTTTGATGAATACCACCTTTTGTAAGGTAGTTTTTTTTTTAAAATGGTTACTGGTGGTGGATTTCATGTTTACTAAAATTACATTTTCTGTAGCAATTTGAAAGGTTTTAGCTTCTGCCAAAGCTGAGCTTTGTGCAAGATTAGATGATATGGTTAGTGCATCTTGAGATTTTACATTTTTATTTACGGAAGATTTTGCAGATAATAAAGGTGTATATAAAAAGTACGATAGATATGTATAAGACTCATCTCCAGTTATATTTTCCTAGACATATAGATTTTATAATGCAATTACCTTTTTAATCCTCCTACAACTTCATACATTCCATCAAACTTTGCCTAGTAAACTGACAACAATCAATCATATTCTCATTTGATGTTAATTGTCTTATTTCTTTCGAAACATACTACATACACCCAAGGGCTCTACTTCATAGTGACTTTTTTTTTGTATTATTGCATGCTTTTCAATTAAACGGTTCACCCCTTTGTGAAGGAAAATTTGCCCATACTTGCACCAACACTCTTTTTTCAATACCATAGTGGTTTAAAATAGATACTCACAGGATTCCATTCTCAAATCATGCTGTCCTCCTTGCATAGATTCCTTTACCTCTTTAAAACTGTAAGTCTCTTTAAAAATAACCTTATATTCCTTGCAAAGAAGTGCTGCAACTCCTTTATATTAGGGGACTGTACAAAATGATGCCACTTTATGCAAGGAATGTAATCTTTGAAAATATTGCTGCGCAAGGCATACGTTGGAGGATTTGGCCCCGAAAAACAGACGCAAAAACGAACGCCCAATACAGACCTTTAACCGATATATATATATATATATTATATATGTATACACACATACATACAGATCTCTTGACAGTGCGGCAGAATCAAGCCTGCCGGAATCGCAATTGCATCGCTGAGGAATGCGACATCAAATTTCCCATCAATAAGAACATTTGGATTATTTTGTGAATCTTGGTGGTGCTATTGGTTTGGACACAGAGAGGGAATGAACTTTACACTGCTGATGTCACTGCATCCACCTCCAAAAGTAACATGAGAGTTGCATGAGAGTAGCATGAGCACGTTTCAATCTGTTTCAAGAAAATGTTTCAATTGCACGTCAGAGCATGACACAGCTTCAATGAAGATGCCGGAGCAGCCAAGGCTTGTTTGATCATCTCGAATTTCCTGATTGATTTCAGTTTTTTTCTAACTATTGCAGGGCCCTCAGAATTTATCCAAAGCAGCATGGCTGAGGGCCGTGGAGTTCTCACAAGTGTCCTTTCAAGACCATCCCTACTTGCGGTTCTTGTTCCGTGATTTATAGTTGGACCGTACGAGTAGCATTGACACTTGCTGAAGCCAGATGAGCAGGGCTTCTGGAGAGTTGGTGACTCATGTGGTCAAGCACAACTGTAGCCATTAATTTTTGGCTGAAACCAGTCTTCACAGGCTCAATTGACCTTGCCATCCTCCACCAAACAACGCAAACTGCGCCCTAGATGCGGCAGTTTTCGACAGTGGTGCTCTTGAAAGTCTTGCTTGCCGGATGTGCTGATGCTAAGGCTGCTGAGGATTGTGTACAAAAGGTCAGGACGGATGGACAGTGGCTACTCCAGCAACACAGCCGCCGCGGCCAATTTCAGAGCGACCTTGGGGTGAATTCCTTGGCCAACCTCACCCCTTCGGAACTGATGCCGTGTCCAGGCGCAACCCTGGTGACATCATGCATGAGCCTGGCAGACTATGATGCAATCGTGTCTGCAGTTCGTGGAGCCTTGGAATCTCTTCCTGCGATTTGCACTGCCTCGAATTGCCCACAGGCCGATTGGGCTGCCTGTGTTCTTCGTATGGCAGGGCATGACTTCATGGACTTTGCTGCTGGACAAGGAGGCTCTGATGCTTGCACGGATATGGCTGACCCAGACAATGGTGGCTTGCCTGCCTGCCTTGCTACCGGTGAACATGGCATTGCTTTGCTTGATATCTACCAGCAGTTCTGTGTGGATGTATCTTTGGCAGATTTCCTGGTGATCGCAGCAGAAGCAGTGATCCTATCAACCAGAGCCAGGCATATAGCGAGCAACCCGACAGCTCCTCCTTTGAATCTACGCTCGAGCTTTCGCTTTGGCCGAGTCACAGCCACATCATGTGATTTTGCCGCAGGTCGATTGCCCAACCCAGAGCGTGGCTGCCAAGCAGTTGAAGATACCTTCGTCAATGCTCTTGGTTTGTCATGGACAGAAGCAGCAGCATTAATGGGAGTCCACACCCTAGGCCGTGCAGATGTCAGCAATTCGGGATACCACGGATGGTGGAGTGATCCAGAGAACTCCAGGCAATTCAACAACAATTATTACGTCTCACTGCTTGCAAAAGGTTGGATTCCGGAATTGGCTGTCGGCGGAAATTCTGGTAAGAACCAATGGGAGCGTAGTGACATTGGCCGCGACACCACCTTTGATGGACACGAAATGATGTTGAACACAGACCTTTGCCTGGCATACAGTGAAAATGGACCAGTCATAGCAACAGAGCACGACTGCTGTGCTTGGTTGACTTCTGATACCATTGCGGATGCAGTAGCAAACAACGGCGGAGAGTACTGTGGTGGCAACCCTGGACGAGGTGAAAGAGGACAGTGCTGTGGAAATCAAAATAATGACTGCGGGAATCGAAACAATCCCAGTGGTCCTGCAGCAGATGCAATTCTCCGTTTCGCAGCTGATGAAGCAGCGTGGCTGGAGAGTTTTACTCGCGCATGGCTCATTGCCACGGAGAATGGCCATGCTGAGCTGCGCCCACTTGGAAGCTGCACCACCGTGGAGACAACAGAAATTTCAAGCACAGAGACATCGACAACGACTGCAACAACGACTACGTCCACGACTACAACCACGACCACATCTGTCACTACGGCTGTCACAACCACTACTGCACCAGCCACAACCGCCACAACCGCCACAAGTGCCACAAGTTCATTTGTGAGTACAACCAGCACGACCACGCCCGTTGCAACAACATCTACAACCACTGAGACTACCACAACTACGCTCGGGACCACTGTGACAAGTACGACAACCACAACTGGTCTCCAGCTGTTGCGTGGTTTCACTCTGGTTGATGGCATTGACAGAGCATGCGAAGGTGATGGTGACACGGCCGTTGTTGCCGCCGCAAATGCCGCAGAGTGCCAGGAGAAGTGCCGCGACATGGACGGTTGCCGCGGAGTCTCATTTGCAGCTGCCCGCTGCGAGCTTTGGGCGGACAGGATTCAGGACAGCCTTGACATGGGAAAGGGGATCTAGGTATGTATCCCACATACCAGTAGTACCGCACAAGGTGGTGGCGGAAGTTTTAAAGATAGGAAACCTATAGGAGAGGGGTGTTGCTGTAATGCATGGATGGCAGAGCGAACTTATGGACCGAAAGGTGGTTGAGGCTCTGAATCTCTCTCTCTCTCTATTTGTCTTATTTGTCTTTATCTAGCTGCCTGTCTATTTGTTTATCTCTCTGGCTATCTATCTTGATCTCTCTATCGCTCTATCGCTCTATCGCTCTATCGCTCTATCGCTCTATCGCTCTATCGCTCTATCTATCTATCTATCTATCTATCTCTCTATCTCTCTATCTGTCTGTCTGTCTATCTGTCTATCTGTCTGTCTGTCTGTCTGTCTATCTGTCTGTCTATCTGTCTATCTGTCTATCTGTCTATCTATCTGTCCATCTGTCTATCTATCTGTCTATCTGTCTATCTCTCTATTTCTCTATCTCTCCATCTCTTTATCTCTGTACCTCTCTATCTCTATCTATCTATCTATCTGTCTATCTCTGTATATATCTCTCTAGCTGTCTATCTGTCTATCTATCTGTTTTTCTATCTATCTATCTATCTAAATATCTATCTATCTATCTATCTATCTGTCTGTCTGTCTATCTATCTATCTATCTATCTCTCTCTCTCTCTCTCGCTCTCTTTTTTTCTCTTTCCCTCTCACACTGTTTATCTAGTTCTCTATCCCTTTATCTATCCCTTGATCTGTCCCTGTCAGTCTTGCCCAGTTTCTGTCTGTTTCTCTCTTTTTCTTTTTCTCTGTCTCTCTATCTATCTCTTTTTTTTTTTCCTCTCTCTCTCTCTCTATCTATCTATCTATCTATCTATCTCTATCTCTATCTCTATCTCTATGTCTATGTCTATGTCTATCTCTATCTCTCTCTCTCTCTCTCTCTGTCTCTCTCTCTCTCTCTCTCTCTCCATCTCTATCTCTTTCGCTTTCTCAACTTCCAAAAGTGTTCCGAGACGCTAAGTTTTTGGCACTTTTCACTTCGAAATGTGCTTCTTGCCACCACGGCGTCCACTTTTTCGACATCTCAACGTCCAAAAGTGGTCTGAGACCGTCAGTTTTTAATACTTGTGACTTGCGAATGTGCTTTGTGCCACCACGGCCTGCACTTTTTCAGCCTCACAACTTCCAAAAAGTGGTCCGAGACCGTCTGTTTTAATATTTTGACTTGGAATCGTGCTTCGCGCCACGGTCGCGTGCACTTTTTCGACATCTCAACTTCCAAAAGTGCTCCGAAACGGAAGTGTTTCTAACATTTTGACTTGAAAATGTGCTTCGTGCCACAGCGGCGTACAACTTTTCATCTCACATACAGCCGGATAACTCCGCACCCGCCACCTTAGCGAGCCTACTTTCCCACCCTCCTGGGCCACAAATCATTGGAAACACACAGTGGTTCGCGACTTTCTACCTTCGCGCACCTGCATCTTCTTTCTTCTGACTCGTTCTCTTCTCTGATCTTCTTTCTTCTTCCTTTCTCCTCTCTTTCTCTTCCCACCTCTGCTTTTCTATCTGTCCATATTGTCGGAAGTCTGACGTCTAAACTTCCTTCGACAAGCACACACATACATACATATCATACATACATATATATATATATACACATCTGAGTGATGCAAAAAGCACGTAACAATCGAACATATTTAAAACTAATTTGTTTCAAGACTCTCTGGTTATGCAGCATTTTTCGCTGCTGTGTTATGGCTGTCGTAACTGAAGTAGATTTATTTTATGTTTCGATATGTTCAGGGCACGTTGCCCAGGGTCTCTGGAGATCAAATATATATATATAGATACTTTTTCTTTTGCCAGTTTTTGCATACAACGTCGCCCTGCTTGAGAACTGCAGTCGCAATTCGAGCACTGGCTGAGAACCGAAACCTAAAAATGAATTGACCTGACATCCGTTGTTCGCTAGAAAAATACGGAAGGACTTGCCATGCAGTACGTCATGCGAGGGTGAATCCCCACGTTGACGCGTGCGCATGTTTCTGCCAGGAGACTGTGCCGCAAGCTGGTTCACTTTGCTTGCGTTTCCGTCGTCGCAGAGGCAAAGGTGGCAGAGATTCATAGCGAGACAAATCCGTCGGTTTGAGCCGCTTTGACCTGTGAAGATTTCCACGATTTTGCAATGGAACCTGGATGTGTTGGATATTGTAAAGGCACTCGCACCTGACGGAGAGACAACCTAGTAAGGTTCATGCTAAATTACTACGGATAAATTTCCAATGTTGCAGTACCACGCAAACATACAACTGCCAGCATTGGTAAATAGATGCTGAACATCTCAATTTAACTTGAATCTCTCAGTCTTGACATTTGGCCTTTCTGGTGCGACCAGAGCCATCTTGCCACTGTGCAAATGCAGTGCAAACAGCCTGCATGTCCATGTTCGAAAGTAGGATCGAATTCGTGGCTAATGAGCGGCCATTTGTGTTTGAATTTCTTTAATCTGACCGCTCGTAACCTTTTCTGTGCTATGTCTAGACTTGTGGGCATGCCACCTGCATTACTTGCACCCTTGGATTGTACAACGCATCCCGTGAAGTATGGCGGCTGCCCGGGCCTGAAGATCCTTTGAGAGATTTCGATAAAAAATGCGTCAAACTTCGGGCAGCTAGGGTAGGGTTTCAAGATGGATTTTTGGGCAGCCAGATGAGCAGGGCTTCTGGAGAGTTGGTGACTCATGTGGTCAAGCACAACTATAGCCATTTTTGGCTGAAACCAGTCTTCACAAGCTCAATTGACCTTGCCATCCTCCACCAAACAACGCAAATTGCGCCCTAGATGCGGCAGTTTTCGACAGTGGTGCTCTTGAAAGTCTTGCTTGCCGGATGTGCTGATGCTAAGGCTGCTGAGGATTGTGTACAAAAGGTCAGGACGGATGGACAGTGGCTACTCCAGCAACACAGCCGCCGCGGCCAATTTCAGAGCGACCTTGGGGTGAATTCCTTGGCCAACCTCACCCCTTCGGAACTGATGCCATGTCCAGGCGCAACCCTGGTGACATCATGCATGAGCCTGGCAGACTATGATGCAATCGTGTCTGCAGTTCGTGGAGCCTTGGAATCTCTTCCTGCGATTTGCACTGCCTCGAATTGCCCACAGGCCGATTGGGCTGCCTGTGTTCTTCGTATGGCAGGGCATGACTTCATGGACTTTGCTGCTGGACAAGGAGGCTCTGATGCTTGCACGGATATGGCTGACCCAGACAATGGTGGCTTGCCTGCCTGCCTTGCTACCGGTGAACATGGCATTGCTTTGCTTGATATCTACCAGCAGTTCTGTGTGGATGTATCTTTGGCAGATTTCCTGGTGATCGCAGCAGAAGCAGTGATCCTATCAACCAGAGCCAGGCATATAGCGAGCAACCCGACAGCTCCTCCTTTGAATCTACGCTCGAGCTTTCGCTTTGGCCGAGTCACAGCCACATCATGTGATTTTGCCGCAGGTCGATTGCCCAACCCAGAGCGTGGCTGCCAAGCAGTTGAAGATACCTTCGTCAATGCTCTTGGTTTGTCATGGACAGAAGCAGCAGCATTGATGGGAGTCCACACCCTAGGCCGTGCAGATGTCAGCAATTCGGGATACCACGGATGGTGGAGTGATCCAGAGAACTCCAGGCAATTCAACAACAATTATTACGTCTCACTGCTTGCAAAAGGTTGGATTCCGGAATTGGCTGTCGGCGGAAATTCTGGTAAGAACCAATGGGAGCGTAGTGACATTGGCCGCGACACCACCTTTGATGGACACGAAATGATGTTGAACACAGACCTTTGCCTGGCATACAGTGAAAATGGACCAGTCATAGCAACAGAGCACGACTGCTGTGCTTGGTTGACTTCTGATACCATTGCGGATGCAGTAGCAAACAACGGCGGAGAGTACTGTGGTGGCAACCCTGGACGAGGTGAAAGAGGACAGTGCTGTGGAAATCAAAATAATGACTGCGGGAATCGAAACAATCCCAGTGGTCCTGCAGCAGATGCAATTCTCCGTTTCGCAGCTGATGAAGCAGCGTGGCTGGAGAGTTTTACTCGCGCATGGCTCATTGCCACGGAGAATGGCCATGCTGAGCTGCGCCCACTTGGAAGCTGCACCACCGTGGAGACAACAGAAATTTCAAGCACAGAGACATCGACAACGACTGCAACAACGACTACGTTCACGACTACAACCACGACCACATCTGTCACTACGGCTGTCACAACCACTACTGCACCAGCCACAACCGCCACAACCGCCACAAGTGCCACAAGTTCATTTGTGAGTACAACCAGCACGACCACGCCCGTTGCAACAACATCTACAACCACTGAGACTACCACAACTACGCTCGGGACCACTGTGACAAGTACGACAACCACAACTGGTCTCCAGCTGTTGCGTGGTTTCACTCTGGTTGATGGCATTGACAGAGCATGCGAAGGTGATGGTGACACGGCCGTTGTTGCCGCCGCAAATGCCGCAGAGTGCCAGGAGAAGTGCCGCGACATGGACGGTTGCCGCGGAGTCTCATTTGCAGCTGCCCGCTGCGAGCTTTGGGCGGACAGGATTCAGGACAGCCTTGACATGGGAAAGGGGATCTAGGTATGTATCCCACATACCAGTAGTACCGCACAAGGTGGTGGCGGAAGTTTTAAAGATAGGAAACCTATAGGAGAGGGGTGTTGCTGTAATGCATGGATGGCAGAGCGAACTTATGGACTGAAAGGTGGTTGAGGCTCTGAATCTCTCTCTCTCTCCCTCCCTCCCTCCCTCTCTCTCTCTCTCACTCTCTCTCTCTCTCTCCCTCCCCATCTCTCTCTATTTGTCTTATTTGTCTTTATCTAGCTGCCTGTCTATCTGTTTATCTCTCTGGCTATCTATCTTGATCTATCTTGATCTATCTTGATCTATCTTGATCTCTCTATCTTGATCTATCTTGATCTATCTTGATCTATCT
>CAMXCT020002624.1:415000-507500 GCA_947184155.2 Cladocopium goreaui
ATCCGCAACATGCTGGTTGACCAAAATTTGAAATTTCCCATTTGACTGTCTTGACCTAAGGAAATTTCTGCTGCGAGAAAGACTCTGACTTTGTACAATTTCTGGAAGCTCCAATGCCACCTGAAATAAGAGGCTTGTTATGCAAAGACTGCGGCACTGGACAGCCCAAAGGTTTTGAGAGCCGTGGCACTTGTACTTGTACTTGTACTTGCATTTTTATGCATTTTTTTCAAGACACAGGAGCATCAGAAATCTGAACGTTTGAACGAACCGGAAGAACACATCTCGAGCGTTGAGCCGAGGATGTATCAAGCTGGAAGCCGCAACATGGAGCACTTCCAGGACGAGGCTGGGATCCGACAGAATGAGATCAGAATGACAGAGGCCTTGCCAGAGCAGACGGGTTTGTAATTACGCCAAAGTACGCCTTCTACTCAGTCCACTCAGCATTTGCCAGGTTTTCTTCGATCGAATTGATGGAGCACTGGTGCTTCGAGCAGTTGTGATTGAGATTGCGCTCAAAGCCACCTGGGAAATTCCTTACGAAGAAGCTAAGCATTACGAAACAGTTGTTCCAATCTTGAGCTCAGTGTGCTTGCACAAGAACCTTTCAAAGAACACAACGCATTCCGAATTATGTTTTCCCTTGGAGCATGAACTCTTGGTTTTGGGCATTGCATCAAGTTGGAAATAGATGTTTCATGATGTTTCCAGTTTGGGTTGCAGTCTGTCGAACTCTGTCTGAGTCTGTCCAAGCACAAGGGCCACCAGAGAAGGCACCACCACAGCTCTACCATGCCATTTTCAGGCCATTCATGCCCTGTTGACACTATGTTGACACTATGTTGACACTATGTTGACCAGTTTTGCCACCTTTAAACACCTTCTGGGTCCAGCTTCACCCCTCAAAAGTCCTGCCTTGGACCCCAGTCTTTTCTATTTGTTTCATAATCACATTCATGTGGAAGGGACATGAGACACGATTAGCTGGTTAGGGTGACCCTTCGTGGGCCATTTTGGCTCAAGTGGGTCACAATTTTGTGCGGACCACAAGCGGGACAGCATATGGAACCCGTGGTCACTCTGGAGGAGGCGGGGGGAGAACTTTACGAGTTCCTCTTCCTCCTGCTCCTTTCCTGGGTGGCCGCGGGATCCGTGTGTTTTGTCTTGGGGTGGTGCTGCGCAGGGAGGACCCACAGCCATCCATCGCAGGGAGAGCGAGTACCTGCACGGTGGCAACACTTGGTTCAACGAGCACTTGCATTCGTTGGACGTCGAAGGAGGATTGCGCTGGCCTTTGGGAACTTGCGGCACTCCTCACTCCGCAACGGGCCAACTTCCAGACCCAACGCGGCAAGGAGGGCCCACAGAGCCCGGAACCATACACCAGGCCCCAGGGTCTTGAACGAGGGACCTGCAATCCCACGGACCGATGGACCCAACAGAAGACGAGCTGGCCCAAATCAATGATGTCCAAGGAGCAATGGATTGGGCCGGAGTGGAAGGAGACCTGGCGACGAGGCTTCAAGAAGTGCTTGGAGGAGTACAACGTGTCAGGGAGGTGGCCTTGATAACCAGGCCTGTCTGGGATCGCGCAGTGGAGAACCTCCAGGTTCCCGATGTAGTGGACCCTGCCGCTCCTGGACCACCCAACCTTCGAGCTCTTCTACCAGTCGAAATAGCGAGGACGGAGTCATTCAGAAGGGTCTGTTTGATGCGGGTGGGTCGCCCGACTGACGAGCAGGGAGGAGGTGTGCCGTTGAGCAACATTGCACCGGCCATCCTTCCTTTCCCGGCTGCCGGTGGGCCCCATGCTGGCAATGCGGGTAACGCCCCACAAGCAGCCACTACCCGCAAGCTGAAACTCTCAGCCATACTGGATCCAACTCTGGACGCCGAGATAGTTCCTCTACCTCCAGACGAAATTGCTCGGATGTACGAGGACTACCGGACGAAGTTCGGAGATCACCCAGGGAGCGACTCAGATCCCTCCTCGGATCAACTCGCAGCCCTCAAACAGGTGCTGGCATCGGGAGCGGTGCCGTTTGCTTGTTTTACAACCTGGGGCCCTCATGGACAACGTTTACTCCGAAAACAAACGTTCACGGGCTACCAGCTCAATGTGGCAAGCGGCGAATGGTCGAAGAAGGAACAGCCGGGCCCTTCGTCCTTCCATGCATGGTACCGCTGCTGGCGGGTCTACAGGACGGCACTCCTCCTGTTGGACAGCTGCGACCCGGAGCGCCTGGACAGCTATGCGGAGACGATCAGGGGCTTCGTCACACAGTTCGGCGACGAGTGTTGGTTCCTGGTCGCAAGGGCAGACGCCCAGATGAGGAGCGAACAGCTGGAGCGACTACGCAGGCAGCTTCGGACCAGTCCGGCACATGGGTTCACAGAAGCGGCACCATGGTCTGCGTGCTTTGCAGCTGCCTGCAAAGACCATGAATACTGGTCGAAGGAGCTCAGCACCCCTGCCACCCTCTTCTTAGCCAGGAACAAGAGGGAGCCATTGCAGGTCAAGACTGAGGCCGAGGGCGACTCTCCGAAGAAGAGACCACGACAGGGAAGAGCACCGAGACGGGGCTACACAGGAGACGACAAATCCGAAAAGGATGCAGAGGGCAACTACATCAGGAACTGCCGTGGGACCGACATCTGCAAGAACTACAACTTGGGGCGATGCGGAACCGCTGCGGCGCAAGGAAAGTGCAAGGCAAAGAGGGCACACCAGTGCTCGCGGTGCATGGGGCCGCATCAAGCCCTGTCTTGTCCTGGAAAGGGCAAGACAGACTGACGGTCCAAGAAAACGGAGGGCAGGAGATCCGACGCCGGCCCTGCCCCTTCCGAAAACCAGGCGTCAGCGGGAGCTCGAGATGGGCAACCTTCCCGGAAGAGACCTATCTCGCCATCGAAGTCCCCTACAGAGGACCAAAGGGCGGACTTCAGACAGAAATGGGGAATACCCTCCAGGGAGCATCAGGCCCTAACAAAGAAGGCCAGGACGGAGTCTCAGCCCGCGACACAAGAGCCTAAAGATGCAGAAGGAGGCGCAACGTCAGCCCTGCAGACGGCTACAACACAGCCTCAAGGAGAACCCAAGCTGGCCATGGAGACGGTGGACAAGGAAGACCTGGAAGAGGGCCTGGTGGTTGACAGACAACCCCCCAGGAGGTATGGCTTTTGGATTCATGGAAAAGGGGATCCCAGAGCAAAGCCATGGGCACTCATCCTCTTCTCAGGCAAAAGCCGTCGTGGGGATCTGCAAAGGGCGCTCGCTCACAAAGGCTGGAGAGTGTGCGCCATCGACACCGTGGCACCCAAGGCTACGAACCTGCTGTGCGATGCGACGTGGGATTCAATACACACGGATATCGAGCACGGCAACTTTGAGGCAATCTGGATTGCTACACCCTGTGAAACCTTCTCACCTCTGAGAGAAAAGCGGCCGGGGCCCAGGGTCCTCCGCACTCTGGACCGCATCCAGGGGTTGCCAAAGGACTCCCTATCACAGGGTGAACAAAAGCAGCTGAAAGAATCGAATATCCTTGTGGACAGATCGGTAAGTGCAGCAACCTCCCAAACCAGGGCAAAGAAACCCTGGGGTCTGGAAAATCCAGATCATGGCGAGGACAGGCCAAGCCTATGGCATATGCCGCGCGTCAAGGCCCTCATCGACGGTTGCTCGGACCTGGACATCAAGTTCGACCAATGCCGTTTGGGATTGTCTACAACAAAACCTACGCGGCTGTTGCTGTACAAGACCGACCTCTCGCAGCTCCACAACTTGAGGTGCAACCACCCGATCCAGACCTACCAGAGAGAAGACGGGTCCACAGGCAGGGGCCCACACATACCCACGGTACAGCGATGGGTGGTCAATGAAAAGGGGGAGAAGGAGAGAGCTTCCAAATCCCAGGGGCAGTATACTCCAGAGTTCTCTGAAGCTATCGCTGGTGCTTTCCACGCCTCTCAGGCAGGAGCCCAGTGGCTGAAGGATGAACTCGGGAGTGAGGAGCTACCCTGAGATCCCACGAGGCAATTCTCCCTGATGGACACGGCCCTGACCATCAGGGAAGAGGAGAACAGGAGGGCCTTGGGTGGAATGAGAAACCCCCACCTGTCGTGCAGAAGGTTACCAAAGACGTGGGACCAAGGTGAAGCCATCAACAAGCTCCTCACGAAAGCCCAACGCTTGTGGACTCAGCTCAGGCACCCGGCAGAGGCCATCCTACAGGGAAAGCAGGCCGAAGAGATGCCGACGATCATCGTGGACAAGATCAGGGAGACCATAGTGAAGTCGCTGTGGAACTGCAAGCCGAGACCCCAGAGAACGGCCAGAGCCAGAACGCCATTGAGGGCCGAGGTCATTGCAGGATGGGCCAACGACCCAGACTCCGGCATCCTCGCGGACTGGCTGGACCACGGCGCCCCCATGGGATTTGCCGAAGAGGTTACCAGCACAGGAGTTTTCCCAACGGTCAGCAAGGACATGGAAGAGGTCGAGGCAGAGCACATACAGGCCAAGACACTTGAGGGATGGGCCAACTACTCCTCAGCGTCAGAGGAAAACAAAGTCCTTCAAGAGCTCATCCAGGACTACAAGAAGAAGGGCTTCTGTCATACAGCGGCATCCATAGAGGAAGCCACACAGGAACTCCAGAGAAAGCCCGTCCTCAACAAGTTGGGAGTCCTGGTGAAGACCAAGATCGAAAACGGAGTCGAGGTCAAGAAGGCAAGGATCATCTGGGACCTCAGACGATCGGGAGCAAACAGCTGCTGCCGCCAAGGCGAAAGAGTTCTGCTACCCAGGCTCCTGGACCTGGCTGCCTCAGCCCTCGAGGGCTTCAGGAAATCCAAAGACTGCTGGGTCGCGGTGATCGACATCAGGGACGCCTTCCTCAACATACCGGTGGGAAAGGACAGATTCGCGCTAGCAGCAGCCAAACCGAAGAGCGAGGTAAACGACCCCTTGGAGATCGTCCTGTTCGACACGCTGGTGTTTGGGGCGGCAAGCTCTCCCACGGTCTGGGGTAGGTTCGCAGCATGGTTGGGCCGAACACTGGCCGCAGTAGAGCGAAGGATGAGGGTTCAGGTCTACGTCGACGACCCGGCCTTCGTTCTAATCGGGAGCTTCGAGGAGGCGGTGGAACAACTGACCACGGCACTGCTCTGGACTGCTATCGCGGGCTTCCCGGTGAAACTGCAGAAAGCAATCGGTGGAAAAGAAGTGCCCTGGATAGGGGCAGTGCTTTCCCTGCGTACCGAGGAACAGTCAGTGGTGGTGACCATTCCGGAGGAGAAGATAGCCAAGCTCAAGGAGTCCACAGACAAGTTCCTACGACGGCCGGTGGCGGGAGCGAGAGAACTCAGATCCTATGCAGGGGCACTTTCGTTTGTGGCTGGACTGGTTCCCCACTTGCGACCTTTCCTATCATCCCTGTGGGCAGTTCTTCCCTCCTGTGGTGGTACGGCGAGTGACGGAGCCCGTGCCAAGGGTCGTTCCGGAAAGCTTGTACACACCAGGAGGATAGAACCAGCCCTCAGGTGGATAGGAGCCCTCCTGTCGGGGGAAGCGGCGCCGCTGAGAAGAGAGCTGAAAGCTCACTTCCCCGCGCTGAATGTTACCATCACAACCGACGCATGCCCTTTTGGCATGGGAGGCACGCTGAGGGTGGAGGGCGAGCTCAAAGAGATCTTTTCCTCCGGTTTACCCCAGTTCGAGCTCCAGAAATTCGAAGCCAGAAAGGGGGACTCCAAACACACCACCCTCTGGGAGGCGTTAGCTTTGTTGATAGCCTGCCGTCAATGGCTGTCCAAGTTTGTAGGTGTAGCCAAAGTCCACGTCCGAAGTGACAGCCTTTCACTTCTTCAGACACTTTTGAAGGGGCGGGCAAAGTCAAAGGATTTAGCCATCATCGCCCGGGAATTCGCTTTGGACCTCGCCAAAGACCGCTACAGAATACACTTGCTCACGCACATACCGGGTGTGACGAACCTCGAGGCAGATGCCTTGTCAAGGGAGCTCGCCCCGGTGGCGCTTGAGCTACCACGGTCTTTGCTGGGGGTCCCCAGGGCATCGGTCAAACTCGGCCCCGACTTTTGGATGGTCCGATGACGAGCAAAACAAGTGCGGTTGGGCAGCAACAGGGTCGGAACTTCAAGTGCTCTTTCCCGCCAGTTAGGGAGGGTGGTCAACCCGCATGCTTGCTCTCACCGCAGTCAGGCTCAGCCATGCCAGGCAAGAAGCGGTCCTGGCAAAAGAGCCAACAGGCCGAGCCAGCTGGCCATGGCAAGCTCTTGCCACTTAGGGAAGGGTTCGCAATTCCCATTCGCGGGACTGGGAGTCCGAAGCTTCGGGATGGCCCGGCTGGACTTTCCCAAGCTCGCGAGGGAGGCGGACCACGTCCCTATGCGCGTGGTTCCTCGGCGGAGGCACTCGCCTACATTGCCGATCCAAGCCTTTGCAGCAGCACGCTGAAGAAAGACATCAGCGCAGCCACCACGACTGGGCCAAACGAGTCCAGACGGCAGCTGTGGGCTGACCTGGCCACCAAAGCTGGCTACTCCGACCCTTTCCACCTTCGTCCTGATATGGTTTACGAAGTGATGGGGGCGCTCAAACTGGCAGGTTTCAGGTCCGCACAGCTGTACCTAGATACAGCCAAGGCACAGCACGTGTCACTGGGGTATGCCTGGTCAGACCAGCTGCAGCAGTGCTACAGGGCTGCAGTCCGCAGCTGCCTTAGAAACATAGGCAGCCCCAAGCAGGCCTCGCCGCTCCCGTTAGCAGAACTGGCGGCGCTGGGCGGCTCCGAAGCAGTGGTCAACGGGGGCCCTATTTGGCCAGCAAGGGCAGCCCTCCTAGCCAGCTGGTGGCTCCTGAGGGAAATAGAAGCATCTCATGCAGTGCGAGAGCACGTGGAGGTCGACGAAGGCAACCGCAGGATTTCATGGAGATTGCCCTCTTCCAAAACAGATTGGAAAGCCCTGGGAGCAACACGCTGCCACTCATGCTCGTGCGAATTCGCGCCTCCGGTGCAGTGTCCTTACCATTGTATGGTGGCACACCTCGAGGCCGTCGGGCAGCGGCCAGGGGCCCCCATTTTCCCGTCAGCAGACGGGAGCCCCGCATCCAAAGTTGGTTGGGCCGACACCTTCCAGTGGTTGGGCGCAGCTCTTGGGCTACCAATCACCCACGCCAACGGCGCCAGGTGCTTCACCGGGCACACCGCCAGGGCTACAGGGGCAGTTCACCTGGCAGCCAGCCAAGTGGAAATGTGGCGCATCCAGCTCTTTGGAAGATGGGGCTCTCAAGTGTTCCTCCAGTATGTCAAGGAAGCACCACTCAAACAGCTTGACAAATTGGCGCTGGAGACGTCGGTACACATATCCATCGATGCGGCCAAGTCGAGACTGGAAGACCTTTTGCGCCGCGCACAGCATGGCCTATCCACAGCAGTGGCATGCCCGTCACAGCTCATGATACGAGACTGCGAGGCAGCAGTCACCCATGAAGAGCCACCCAAACCATCGGATCAGCTCATCATGAATCGCAACGGGGGCAAACTACATCGGGCGCTCGTCTTCGACAGCGACATGCACCCTCGCGAATGGCGCACAAGGTGCGCGTGGCATTTTGGAGGCCCCCACACGTTGTTCGAGGCCATTCAAAAGGAGCCCGACGAGCCCTCCTACTGTTTGAAGTGCTTCCCAGAACATAGAAAACACAATAATTCATCAGCCTCCGAATCCTCCGATTCCGAGAGCACCTCATCCGCATAACCGCTACGCAGGTGGGACAAATTTGGTTATTGGCTGAGTTGGCAAAGGGCAAATATCTGTCTGGCTGGGTGCCATCCAACCAAAGGGGATGGTAACAGCAGACGCCAACTTTGCAGCCAACTGTGAAAATAGCTCCCCCCTGCATGGTGGGTGGTGGGGTTTGCGATGAGTAGGATCTTGTCTCATAATCACATTCATGTGGAAGGGACATGAGACACGATTAGCTGGTTAGGGTGACCCTTCGTGGGCCATTTTGGCTCAAGTGGGTCACAATTTTGTGCGCCCGCCCAGCCCGTCCCTGGGTTATACATGGGCAAATATCTGTCTGGCTGGGTGCCATCCAACCAAAGGGGATGGTAACAGCAGACGCCAACTTTGCAGCCAACTGTGAAAATAGCTCCCCCCTGCATGGTGGGTGGTGGGGTTTGCGATGAGTAGGATCTTGTCCAGCCATGACATGACAACGACAATTTTGTTGCCCAAAATCTGAAAGTCTCTTTCCGAAGGAACCTTACAAAAACTGCCATTGCACCAACACGATCCACGCCCAGCACCTCCAGATCTTTGATGATTTTTGCAGTGGCATACACTGGGAGAATTCGTTGCAGTTTGGCATGTTTGGAAAGTTTCCAAGTTTCCAAGGATGGCATCAAGCTGGACCAGATTTGGGAGAGGCACCGCACCTTTTGTCAGATCTCATTCAGCATTTTGTTTGATTTCCTCGCGGAATTGATGGGCTGCTCCAGGTTTGTGGGGGACTTTGCAGCCCGAGCAGCCAAGACACTGTTTTGTGCTTCATTATGCTTCATTAAAATCCAAGAGTTCTCACGCTGTGAGCAGCACGTCGATCAATTTTGCGTCAGCATGGGTACAGTACTTCCCAGTTTAGTGAAGTTTAGTAGCGGTCCACGGGTTGGACACCTAAGGAGAATCTGCCGGACCTGCCAGATGCGATGTTTGCCACAGATATGCCCCTCGTCCAGCATGCGCTCAAAGTTTGTACGAAAAGCTCTTCAACAAGCCAGATATGTCATGATGGTTCCCATGTGGCACCGTGATATCCCGGGATTTCTCAATCAGTACCAGATTTGCCAGTGTGTTGCCAGTGTGTTGCCAGTGTTGATTGTGTTCGGTCTACGGTTGAAATCTTTGAAGCTGTGCCAATGCCTACGGCTAAGGTTCGCTTTTCATTGGTTCTATGTGCAAGAGGCAATGAATGCTGAGGTCTTTGACGGTATCAAGTTGTCTCTGCTGCCTGTCCAACAATCTCCTTTGGGCTTTTCTGAAAGAGACATCGAAGGATCAATAAAGGATCTGCATATATATATATATCTGAATATAATTTGATATGACTTGCATGTCATAATGTATCTTGCCCGAGGATGTCCTCACAAGAGAACAATATGGAGTGCAGATTCTCATTGTGCATAGCCGCGATAGTTAAGTTGACAAGCGCCCACAAATCTGTTGAGGTTTCTAGCGTTTCTGGTACTGCTATTCGCAACGGGCAATATCCTGCTTGCAGCAATCTCGGTGTCATGCATTATTGCTATCGTCGGCAACTTACATTCCAGCAGATTGTAGTGATGGCTCTTCAATAGGTCTTGTGATAATGGCGGATTGAGAGAAAGCTTATGCTTTTGGGAGCCTTGTGAGCTTTGGGAGCTTTCGGATGCCAACCTTTTTTCCAAGGTCTCTTCCGTGCTGGCTTTTGCCGTGTGCATGGGCTGGAAGACCAGCGTAAGTGAAGCTGTCATCTATGTCATGGTCATAGGTCTATCTGTCGACTATGTCATTCATTTAGGCAGGGCATGGCAGGACTGTCTAAAGTTGAGAATTTTCATTTCCGGAGAGATGAAGCATTTCCAGCTGTGCAAACTTCATCGGTTTGGCACCAGAAGACCTGGTGGCTGCTGCGCATGCAAGTACTTGTTTATAAAGAGGTATTGCCATCAAGTGTTACTAAATGGTGTGTATTGAGATGTATTTGCAGTTTTAAACATGTCTTCATGTTTCTTCAGCTTGAAAGCTGTGTGCATGGGCCATGTTGATCCCTGTTGGGTGATTTTTGATGCCCTCCCATCTCACCCATCTGTCTCCTCCCTGCCCAACTACTCCTGTCCCCTCACGGGGGCATGGAGAGTCTGGCAACCGAAAATCCACCGCAAAAGCCAATAACGATGATTGTTCAACCGTTGTCGGTCCACGATCCTGTTGAAAACAGTGCTTCTCTGCCTTCCTTAAGAGTGGCAGTGGCATTTTCTGCACATCTTGCGCTCTGCCCACCCTAAAAACCGTCGCTTGCAACGGTTGCTCTTTTCTCCAGCCGCTGAACACATAAAAATGCCCTGCATTTTGGTGTTTCGTGTTTCCAGGCGATGCCTATTTGGAGCGCCCTGATGAAAAGCGAGAAGATCGAGTGCAGTTCATGGACATTTGGCTCAGTTGGAATTCAAGTGGGGCGGGACCTTTTTGACATGTGCATACATGTGCAACATTCCATTGTGTGTGTGTGACTTGGGCCGGGGACCATGCATTTCCAAATTGGATTTCATGCAACACAATTCTGGGTACTTTCACTAGCTTCTCATCTATGAGGCTGACTCGTTGATACTTGAATTCGTATGATGAGACGGTACGATTTTACCTTAAGTTCTTGCGAACAGCCAATGAGGTTACAAAAATGGGCGTCTCCGTGATCTCTGGAGCCATTTCATCAGACTCTTGACGCCAGCGATTTTGGATGAACACATCAGTCTCCACATATTGCATTCTCCTTCTTGCCCGGTGATACTTGAAAAGCAGAGCCATCTTCATCAAAGGCTGGTGCAGCACTATTCATGATGTTTTGCAGGAGACACTGAGATGCATTACAAACAGATCAAACAGGGCTGACCAAGCAACTCATTCCAAGCTTTTATTGTTGGATGAGGCAAGCAGAGGCACTTTTTTTTTCGCGCTGTTTAGGTACGAGAACTTTGACTGTGAAGACTCTAGTGAAGACTCTAACCTCTGGTAATTTAACATAGCTATTGAAAATCACAATTTTTAATGGGAAAATCCACTATTAATGGCCATTTTCAATAGCTATGTTAAATTACCAGAGGGTACATGTTGTGAGAAGAGTCTGCTGCTGTTGACCTGAGGCCTGTTCCTGGTGAAATTTGGGACGCTCAGATTGTGTTTAATTGGCTTGCAGATTGCAGATGATTACAGGTTTTGCTCTTGCATTTGTTGCTTGCACATCAGGTGGTTTCCAGAAACCATCTGGCACCCTGTTGGGACTCACTTTCCAAGGATGGTGATTTGCTATGTGATCAGCGTCTCTGTGGTTACATCTCTTGTGTTTTTCTCTGCCATGCTCCTGGTGGTTGGACCAAGCGGAGAGTTGCTTGGCAAAAGCAAACCGGCAATTTGGGTCTGCCACTTGTTGGACCTGCCATGCAGAAATCCAAGACTTGTGTCCCAAGAACAACTTCAGGCAAGAACGAAAAACTTGAACCAGGTTCAATGAAAAACTGTGCAAGAACAATGTGATATGATGTGATCCATACGGGGAGTCCATTGGCCAAAAAGTCGAATAGATATGATCTGACATCCGAGAACTGTTGAGATATGTTGAGACACGCAAGGGCAAGCCTTTGCAAAATCAGGAAAAGACACTGCTTCGACACTGAGGACTGGTAGTCTTACAGCTTGCTGGAGAAACATACGCAGACGTCTTCCTTGTTTCAAGCAACGAGCGGAGCAAGAGGAGCAAGTCAGTGAGCCGATGCTTGGCTTAGGTGACGACCTGGATGAGTCACAAGTTGTAAGAAGCATTGGATGTGGGTGGTATTTGGGATCATCAGTGTCACCATGTAAAACTGTGATTCACTGTATCATCGACTTGTCATTGTCACTCACCCTACAATATCCTACAATGTGCTCGTTGAAAGACAATTATATAACCACGAAACGTGGTCAAGCTACCTCAGTTCATCCGAGTTCCATGTGCTTTAGTTTCTTTAGTACATGAAATGCATGATATGTTGCACAGATGATGAAAAGATCTCAAGGGCATCTTTCTTTATGTCAGCGTTGTGCTCTTCACTTTTTGTATTTGTCATTGGGCTTGGACTGGCTAAGGCAGAAACCTGTGCAACCACGACTTTATTCGTCGGTGGTGAGGCCGTCTCAAGTATGAAACAACAAACGGACTCACAGACTCACAGAACTTCAGCTGTTTCCTCAGAATCCTTCAGATACAAGACTGTCTAAACAATAGAATTTGGTCCAAACGGCTGTAATGCCTTTATCGGTTAAGCTTCAAAGCTGCTTGCTTCTCTTTTGGTGTCATTTGGGACCGGTTGCCCTGACTACACAAGCCCGTCCAGTCTTACCCATTCACTCGCATGTTGAAGAGAACGTGTAGAGTGTAGAATGCTAGTCGGTCTCTAACCTCTGAAAATCAACCTCTAATTTGGCTACCGACACTGTAGCCCGGCTTTGAGTATATATATATATATCTATGTATATACATAGAGAGATGTGTTTGATACGATGTGCCAAGAAAGATCGCAATTGAGGCTCAAACAATATGAAACTAGCTGTATCAAGGTTTATGAGCACTCTTTATATTGGATTTTAACCGCTCAAGTACTTGAATTCTATCCACATGATTTGGGGTATGTCAATTCGACCTGACAAGCCCTTCGCAGATTTTAGCCTAGTAGGTACAGGAAGAGCCTCGCTCGAGCCAGTATGGCCCACTTAGACGCCAGAGCCCTTGCGCTTCAACTCGGTCGCTTGACAATTCCTCGGCCCCTTTCCATCCCTTTCCATCCCTTTCCATCCTTTTCTGCGGTGCCCAGAGCTGAGCAAAGTTCTTCAAGAAGATTGTGACCAAGGTGACAAAGGTGACAAAGGTGGAAAGTTGCGAAATTCGTACCTAGAAGTCTTAGAAGGGATGAGAATAAAGTATCAAGACAACTACAAGGCTTAATAAAGCTTGCAAATCTTTGTTTTTTTCGCTTTGAGCTTTCGCAGCAGTAGGTGATCTGAATCTAAGGACATGAAGTTCAGTGCCTTGGTTGAATGGTTCAGTGCTGGTATCTGAGAAAACAATCAATTTATATCAGTTTATAGAATCATTTCGCGGTGCTCCTCAAGCGCTCCTTGCCTTTCTGGCAAGTCTGCTTGAAACCGTATTTGAATGTATTTAGATGATCCGCTCCGAAACACAATTGCAACTTACACAATTGGTCGGCGGTCTAAGTGCGACGTGAGTCCAGCTGGAAGTCATTCAACTCAGGCCGACAGAAATTGAACCTTGATTGCAATTGGCTGTCAGAAAAACCAGCCATTGTGCCACCTTCTGAAAGTGTTTTTTCCATTTCTGTTTTACTTTAATGAGGGTACCCACCTATGTAAATCAAGAAAACATGACCTGGTAAGGAGGGTTTGCAGAAGGAAGTTCAGAGTGAGATACAGGCAACTAGCAGATTACATAAGTTATAGATTGTAACTTCTCCATACTTCTCCCGCACAAATGATTTCTACCATTTTGCAATCCAAGGAATTGTCACGTCTTGGTCAGGAAGACGAACCGTCGCCAAATCCACCAGACCTGCCAGATGAAAAAGGCACAGATGTAGAAACTTCAGCACTGAACATCCATTGTTGCATCCATTGCATCCATTGTGATTCCGCCATTGGTTGCCTTTGCTTCTTCTTTCAGTTTCCAAGTGCAATTTTAATATCGTGCCCACGTCTTGTAGGAGAGAAGAAGGTTGAGATAGAGTCTATGAAAGAGACAGGTGCCGTGTGGATTTATTTGATTTTCATTGATTTTCAAATTACGCAGTGGTTTCACATTTTGACATTGCTTTCCTGGTTCCGTTTGCGGTTCAGTTGAGCCTCACCTGTTCAAACTTTGAAGGACGCGCAGACTCGGCTGAGCAGGCAGTGCCGGTGCAGCCAGAAACTCGGTTCGCTGACGATGAAATCCTAAGGGCTACTCTGTTCTCGGGATGGTGATTGAGATTGTCAGACATTGTATGTTGCATTGTGGTACACTGTCTCGAAAACCTCTTGGCGAGCGGAGGTTGTTGAAGTTATTTCTTCCTGAAAACATGGAAGAAGCTAATATGTCGTTTGTTGGCTTCCCCGAAAATGAGTTTGCATGCCCGGAAGGAATCCATTGACAGGGAAATCCACGAGAGGCAGCTGTCTCCCATGTTGAGGATTTCATGAAACCTTCAAAGATCTACCCCAGAGGCACCCAAATCCCGAGACAAAATGTGGACTGAAGAGAACAATCCCTGCGGCACTCCTGGCCAGCCCGTGGAAATAGAGGACTAACACCAGGTAACACCAGGTGCAAAATGTGTGCAAACAATTGCAAACATACTACATACATCACGCATACATCACGCATCATCACGCATTATGCAGGTATTATCACGCCAGATGTGCCTTGGTGGCTCCTGTTCATGCTCCCTTTCCTGCGCAAGCTTTCGCAAGATCCAAGGATTTGCTGAGCTCCCCGTTTCAGGATGTACATTGACAGTCAATGTAGTCGACTCGTACCCTCTGGTAATTTAACGTAGCTATTGAAAATGACCATTAATAGTGGATTTTTCCATTAAAAATGGTGATTTTCCATAGCTATGTTAAATTACCAGAGGGTACCATCTTGTAACACCAATCATTCCCACCATACTTCGCTTATCTTCGCTTAGACATGTTGTAATTCTTTGGGCGCTATCAATGATAAAACCTTCATTGGGTGCGAGGTATGACTGGATGACATTGGTTTGATAGGCAAAACATGGAACACAGTAGGCCCCGGAAGGCATTATGATGCATTGTTTCTGAATTGTTCTTTCAGTACTTATGCCCGTCAAGTGCCTCATATAGTGTCCAGGCAGCGCCTCGCTGTCCGACTGTCCCTATCATTTCTTTCATGCCCTCACAAGGTATCAAGTTGATCAAGTGACATTTTCTTCCAGTGCCATGTGATGTTTGGAGAAAAATGTAGCCTTGGCTGGCTTTGCTTTCCCTGCGGCAGTTGTCCTTGTGGCACAGAGATCAGCAAATGTGGCCATTGACAGTTTTACCCAGGGGAATGGGTGCAAAGCTTCCATAGGGCTGAAAATAAGGATCACAACAGTTTACAGGGGTCCAGAGTGGGTGCTGTCAAAATCAAGAAGCACTTTGATCATCTAGCTAGCAGTTTGCATGAGACAATATGAGACATATCCTGCTTGCCCGTGGAGGAGAGTTAATCTTCTCTATGTTTGATTTTTGTTATGAAAGAACAGGGGCTCAGGAATCCAAACTTTTTGTTCCGTGCGTCCCTGCGTTCCCGCTTGCAGGTTTGTGGCACCTTAGTTTGAGTAAATTCCAGAGATGTAACAACATTAGAATTTGACGCATGGTATCCCGTCGTCGAAGTTCAAGCACAAACTTCAAGCATGCATTGCCCTTGAGGAGTCCCCTGCTACAGTCAAGAGCGCACAGAACATGTCTATTTTCGGTCATACACTGGCAACTGCTCTATTCTTGCAATTCAAGTTTCTGCTTTTGCACAAACCAAAGAAAGAAACTCCGCTTTAGAGCTCTGGTCACACTGATACAGATACAGGTTTTTGTTCTTTGCCACTGAACAGCTGACCGCTGTCAACACAGATTGAGCAGATAGTAAGGCCTCAAGAAGCTGGAGAAGGGCAGCCTGAAAGTGACACTGAGATCGTTGACTTGAGAGACATGCGTTAGTAGGGCCTATATTCTCAAGCTTTTATGTGATTGGTAGAATCCTCCGTTCGATGGATTTCTCAAGGGTGCACTGCCTTATGCACCGAAGGCATGCACTTGGAGGGCCCAACGTGGCCCGCACATGTTGAGTGCTGTGCCTTTATCTGTTAAAATAGCTCTGGAAAAGACAGGTGGCTGAAAGCAATGCCCTTCACAAGCAGTTTTGCATATTGATGCATAGCGCCATTTTCTGTGCAAACCTAAATCATGGATTGCTAAATAAGCTGCCCATTGGGTGCTGAAGGTATGCCACCAAATTTGCCTTGCTGTTGACACATGACTTTGCACCAGCTTCAAGGTCAATGCCACGGCCGAATCTACGCCGAATCTGTGCGCCACATGGCTCGAGGGAAGTGGCTGTGTAGGTGGGGCGCACCACAAAGGTCCCAAAGCCCATCCGAGGGCCGAAGGGCAGTTGGCAAGATGATGGTCTTGGCCTCAGAGGTTGCAACATGATCCTATGGTCGTGAAGATGGTGAAGATGTGACAAAAGGGATACAAATGTGACAAAAGGATTTCAAAGGATATAAAAGGAGTCACGGGCTCTTAGAGGCTCGCGGAGGCTCTCAGGTGGTCCAAGCAGACGTCTGAACCGTCTGAACCGTCTGAACCGGAGTCAAATGGACCTTTTGGAATCAACGAAGTTAACGAAGTCAACTAAGTCAAGTGAACTTGTGTGAATATCGTTGAAATATCGTTGAATTTCTGTGTGCCTGTCAAGGTGTATCAAGGTGTCAATATATCACAGGAGGGAAAATTGCGTGGATTTAGGTCACAGGAGGCCTCGGAGGCCTCGGCCTCATTGCCTCCTTCCATTGTGTGTGGCACTCAGGGAAGATTCACACGTGAAGAAACGTGACGAAACACAGATTCACACAGATTCACACACAGATTCTCCCTTGTCATCCCTTGTCATCCCTTGTCATCTGACATATCTGACATATTCTAGCAATTTTTTATACAAGTCTTGTCAAAGCTTTTACTGTAGATAGATAATTGACAGGGTAGGTTGAGAGTCCCTGGGTCAAGCCATCGTCATCTGCATCAGGAATCAGTGATGTCTTGGTGGCACAACGGAAAATCTATTCTCTGTTCAAAAGGAATTCACTGTCTTGCGTCAACTGTGAATTCTGTGCATGCAATATTGATTATCATCATGGGCAAAAATGACAAGATGCTATTGAGCCGCAGACAAGTGGAGCCTGAAATCTAAATCTAAACCTTCAGAGTTCAGACTTTGAAATCTTTGATCGGAGGCTGCTGAATTTGACAATCCCATCATCACAACCTCTAGAAGTGGAAGACTTGGAAGTGGAGGGTGGAAACCTTAGAAAGGGCAGAAGTTTTGTCTTCGAACTCTCAGCTCTGGGCTGAAACGCTCCACTAGTTATTCGAGTTTGTTTGCATTCTTGTTTTGGAAGCTGTTTTGGACATGTTTTGACCATCGACCATATCGACCCGAGGGCCTCTGCCATGAACATGTTCGAAGCCTTGAAAGAGATGGTGCCCGTGTACAATGTGAGGTCAGGGACCGGTGACAAACCGGCACTGTCCGTTTTCGACCTATCTTAGCCAGACAGAGAATTGAAGAAAACGAGGGGTTTGGACTGTAAAGCTTTGAAGAAACACCTCAAAAAATTCGATGGAAACAATGATGAACTATCATGTAAAAACAATGTAAAAACAATGTAAAGACAAGACATGAAAAAACGATAAAGATCATGAAGTGCATCATTGAGTGCATGAATATCATGTGGCACTGTGTGGCATTGTGTGACATTGTGTGGCATTGTGTGGCTGAATCACACCATGCGTCCAGGCTCAATGTTGCAAATGCGCAAGACACTTCTGATGTGTTTGCCTGGATTAGCCGACCTGGCATGCCGCCTGAGGAGCACCATTGGATTTGAAACGTACCATCGACTGTTGAACTCTGTTGAAATCCATAATGGAAACTTCCACTGAACCCGGACTGAACCCCTTACTGTAGCCGTAGCTCAAAGAGCGCAGTGTTACAAGATGTCCTAATCTCTCGATGGGCTCTATATTCTCATCTTTGCACAGGACAGCAAGATCCTCATTGATGAGGTAGTCTACCAGGCACATCTTGTCGAATCTTGTCGAATCTTTGTGACTGTTTATACTGTTTACTTTGACTTGGTACGACTGTCGTACGACTTGCTACTTGTTTTTCTATTTCTATTTCCATTGTAGGATGAAATGTCAAGGCAATCCGCCCGGAGGGTGAGCCGGGTGAGCGATTCAGCTTCGACCCTGCAGCAGGTGAAGTACAAAATCCATTCTCTTCCCGATGAGGCACTGCGAAGAATTCAAGAGTTTCTGGGCTGAGACGTGCTTAGACGTGCTGAGACGTGCTGAGACGTGCTTAGACGTGGTGAGACGTGCTGAGATTTGCGGAGATGTTCTAAGATTTCTAAGGATTTCTAAGGATTTCTAAGGTATAGAGTTTGATTTCTGAAACATGAAAAGCTGATCTGAGCTTTCCCAGTTTTCGCATTACTTTAGCTGAGGTTCCTGCTCGAAGTGAAAGACAAACTGCAGCAAATCATCATGGACATGCGTTCAGAGACGAAGACGGATCAGCAGCATGTCAAAAGTTGGCCATAAACCTTGCACAAGGTGCACAACTCGCACAGAAATTGCAGCATGCCAACGCTGGCATCACAAAAGCACCTGATAAGCTGCCAAAATGGCAGAATCTTTGTCCTCAGGTCAACTATGGCGGATTTGGCAGACAAAGAAGCAGCTGTAAGCCACGCCATCAACTTGATCCGAGCCAAGGTCGATCACAGATCACAGAAGAGGGCAAGGGCTTAAAGTGTTTGGTTACTGGTTGTCTTTGAAGTCACTTTGAATCGTTTTGGATTGAGTGTCATGTTGTGAAGTTGCAAAGCGCTTCAAGTTGCAAACTGAACCTGGCCATATGTAGATTCAGGTGGGTCCGGTCCCACGAAGCAGCTGCAGACTCTTGGGTGGTTTACCAACTGCTGGCTATGCGGCCTGGAATCCAAGTCAAAGAAAGTCAAAGAACTTTCACACGAGAATTGAAGCCGATGAATTGAAGCCGATGGTGTCATTCTGGCTGTCTTTCTGGCTAAAGACGTCCCCTTGCTTTGTGGCTCGCGACTTGGTACAGGTTCCTGATGCAGAGTCTTTGCACCGCCCTCGGGTTCAAGAGATTCAAGAAACCCTCGTCTGCAACGCACAGACATCTACCTGTTGAAGGCTTTCCGAAGACAAAATTGAAGCAATGGGATAAACGGGAGTCCCAACAGATGCTGTCTCTGAGCGACTTGTCTCCGAGGAGTGTTGCGACACCAGACCAGAGTCAGGCAAGACTGAAGCAAAGCGCTGAGAATTTTTCCAAGTTCTGACTGTTCGGATGCTTGAGAGATCTCGAGAGTCGCAGAGCAAATTGTCGCCAGGGGGCTGCCCCAGTGCCAGCTGTACCGAATGCAAGAGATGCTCGGCTGTTAAGCAGAATCTTTGTGTTTTCGTCTCAAGCAGAATGACTTCTCGTCGTCTCATGAGCCATGATTAGTAATTAGCTGTTGAATTCTCTACATGCATATGTATTCTTATTCTTGTTTATTTCGGTAGACAGAGCTTATGCACCATTTCATTTCCCAAGCCAACCTCTGACTTTTGGTGCTGGGATGCTTTGGTGTTCAAACTGGAGTGAACAAACTGGAGTGAACTGCAGATGCATTCCAGAAACCTTGGGCCAGCGAAAACAATCGCTTCCTTTGTGGATCATTCGGAATTTGGAAACAGGTCCGTGTGTCTGAGATCATGGAGGCCGAGTGCTGGCCTGAGCTCAGGAATGCTTTTCCTTTTCAAAAAAAACACGCCTTCGAGTCATGAGTAAATAAAATTTAAATAAATACATAAGTATTACATTACATTAGTGTTTTTTGTTGTTTTTTGCTTATTTTTCTTGGACTCATCCGCGTCCTAATTGCTGCCTTTGTTTACATACAGCTGCACGGCCCCGGCTATTGTGTGCACATTTGCCACATTTGAATTACTTGGAGAATTTTGATGTCATCGACGTTCTCGTATGAAGTAGCTGCAGTATCCATCAGTATCCATCAGTATCTCTGCTGAGGCGACACACTTCGCTTCCCAAGCCTATTGGGCCAGTCACAAGCGCTTTATTTTAGGAAATTTTGTAGACAGCGCAGTTCGATCTGGTGTCCATACTTCCAGAGTACAGGATGTTTGCAATTCTGGCGGAAGCTCTCCCTGTTAGACATAGTTCCGTACATAACTTGGGCTGCTTGAATTGCAACACAGTCTTCCGTGAAGTAAAGCTCCTCACAATCATTCTCAAAGACTACAACCTTGAAACATCAACGGCTGGACCGGCAGTCAAATCCAAAGAAGACATGTCCTCCAAGTGCACAATGTGTACGTCGCACATGCCTCTCTTCAATCCAGACTTGTGTGCTGGGAGCAAAAAGTCTGCAATCTGGCACTCCTGGGTGACTCTGTGAAAAGTGCTTTGTTTATTTGTTCTGCAAACTGGGTCTGATTATTTTGCGCAGCTTCAAGTCACAGAGTGGTCCTTGGTGCTGACCTCAAGATCTCTTCTGGAGCCTACCCAGCTGAAAGCGAACGCACTCGCAACAATTCAACAAGAAAAGCATCATTGGAAGGGGCTTCCAAGTCATGCAACAGATTGCTACTTGGAACAAATCATGGATGCGGTCAATTGACAGTGGCTTGGATCGAGTAAGGTCTAGAGTTTTTTAAGTCCTTCATTTCCACTTTTTTTTGTGTTGTGGGTTCGAATGTGCCAACCTCTGAACCTAGAGATGCGCTTGAGATCGCTTGAGAATCTTAGTAGTCTGCAGAGTATCAACTTCCAATGGCATAAGCTGCCAGCTGCCATGGTTGGATCTGAGCTGCGCTTTGCTACTGATGAGGGCGCGGTGTTGGTGCATCAGCCCCACCGGCAGGAAGGGACCAGAGATGCAGAAGAGTAACAGACAAAAACACCAGGAAAAGAAGACGATTTGAAAGAAAAGGAAGGAACATATTGAAGGGAACGGGCAAGAAACACTCGTCATGAGAAGATTCATGATTAATTTAGCCACTTGTGAATGCAAGACTTTGCTGCCAGGATGCTCAACGAAGCCGCGTGCACTGCACTGTTTCAGGACTTGGTGGAGTGCCGACACAAGACAAACAAAAAGGATTCAGACTCTTGTTTCCGGTCCAAACCACGTGCATCATGACTCAGAACAGTTGCTGTTCAAGAAAAGGCGGTGAAATTTGCCACCCACATGAAGAAACATGATGATATGTAAGCCGCATTAAGCCGCTAGCCAAAGATGAAGATACGCTGCACAGCTTTAGATCAGAGTATACAGTGGTATACAGTGGTATACAGTATCATCGGCCGATGTGAACATTGTGAACACGTGACAGATCCTCGAGTATGAAGCTAAAAAAAAGCTGAGAGCTTGAGAGATCTTTTTTAGTACAGGTTTTTTACGGACAGATGGGCAGCGGCTGTGGGCTGTGGGGAGCGATGCAGGAGCTGCCTTTGATCTGTGGCGGCTGTCTGCCGCACCGCCTGGTGGGGGACGAACTGCGGGACTCGTCTCTTTGGAGGCACTCGAGGCCGTGCAGCGCGAGGCCGACTTCGCCCAGCGTGCAGGCGCCTATGATTGTTGATTGTAACATATTGTAACCCTCCTGCCATGCATTGCAAATCTCTAAATCTTTATAAAATGAAAACATTCTAACATGATGCTAACATGATGCTAACATGATGACATGATGCGAACATGTCAACCAATCGAAGCGAAGGAAGGTGGTCAAACAAGACATGTCAAAACAAGAATCAGACTTGGTGCAATCTGTGCAATCTGCAGGCCGACATCCAAACATAGTACGTTGTCATGGTGTCCTCGTGCAGAATGAGGGAACCGCTCTCAGCACTTCTTGTGTGACAACTCGGGAAATGGGCTTCGTACAGCCTCTGGCCGAGCTAGCCTTTCAATTGCCTTCATGAGATATTCCACAAGTAGTTCCAACATTTCGATTTCAACATTGCCTTCCCCTTCCCGCATCTTCAAGCGAGAATGGGCATGTGAGGAGCCGTGCACTCGAAGCTCTTGCTGTGTGAGCCTTGTGTGTTTGATCTGGCAACCCACACAGCTTCTAGTCGATGCCTCAGATGTAGCTCGCTTGCTGCGATAGTGCTGATTTTGTGAGATGCTGGAGTGGCTGATTGGTGCTGATTGGTGCTGATTGGTGCTGATTGGTGCTGATTGGAGTTGGGGTGCAAGTGGTGTTTTAATGTTTTTGAGAGATTCCTCCAGATTTGTCATGGCAGTTCTGGACCTTCCAGATTTCTTGACTTTCAAAGTTATGCGCAGCGTGAGCTAAGGCTCTTCTTTGCCTTCGCGTGAGGTTTCAGATCTTGGCCAAGAGCTGGCTTTTGGACTTGGGCATCTTCACAACCTGGGAATCTTGTGACGCGGCAGCAGATTTCGGACATTTTCAGAATCTGGCAGTGTTTGAATTCTGACAATGTTACTTATATAGTCTTATATTGCCACAAATATTGCCACAGAACTTGAGGTGTCGAGTAGAGACACTCCCAGGTACGGTGGATTTGATGCGAGTGGAATCTTCAGAGGCTTGATCAGCATGTTCACTGTTTGGTTTCTGATTCGCCTCTCTGAACATGCACATTTTCGTGTTGATTTGTTTCCAAGGGTCCTAAGACTTCCTAAGACGTCCAAGACTTTGGATTTCGCTCACTTTGAATTCTGTCCTGATCCGTCCAAACCACCAAACAGTCATTATTAAGTAACCATCATTACCATCATTAACCACTCTTATTGGTATAGAATCCCATTAAAAAGTGAATCCGTGAGGTCATGATGGCTTGTGGAAGCTCCGCGACTTCTGCCGTGCAGCGCTGCTACCTGTGGCAGCCTCCGAGTGGCGCGCGAGAAGCCACGCACGGCCTCAAGAGGCACCCCCAGAGGCCAGGTGAAACCCGGTGAAACCCGGTGAAACCCGGTGAAACCCGGTGAAACCCGGTGAAACCCGGTGAAACCAAGTTACGAAACTTACGCTGAAGGAGAGAAAAGGGGGAAAAGGAGAAGAGAGAGAAGAGAGAGAAGAGATCGGAAGAGATCGGAAGAGATCGGAAGATGAAGCAACTGCAAATTGATGCAAATTGCTTGTGATCCTGACCCTTTGCTTGTGACTAGTCTGTCTCACAGGCCCGTGGCAGCCAGAATCTCAGCCTGTTCTATCGTGTTTCTCATAAAAGCTTTGCCGGTCATAGCAGATCCTAGTAATACAAAAACGCTTCTCATGGATATACTATACTGATATACTACTCGAATGTATATACAGTATATACATACATGTTTAGGGCACTCTATCAGGACACACCACTGGACTTTTTAGATCTTTTTAGCAGATGCCATTTACTGTACCATTGACTCATGGCTCCCTTGTTACCAAAGCACGTTTGTATTGGATACAAAGCACGTTGGTGAGTTGATTTAATCAATGGGTCCACACTGTCCTAAGCAAGGTACGGACGATGCTCTGAAGCCGGAGGCCTCTTGGTGCGTTACATGGTTACTGTGTAGATCCTCCGTTCCCACTCTTGGAGTGAACGGTTCTGATCGGCAGCTTCACTTAACTCAGCTTGCGCTAAGAACGAAGAATCTCAGAATCTCAGAGCAGTATCGTGCGAAGATCAACAATGTCCTACCTAGAGCACACCATCTATCCATCCATATGTCCATCTGTCTATTTGCCCTTGCTTGGTTCTGCGAGCTGATGTCCAGGCGGACGTTTGGATGCTGGGCTCTTTCCTGTCCTCTCTCGTCTCCGGACTTCCGCAAGGCAAGTTGCGCACATCCAGCTGTGTACTTCATCTAATCTTGGAGGATGCCTTCTGCAATTTCTGCAGTTGTAGGAGACCTTTCGTTGACGAGGTCTACGTATCTTTTTTTCCTCCGCAAATTCTAATTCAACTTTATTTTAATACATTGTAGCTCAAAACATGGATGCTGCAGTGATGCCTGAGCTTGAGTCGCTAGAGATTCAACGCCTAGAAAACTGTGCTGAAATCCCAGGCACTGGGGCTTTGGCCATTGCACCTCAACAGCCGGACACGCAGTGCAAATCAGTGCAATTGTCGACACCGATCTCTGCTCTCCTGATCTCTCCTGCAATCCTTCCAATCTTGGCTGTAATTTTTGGAAAGAAATGTTCCAGCTTCATGCGCAGGAATTCCCGGCATCTTCCTTCAAGTGAAACTACTGTAGCTAGTGTGCAATGCAGGTAGTCAATCTGTCTTCTGAATGCCCAAACAGAAGCACTTCAATTCACCCGGGCTCACGATTTTTCAATTGTTGTGGGTTGTGAATCTGCATGCTCAAAGCACAGCATTCGCTTCATTTCCTACAAGGCTAGTGGATGCTGCTGTCGCACGCCTTTGTCTCCTACTTCAATGGCTCATGGCAGAGGAGCTGAAGATTTGAGCGCTGCTGGCATTGGAACATTCTGAAGTGGTAATGATTTGACGAACCAGACCAGTTGTCATCACATGTCATCACATGTCATCACATGTCATCACATGTCATCACATGTCATCACATGTCATCACATGTCATCACATGTCATCACATGTCATCACGATATATCACGATGTGATCCGATTGTTCTCTGAACTCTGCAAGGCGCCCGAGGAGAGGCCGTGTGCTGGAGAGGCAGCAGCTCTGCTGGGCGCTCTGACGTTCACTCCGCCCCAGGAGACAGAATGACACAAGAGTTCAAAGGAGTTCAAAGGAGTTCAAAGAAACTCAATGCCACTCAATGATATCGTCAAATCATGTCAAATCACTTGAAACTGGAAACAACATGAAACAACGTTTCAACTTGTTTCAACCAATTGTTCCAAAAGTTATTGAGCCGTTGAATGTTTGGTGAGTTTGGTGTTTCCAGTGTTACTAAGTTGTTTCGTGTTTCAAGGAGATCCTGGCAGAGATGCCACTGCGGGAACAGCGACGGGTCTGTAGCATGGCTGTTGCAGCTGCGCGTCAGCGCGCAGTGGACTTGGCAGTGGCACAGCCATCAGACATCGCAGACATTGCAGAGTTGCCATTGGAGAGGTGCCGCAGTGCTGCGTAGGAAACACCATGGGAATCAAATTGCCATGTGGCCATGAATCAGCATGATCAGTTTAACGCAGTTTAACAGTCATTAAACGATCTATGTTTATAGTAGTTTATAGTCAAAGTATATCTATGATTTGGTTTTCTTTGGTTCCATTGGTGTTCCATTGGATAGACACTTAAAAGAAGTGGGACCTGGTTCCACTTTGGATTTTTCACGGTGCAACAAATCATCATCCATGGTGGAACCTTGTTTCCCGGCGGGGTGGGGTACAGCTGTGCTTGGAAAACATGCTTTTTGGGGCTAAGATTTTGATTGGTGTTGTCGGATGGTTATCACTGAGTGTTTTGTCCTGAGAAAAGTGAAAAGTGGGATGACCATCCCGATGCACAACATTGCTTATTAAACACAGATTCAAGATAGGAACATCCTGGGGTTGGACCGAGCCTTTTCAACGCGGACGGAGTTATGCTGTTTCTACATTTTACAATGTGGACTAGATTTTTCATACCTCAGCTTTCCGCAGGTTGCGGGTGCTTGGTGAAGAGCTTCTCGGTTTGAAAATTGAGCTTTCAACTTTGTTTGGATGGTTTTGTCCAATTTTGCCATCAATCCTGACTTGTTTTGTCCAATTCGGTGCATCGAATCTTCGGAAGCCGTCCACGTCCGCAGGATCAATCAAATCCTGGACAATTGCGGGATGGATGTTGCTTTTAGACCAGACAATGCCCCAGAACTTGAAGCTCAAGCAGATCAAGCAGTGCCTACGCCTTGTGCAGGTCCCACCTTTGGGCATTGATGGGCATTGATGGGCATTGATGGGCATTGATGGATTTGGGATGATTTGCTTTGGCACGTTTTGAAGCTTGCTTTCTGGGTTTTCCGTGACCGAATGAACTACATTTGCAGCTGCGTTCTGCAAGCTTTTGCCTACATTCAAAAAAAGAAAAGGTATTCTGCATGTCTTTTGAAAAGTTGAAGTTGCAGTCCAAGTCTTTCGAATCTCGTATTTGCGGATGATGCTGATCTTTGAGCCGGATGGGGTTGGAGTGATGGTAAGGTTTCGTGGAACTTGCACACGCACACATGCACACTTTGTGCTACGTTTAGGATGGACTTCAGATGGGGTGGGATGGGCATGTTGGAATGATCTTAATGATGAGCGTGTGGGCTGGGAGACATTTGCAATGGCAAAATTCTAAAACTGATCAGCTGGAAACAAGCGTTACCCTTTGCTTAGAGAAGCTATTGTTGCTTCCTTCTTCAATTTTCTTCAATGAGAGGGATAGAGAGAGAGAGAGAGAGAGAGCGAGAGAGAGAGGCAGAAAGAGTTTCCTGTGCAGTTTTGCGAGGTTGCTGTTGCTGGTGTCATGCTACGGGTTGGGTGTGACTTGCCGTGCCATGCTGCCACTTGCTGTGCCATGCTGCCGCCATGTGTGCTGTGGGTGTCGCGTCTGTATTCTTGAGACTTTGACACACGTCACTTTCAACCTACTAAGTGCAACTGTCCTACTCTCTGGGCCTTCTCTAGCCTCAGAGACTACTGGCAACTTGAGAAGACCCGGCAACTGCTCCAGAAAGTAGACTAAGAAAACAGAAGTAGAGATGAGACGCACCTGTGTGCAGACCGCTGGCCATACCACGCAAATTGTTTGGCAATGCATGAAGAAAAGCGAGAAAAAGGAGCCAAAAAAGCACTTCTTCAAATTCCAACAGTCTGTAATCGTTCTAGTGCAGCACTGTCAGCAGACCGCAGTGGACATTTCCACGCAGCACAAGTGGCACAGACGGAGCAGTTTCTCAGCAGCACACATCATATTGTGTGCAAATGAACAAACCTCGAATCAGAAACTTCCCGCGAATCAGCAACAAAGAATCAGAAACTAAACCCCGCGAATCAGAAACTAAAATCTGCGAATCAGAAACCCAAATCCCACGAATCAGAAACCAAAAGCGCGAATAAGAAACTAAATTACAGGAATCAGATACAAAACCCCGTGAATCAGAAACTGAGAATCAGAAACTAAAAATTGCGAATCAGACACCAAGATCCGCGAATCAGAAACCAAACAAGCCCACGAATCAGAAACTAAAAAAAGCGAATTTGAAACCAAATCTTCCACCCCCTCTGAACATTTTGTTGAATGAGATATTACCGCCAACTTATCCTCATAAGGGATCAAGCCCGCCACCCCCCCTGAACACAATGTTGAAAAGGATGTTGCATTTATTTGTTTTTTTCCCCGTGAGGGATAAAATCCGCCACCCCCTTCTGGCCATCATGTCGAATGAGATATTGCCTTCAACATATCCCCATACCGGACCAAATCCGCCACCCCCTCTGATCACTATGTTGAATGGGATATGACCTTCAACTTATTTATGAGGCTTACGCCTGACAGCCGGGCGCCGGCCAGGTTGTTGTTGTTGCTGTTGTTGTGGTGGTTGTTGTTGTGGTCGTTGTTGTGGTTGTTATGGTTGGGGTTGTCGTTGTGGTTGTTGTTGTTGTTGTGGTTGTGGTGGTTGTTGTTGTTGTTGTTGTTGTCGCGGGGGATAGGACAAGAGGGTGTGGAGGACGGGGGCCGGGACTTCGGGCGTCCCGGCAGCATCCTTCGGTGGAAGGGGGCTGACAGCCCGGGTGTACCGTAGGTGCACCGAAGTCGGGAGAGCCGTCTGAAACAGGAAGAGCCGCTGTTGGAGGAAGGTCTTTTGTGGCCTCGCATCGCGAGGAAGAAAGTTGTGCACAAGCTCAGGGAGTTCGCAAGCATTGTGGGGTGGGAGTTGAAAAGCGTGAGACACACAATGCGGTGTGCAAACCGGAGCCGCATGTCGGTGATGTCAAACCGGACCCTGTGCCCCCACGTTTCTGATGGGTAGCCAGAAGGCTGCAAACCGGTAATTTGTGGCCAGAAATGCGTCAGTACATCATGCAAGAGTTTTGCAGCGCGGAGGTGCGCACGGACATGTATGAAGTGATTGCCGTTTTGGAAAAGCCACGCAGGTTGGAGTCCATTCACCATGGCTCGGTTCGAGAATTGTAAGCACTCACCCAAGCCTTTGAACTGCACTGCCTCATGTGGAGCGTTTTGCAGCCACAGATTGCAGAATCCACCACAATCCCAAGCCAGTTCAGAACATTCCCTTGCATAGTCCTTGGAGCGCAGAGCAGCGCTCAGCGCTGGTAGCGGCCGTGGTTTGCTGGCGGCCTGGCATGTTTGTGGTGAGCCAGCATGTTTGGAGCCCGCAATGGCTCGTTTCTCCGACATGTTTGCGATGAGTAACGGCTCGCTTAAGAGAGACTGGAGGGAACTGACTGCCAGAGGACAGAACTGACGCGACTGCAGCAGCACCGCATGAGGATGACCGCTGAAAACTGATCGCGTGACTGCTGAAACATGGTGACAGGTGCTCTGGGGGCGACTCCGGCAAGTTTGTGGGTGGCCCGGCTAGTTTGTCGCAGCTCGCTTAGAAGAGAGAGGAGGGAACTGACTGCAAGAGTACAGACCTGGCGCGACTGCAACAGCACTGCGGTAGCATGACTGCTAAAAACTGATCGCATGAGTGCGGCAACATGGTGACAGGTGCCTTGGAGCGACTCCGGCAAGTTTGTGGGTGGCCTGGCTTGTTTGTTTCCGCTCGCTAGCGAGCGATCGGAGGAGACGGACTGCAAGAGTACGGAATGGACATAGTTATATATATATATATTTTACATAGAGATATAGCAGCAAATATATATTTATATATGTATATATATATGCATATACATATATATATATATAGAGTTTGTTTCCGCTCGCTTACGAGAGATCGGAGGAGACGGACTGCAAGAGTACGGAATGGATACAGTTATATATATCTATCTATATTTTTACATAGAGATATATCAGCAAATATATATATATGCATATATATATATTTTGATATATATAGATAGATAGGTATATATATATAGATAGATATATCTCGACATATTTTGTTTGTTTTTGCTTGGAACGAAGAAGCTGCAACAAACACCCCAGCAAGTTCTTCTAAAACACAGCGAGGGCGAAACTTTGAACAGGGGATTGCAGACAGCGCCACTGATAAGCTAAGTAAGGCACGCAGTCTCTGTTTGCCAGTAGGTACTGCCCAAAATCTTCTTTTCTCAGGCTGCAGAGCGGTCTGGCAGAGTTGGGGTCAGCCAGCCTGTTTGGAGCCCGCAAGTGTTCGTGTCGCCAACATGTTTGCAATGAGCAACGGCTCGCTTAAGAGAGACTGGAGGGAACTGACTGCCAAAGCAAAGACCCGACACGACTGCAGCAGTACTGCATTAGGATGACTGCTGAAAACTGATGGCATGAGTGCGGCAACATGGTGACAGGTGCCTTGGGGCGACGCCGGCAAGTTTGCAGGTGGCCTGGCTTGTTTGTCTCAGCTCGCTTAAGAGAGATCGGAGGAAACTGACTGCAAGAGTACTGAATGGATACAGTTCTATATATATATACTTACATAGAGATATATCCACAAATATACATGTATATATATATATGTATATATATATAGATATAGATATATATGGACATCTTTGGTTTGTTTTTGTTTGGAACTGAGGAAGCTGCAACAAACTCCGTAGCAAGAGTTTGTAAAAGACAGCGAGGGCTAACCTTTGAACAGGGGATTGTAGACACCGCCACTGATAAACAAAGTAAGGCACGCAGTCTCTCCGCGGCCGTTGCGCCAAGGCTCTAGGCTAAGTAACGAAAGTGGACAGAGAAGTAAACACACACACACATACACACACGCACCCCACGAACAGAAGTGGGAGACGTACGCGTAGGAAATCTAAAACCGGAGCATTGCAGGAAGACAAACCGGAGCACTGCAGAAAGACACAAAGGTAAACACAGAAGAAGTAGCGGGGAAAATGCAACGCACAGAGTAAACCCCGGCAAAGGAGCACGGCACAACTTAAAGAGAAGTGGAACACTTGCAGGTGTTTGTTTACAAGCAACAGTACGAAGATGAAATGAAATGAAGCACGCCACCACCGACAACGAATTCGCAAAGCACGAGTGTCCCAAAGCGGACAGCCATGGCACAGTGGGATGCCATAGCCAGTGACATACTGCGTGAGCATGCTACCAAGGTAGCTGTCTGCTGCATAGCACTGAGCATGGTGTTCTGGCTTGCCTCCCAAATGAAGAAGTCTTATTGCGTGCGGCGGCAGTCAGTGCCAGCTGCGTGTGGCAAGGGGCCGCGCAACCGATCCAGCAAGCACACACACTGGACACGAAGGTTGCCGGGGAAATATACATCTTTGAGCTGGGGCATGGCAGTCACCGCAGCATGCTTGGGTGCCAGCGCAAAACAAATAGATTTCCTGTTTGCGGTCAATCTCTTCACCTGTGTCTTTGCATGCCAAGCGCAACGTGCTCTAGCCAGTGCACGACTGCGCAGTGGGTGGGTGAGGAAAGCACGTCGGGTGGGCAAAGCTCGGGTGAAAGCAAGGCGGCAACCAGGATCGCCACGAAGTAGACTGCAAATATTGATTGCAGCCATCTTCTTGTTCTCACCAGCCAGTTGGGTATGTGTGGAAGGCGTTTGCCAGGGCAACATCGCAGCAGCGCAACCAGTGAGGAACGCATGGGCAACGTCTCGGAAACTTAGAAACCAGTTGATGCGTGCAATGCATGGCAACACGATGAAGAAAGCGAACCGACGACAAGCAGAAGAGTCCACACCCAGCCAATGCATAGACGCGAGTGCCGGCAGCAATCCCGTCCTTAGCAAGAAAGCCAGAGTTGCAGACGGAGTGGATGCCGCCTCCTCGCTTCGAGCACAACCTAGCAACCCGAGTTTCCAGAAAGAAGTGGAGGAGGATGAGGACCGGAAACTGGCCGTCCGTGTGCAGACCCGAAGAGGGTGTGAGCTAATCAGAATCCCTGGTGACGGTTGGTGTTTTTTCCATGCAGTCCTTCGCCATTGTCGCGGTTGGCAGTCGTGGTCGATACCCGAAGCTGCAAAGTTATACTTGCAAGCCTTAGAATGGATGTGTAAGCAAAAGAATGGACCCAGAGCAGATGAGGTTGCGATTGCCAGTGTGCCGTTTGATGACCGAGAAGCAGGCCTTCACCTGGGGTTCCTTCAGCAAGCAGAGCAGTTGGAGGCGGCAGAAGGTTTGACAGCTGCCGAAATCGTGCTTTGGAGTAAGGTGGTGGCTGTTTTGGAAAAGCCACGCATGTTAGATTCCATTCACCATGGCTCAGTGGTGGAATTGTGGGCACTCACACAAGCCTTTGACTTTCACTGTCTCATTTGGAGCCAAGAAGATAACAAAAACATTTGGATCCGGGAGATGGCCTACATCACCGATGCAGAAACACAACAGAAGTTGCAAGAACATTCCAATGTCTTAGAACTTTTCCACCGAAACACTGGCATCACCGGGCACTATGACTTCGTCCAACGCGCGGAAGCATTGCGCGAACCATTCCCTGAAACACCATGGTTGGAAACGTGGAGAACAGAGAGTGCAGAAGCAGTGTTGTGTCTTGCTGCAGAAAGCCTCCGAAACCCAGTGGAAGTGTCACCCATGTCGCTGCATAGTCAGTCATCGCACGTTGAAGATCAGAGTGCAGTGTGCGAAAATCATGCCGCAGAGGAAGGAGAGCAGCCAACGGCAGGGTCATCCGGGCAACCGCAGCGGACCAGCCGCACCACTGCGGCGGAATCGGATGCAACAACGTGTCAGCCAAATCGGTCGCAGCAGGTGCATGACACAACTGAAGCCGGCAAAGAGGCAGCCACTGGTGTCTGGGAAGGGCATGACGACGCAGAGGCGTCGGAGGGTGCAGCAACCGACCTGGATTCTGAAAGCGTGCTTTCCTGGGATTCAAACCTATCCGAGACCACAGAAGAGGCAGAAGTCGAAGTCACCGTGGACTCGACAAAGACATGGGTCACTGTCGAAGATCGTGACCAAGAACGCATTCGACGCACAGCATTCCATCTGCGACAACATCCTCTGCTGCCATCTCCAGCCGCGATGACGGAATTCTCCACCATGCAGCCTAATAGTGGTCTCGTATACCCAGCCGTCCATTGTGCTTTTGAGAGATGCGGGTGGGCATCCGACACACAACCGTGCCACCCGCACTGGTCAAAGGAAAAGGTGTGGAACATGAAAGCAACAACATGGGCACACACTACCTTGCAGTGCTGTGGAAACGGGAAGGTGTGTTTGTGGGCACACCTCGATGAGTGTCATGCTGAACACTTTACGAACATACCCCGTGAACTTGTGGCTTCAACATACACAGCTGCAGTGCTAGAAAGGGAACGTGGGCAGGTCCCACAAGTTGGCTGGAGCGTCGATCGGCGCACACTGCGTCGATTACAAGTGGATTTGGACGACAACACTTGCCAAGCATTGATTTGCGCCTGTTGCGCCCGAGTGAGTCCAGGAGGCATGGGAGGGGAGATTGCCTACATATCTGTCAAGCAGTTATTCAATGCACTGACCCCAGAAGCGGTCAAAGCAAACTGGAACTTGGAAAGATACATGACGCAATATGCTACGTTGGCTGCTGTGACCAATCGTTTCGAAGCACACGAGTGGACGCGAACACTGCCAGCAACCATCTGCAACGGGATGCGACTCATCTGCTGCCCAGAAGATGTCCGCTGCGGACTTTGCGCCGAGAATGCGCTGCAACTGTGTGAGGCTTGTGAACTGCCATTGTGTCGCAAGTGCCTCGAACACATGTGTAAACAGGACGCTGGTGCAGTGCCAGAAGCCCTTGCAAACGACAATTGGTTTGGATACCCAACAGAGTTGTTGTACACCTACAGAGTGCGTTGGATAGAAGCGGCAGCTGCTTCTCCGGTCTGGACTTCCGTCATCAATTACTACCTGGAAGCCGACCGAGGCAACTTGATAGAAGAGCACTTGCAGCGGCCCGAACACAGAACCGCAATCCGAGGCAATGTGTCTTCCTTTAGCATTCCATGGGAAGAGGTGCTCGCCGCATTGGCCCCCGAGACCCGACAGAACAACTCTTGGGAAAGGTTGCCTCACCCGCCACATGTCCTCCAAGCTATTGTCAAAGTCAATGTGAAGGGCATGTTATACAATGAGGCAATCGAGTGGGTAGCAGGAGCACGCATCCGACCCTGGGTCGTCACTGCACTCTTACATCACCTCATCGACATACAACATCCAATGTGTGCGTCGGACTTGTCGGCAGAGGAAGTAAAAACAGCAGTGACGCAACGTGTGACCTGGACCTATGGGGTGGACGAAACAAGGCCGCTAGTCGACTTGAACGAAACTTCTGCACCGACTGGGACATCAAGCGGCGCGCACCCCTGCGCACGACGCCAGAGCAGCGCTCAGGCAGCAGTTAATGTGAAATCAGAAGCAACCAGTGCAAATAACGAGACCGAGGCCCCAACCATGAGCGGCCAGAGCTCGTTTCAGCCAGCGTCTGTGGAGCAACATTTCAAGTCTTCTCTTGCGAAAACTGCATCCCGAAAGATCGTTTCCCACCTGCACTCCGAAGAGACAACCCAAGTGTACAGCAAAACGGCTCCACAGCAGACAAGCCACAGCGATGCGAACGCAACCTTGCACAACATGCTAACCCAGAGCATGTGCCAGATGGTAGCAGAGAGAAAAGATCAGGGCAGCCCTCAGATGACAGCTGAAGTCATAGCAGACTCGACCTCGTCGCAGAAGGAAGAAGTGACAGTGTCAGCACCTAGCCACGGCAAGTTTCCATTTCTACATGTAAAGCCTGAGCGGGATGCCTCGCCGGGCGACGACCCATCATCGCAGGTGACAAGCCAGAGCAGCGCTCAGGCAACCACATCAGACAAAAGCCACGAAAAGACCACATCGGCTCGTCCGAGCCATGCTAATTTTTTTTTTCCTGCCAGTGCAGACGTAAGCCAGCCGCGGCCGCAGAAGCATGCAACACCCGAGTCAGTCGCAGACACAGCTTTGAATGGCGAATCCTTCGTAGCCAGTGTGAGACCCAATGTACTGTCACAAGATTACACGGGTGCAGAGTGGAAAGACCCCGACGTCGACATGTTGCTGCAATTAGGCAATGCGACTGACACACTCACTATTCGAACCGGGCACAACTTCTGGGACCAGTGGCAGAATGACTTTCTCCCCTGGGCTTTTCCCTTCAGCCTCCCCGCACCCGTCAGTGGTCCGGACTTTCCCCACAAAGAGCGACCACGGAGGCCCGCAGATGCGCCGCACTTGCAACCCTTGGCACACTTGAAACTTCTGGCCGGACGCATTGAGAGTTCAATTCGCAACTCATGGGATCTGATTCCCGGGCTGCGACGATTGACATTCAAATGGCACTCGGTGTGGCACGGCTCCCTGTGGCGGAAATGGAAGTCACAACGGCAAGCCCTTGCACCGGCACCTATGCTCAAGTGGGTCCAAGCGGCTCGTGGCCTCTACAACAAGCTGAGATCCGGCACATATAGCACTGCAGGTGGGAAGCCCAAACCCATACACTTTGACACCCGCAAACTCCCCTATGCCCGCGGCCTCACAGCCGACGAAAAGGAATTGCTCCAGGACGTGAAAGGCATGCAAGGCCATATGCCTGGAACGATTGAAGTACGACGTCGGATTGGACGTTTCCTCTTCGGGGCCAGGGTTGAGATGGGAGAACCCCTCTTCATCACCATATCTCCCACAACCCGTCATAACACCTTGTGCATCAAATTCAGCCGCTATCGTGCCGCAGATCCTGGCGGAGCCGCCGAAGGAGCGCGCGAGCGCCCGAAGCTATGGGAGACGGCAGAGGCGACCATCGACGTGCCGCCATACGACACTCGCAGACAGCTGACTGCGAGGGATCCGTGGGCCGTCGTTCTCAGCTTCCAAACCGTGGTGCGGTGCATCTTCGCCAAACTGCTCGGCATCCGCATGTGTTTTCGTTGCCCAGCATGCGATTGCCGCGATGCACGCGGACACGGGTGTCACGTGACGGGGGGCATCCTTGGCATTGCTAGCGGCCTATGCGGGGCAATCGAATACCAAGCCAATTCCACACCGCATTTCCATTGCAACGTGTACATCGCGTCCATTTGGCAACAATCTTTGAGTGAACTTGCAGCCAAACTGAATGACAGCACCATCACATTCGAGGACGTGCAACAATTCTTGACATGGGCACACTCCGAATCCCATCTTGACCTAGCAAGCCATACGCAACAGCAAGACCACCTTGAAGCAGACTGGGCCCAGAACAACTGCAAAGCAAGCCACGATTTTTTGTGTCAGTGGCCCAAATTCCTTGCTGAGGACACAGCGGCCAGTCCATGGTTGAACGCAGTGGAACCCAAGCAGGCATTGGCCGACGCAAGTCGTTTCATCCACCACTACCGTCGAGCAGCACAGAGCAAGATCAGCCATCAGCAGCTTCACTGGCATCCGTGGAACGTCACGCAGAAGTGTCGGTTGCCAATCGCCGGTTGCAGAAAGAAGGGGGCGCCAAATAAGTGTAAGCACAATTTTCCAAAAGTGCTGAACGACAAGGTTCGAGTAATTTGCAGAGGGAACGCACGAAAATTTGCGCAGAGCACTGCCGGGCGGCGGAATGCATTAGGCATGGTATTAGACAAAAGAGACGATCCTTGGTTGTCAGGCACCATGCATGCATTCGCCCTCATGTTATTTGGCAACTCCCACACCGCCATAAATTTCCGGGTGCCTTTATCGGCGAACACCCACGACACCGACTGCACCCGAGGCTGCTTGGCAAAGAACATGCTCCCAAAACTGCAAAGGGCGATGGCGCAAGCAGCCCGCCGGTCCACCAGATATTTCACCGGCTATTTGCAGAAGCCGCAGCCGCTCGGAAGAAAAGAATTGCAACAAGCGGCCAAGCAATTGCATTTCCTGGAAGAAGCAGCTGCCAAAGAGGACCCTGCAGCACACTACCGCAAAGTTGTGCATAGAGTCTTCGGGGATCTCGAATTTCGTTGCTCAGTGCGCCCAGTCACAGAAGAGTTTATGCTTGCGGGCTTCAGCAACATGACCGATCCCACCTCCGCCGAGTGCATCCGCACTTTCCCCGTAGTCCCGTTTGTCGGAATCGAGTGGGTTGGTATATTAGACCATGTCACAGATATTCGTCATAAAGTGGAACCCCCCAACCCGCACAAGAGTACATTGAAGTCCTCCGAAGTATACGGGTGGCGGGGAACCGACGAGCGAGTGTTTCACTTGTCTCCGTGGGAGTTTATCAAATGGTGGAGTCTAAAAAAATTACAGCCGCCCACCAAAAATGCAACTGAAGACGGACAAGGGCTCAGTGTTTGGGTGAGGAAGGACGGCACCGACAGGAAACCGGTGGATGGCTGGCAATATGGCCGTGATTACATTTGGAAACATCCCTTGCCAAATAGCCGAGCCGTCAACCTTGTCCGACTACCGCAGTGCAATGGATGCAGTCGAGTACAGGAATACTATCTCGAAAGACGGACCGAACCGCTGATTCCATATCCGACAACCTGTCCGTTGCCGAAGCCCGACATGTCCAAGGATGCACAGGCGAGGCTCCTCAATGTCTATCTGAGGCCCTGGACACTTGATCCGAAAAGTGCTACCCCCCATGTCCCGCACATCAGTGCTTTAGACTTAGAGATAAGAAGTAATAGTCTTAACCCGAGTACACGCTTGCGGACGAAGACAGCACCTGGTCCAAGGAGTCACCATTTAGCATGGAGAGCATATATCCAGCAGCACGTTGTGTCTGAACATGCAGCTCGCACTATTCGAAACTTTCTGTCCGCAACGGAGTGTGATCCAGAAGAAGTCGACCTGGCCGAAACACCAGCCCAGCCAACAGACCATGAAGTGGATACGACCTGGGTAACTTCTGACACCATCAATAAACTTGTCCGAGGTGTGGGCTTCGAATATTCGAAACGGTCAGGTCCAGCGGTACGCCGCATAGTTGAGGAATGGGAAGCTACTCCGCAGGTTGATGCAATAAACTCTTGGTTCGTAAACAGTGGAATAACTGACACAAAGCTTGCTCATAGTCAAAGGAAACGGCAGCAACCGACGCCGTCGCCGGAGACTGAACCCCTGAGCTGGACCTACGGCAGGTTGACGCCAGAGTCTGCCACAGCATGGCTGCAGCGTCTCGCAGAGCAGGGCTCGGTGGCAGTCGATTCAGCCGCAGGCAGTGCAGAGCAGCGCTCAGCCAGTGCAGAACCGCGCGCAGCAAATGCGGAGACGCGGTCAGCATGTAAACCCACAGTCGAACAACTGAAATTCCTGCGTGCTGTCGTCGACCGCTGCCTCACAGAGGCTCAAGAATAACAGGCCGAAAGTTCCCGCAGCGAGCCTTTGCGTGCAGTCTTCCACGGGGTTCCAGGTGCAGGCAAAACCCAAACCCTCAAGTGGTTGCGTGCTTTTTTCGAAGATTTGTGCGGGTGGCAGCATCAACAAGAGTTTGTATACTTGGCACCGCAGAACACCCAGGCTGCACTGATTGCTGGCATGACGCTACACTCGTTTGCCAATATCCAGGTGAAAACCAAAACGGCCCGAGCAAAAAACACCAGCACACCGGAACAGTTCGCTAAGTACCAACGCCTACGGTGGCTGGTGGTGGATGAATCTTCGACGGTCGGGCTCGAAATATTGGCCACGCTGGAGAAACGCCTGCAGCAGTCTACCAGAGATCGGGATACGTGGAAACTTCGGCCGGGGGGAGAACGGAGGCCATTCGGAGGGCGCAACCTCATCTTGACCGGGGATTTTTGGCAGTTCCCGCCAGTCAAAGCCACAGCCATCTACCAGAACCCTTTCCAGTCAAACGCAAGCTTCCAAGTCAACGCACTGCAGCAAATATGTTGGTCGCACACCTCGCTCGCCATCCCACACCTGTTTGAACTCACCCTCGAACAGCGGTGCGAGGACGCCTGGCTCAGCCAAATTCTTCACCAGGCGAGGCATGGAAACATGTCGCAGGAAGTGTGGTCTTTCTTACACGGGTTTCCAACACTCCATGCCGGCTCGTGGTCCTTTCAAACCAATGAAGCCAGCTGCGGCCAAAAAACTTGCAACAACCTACATCTTCAACCCACCGCCCCCAACCAGTTGGAATGTGTAATTTGCCAGCAGGAAAGGGCACGTCGATGCATCGTAGGCAAAGACCCAAAAGCCGAGCATTTCCTCAACCATCCGTTTGTGCACGGGCTGAATGCCGCCAAGTACATTGCAGCCAACCTTCGTGCCAAATGGGTAGCCACCACTCGCAAACACAAGTTGCTTTGGATCATTGCGCAAGATACCCCGCTTTTTCATGTGGAGGCGACGGAACTACAGGCCCGACGCGAAAATTGGTTACAGCGCCATGACCAGTCCACCGGCGGTGTCGTAGGAATCTTACCACTTCTCCAGAATATGCCAATCCGAGTGACGCAAACTCTGTCTGACCTGAAAGCCTTCGGGCTCTTTAAAAACACCCGAGGCACCCTTTGGAATTGGGCACTCCACGAGGCCGACCAAGAGGCTGTCGGAGCTGTAGCAGGCCAAGACATCGTGTTACAACGCCTTCCACGGGCGTTGTATGTCAAGGTCGAAGGTGCGAAGTGGCAACAGCACCCAGACTTGCCCGTTGGGATCGCTCGAATCGAACCCGTCACCCAGACGTGGACACTCGAAACCAACGGCAAGGCTACAGTCTCTCGACGCGGCTTTCCAATAGCCTCCGATTACGCTGGCACGGCGCATTCGTTTATGGGGGCAACCCTCGGTGCATGCACATTGGACCTTGGCACCTGGGATGCCACGACCCCCCGCGAGGCACAGCTCAGCGGGTACATGTGCCTGTCCAGGGCGCGCAAAGCCGAAGATTTGTGCATAGTCCAACCCTTCTCCCCCAACTTGTTTAGTCACGGAGAGTTAATTGGACCCCACACATTCCTAGAAGTGCATCGCGAGAAGCTGACACTGGCACAGGCCAAAATTCGATTTGACTCCGACAAGCCGAACAAACGAAGATACCGTGACATTATGTTGTTTTGTCGGGGTTGCAGCCCCCAGCCGCACCTCGAGGAAAAACTTTTGCCACTTCGAGAATTTGTCTCGGCCTGGGACCAAGAGGAATGGTTCCGAGTCTTGTCAGAAGGCATGTGTCGCTTTTGCACCCAGTGTCAAACGAAGCAGAGCAGCCCTGCAACCAAGAGGAAGTCTAAGGAGGTGAATGCATGCGCATATTGCCAGACCTTGCCAGCCGACCAGACCGGCTACTGTTCGAAGTGTGCCAAAATTCGCTTGGCGTGCAGCAAGTGTGATATCGGGAAGAAAATTAAAACAAAAAGCCTGTTAGATTTTAGCCCGGAAGAAATCACGCGAAGAAAAAAAACCAAAGAACTCCGAAGAGCACGCTGCAAGAAGTGTGCTATCGCCCCAGTGGCAGCAACTGCAAAACAGGGCTTGTGCAGTAATTGCAACCGAGCCATCAGTGTGCCGCACCTAGTGAACTACAGTGCAGAATCCCAGACCGGAGTGTGCCGCACATACATCGCAAAGCAAGCGCGGGCACCCAAGACTTGCGCTAACTGTTCTCAGCCCTTGCATGCAAATGCAACTCCAGGGACTTGGTGCACTGCCTGTGCATTTCCCCCTTGCAGTGGAGGTTGTGGGCAACCACGCCCTCAAAAGGCATCCAACCATGCCAAACAGAAATCCGACTGGTATTGTCAAAACTGCAAGGGAAAATGCGGCAACTGTGGCGGCACCTTGCCGCGTAACGCAGAGGCTGGCACATGGTGCGCCACATGTGCATTTCCACCGTGCAGCGGAGGTTGCGGCGAGCCTCGCCCACGTGAAACAAGATACCACGCTCAGCACAAGCCGCAGTGGTTGTGTCGAGCATGCAGTGTGAGCCATGGTTACCCGCCGTGTCCAATATGCGGTCTGCAACGCCCGCAAAAAAGTGGTTACCATGTCCAAGTCATGCCGCGCTGGACCTGCGAAGCCTGCACGGTAAAGTCTTGTCCCAAGTGCGGGGAAGTGCTTCGTCCAAAAGCTGAAGATGGTGCATTGTGTTTAGCGTGTGCATATCCGCCCTGTGAGAGTTGCGGTCGCCCACGGCCAAGGACACACAGTGAATACCATGCGCAGGTCATGCCAACATGGACGTGCACGGCGTGCCGCGGGAACAGCCAGACTGGGGTCCCAAAGAAAAGGCGTCGCAGAAGTTAGTCGCCCATGCATCCGACGCCAGCCAACGCCGTATGACATTTCTTCCATAGCCCAACATGAGACGAGCTAAGTTTCCAAATGACAGCGATCAGCCACCACCCCAAGCCAGTTAATAATCTTCCCCGGCGTAGTCCCACGGAGAACTGGCAGAGAGGAACCATTTTTGCTGCCACCTTTTACAGAATCCACGACACTCCGAAGCCAGTTAAGAACCTGCCCTTCCAAAGTCCCGCGAAGCCACCGGGCAGAGAGGAACCATTTTTTCAGCCACCGGTTGCTGCATCCACTACCATCCGAGAAGCCAGTCCTGCCCACAACATGCACTCCGTACCGCCGCAACCAACGACAAAGAGGAACCATTGTCCGACGCCAGCCAACGCCATATGACATTTCTTCCATAGCCCAACATGAGACGAGCTAAGTTTCCAAATGACAGCGATCAGCCACCACCCCAAGCCAGTTAATAATCTTCCCCGGCATAGTCCCACGGAGAACTGGCAGAGAGGAACCATTTTTGCTGCCACCTTTTACAGAATCCACGACACTCCGAAGCCAGTTAAGAACCTGCCCTTCCAAAGTCCCGCGAAGCCACCGGGCAGAGAGGAACCATTTTTTCAGCCACCGGTTGCTGCATCCACTACCATCCGAGAAGCCAGTCCTGCCCACAACATGCACTCCGTACCGCCGCAACCAACGACAAAGAGGAACCATTGTCCGACGCCAGCCAACGCCATATGACATTTCTTCCATAGCCCAACATGAGACGAGCTAAGTTTCCAAATGACAGCGATCAGCCACCACCCCAAGCCAGTTAATAATCTTCCCCGGCGTAGTCCCACGGAGAACTGGCAGAGAGGAACCATTTTTGCTGCCACCTTTTACAGAATCCACGACACTCCGAAGCCAGTTAAGAACCTGCCCTTCCAAAGTCCCGCGAAGCCACCGGGCAGACAGGAACCATTTTTTCAGCCACCGGTTGCTGCATCCACTACCATCCGAGAAGCCAGTCCTGCCCACAATATGCAATCCTTACCGCCGCAACCAACGACAAAGAGGAACCATTATTTCAGCCCAGTTAATCATCTCCCCCCATACGGGGCCGAGATGAGACCCAGGAACCATTTTTTCCGCCACCAGTTGCAGAATCCACTACCATCCCAAGCCAGTTCAAAAGCGTCCAAATGACGGAGAGCAACCATTTTGTCAGCCACCGATGGCAGAATCCACCTCAAGCCAGGTCACATGAGAAGAAAACCGTTTTCGTAGCCCAGTTGAAACAGACCGCAGAAGACCGCAACAAATGTTATATTTTCCCTCAAGTTGCATGTGTTTTCGTACCTTGTTCTGTTGTGATTCTTTCGGGTGCTGCAGGACGAAATGAAACGAAATGTTTGTAAATCCACCACCACCATGGACAGCTTGCTTCCAACGTGTCAGAGAACTAGCCGGAAAAGTTGGTAGACAGCCAGGGGAGATCACCGGCTTCCTCCTCCTGTCGCTTTCATTCATTGAACTATACCCATTGTAACATGGAACCATGCCTGAACCAGTTCACCATTGTTTCTTGATGTTTCTAGGGTATCTCCCTATTCTCGTGGGCTAAAATCCGAAGTTTCACGGCCAATCCTAGATCCCAGGAGCCCTGCCAAAAAATGGTTGCTGACTGAATATGGCTACTATACAAGTAGCAAAACAAATTACTCAACTTGGTTATGACTAACATAGCCAGCGTACAGTGCAAAGCAGTGGCCAGAGCAGCGCTCAGGCCCGCACAGCGGCAACCATCACCTCAGAGACGTTGTCCGTCGCAAGCAGAAAACAGAAGCGCGCAGTGTGTCATCTCACAACCATGTCGCACGCAGCGCAAATGACCGCCACCGTGCGCACCTCACACCACGCCAGGTCTACCACGAGATCTAGCTGAGTCGGTGGGGGCCCGAACAACCCCTCCCTGTGCAAGACGGGGACCGGGACTTGGGGCATCCCGGTAGCATCCTCCCCAGTGGAGGGGGCTGACTGCCCTGGCTAGCGCAACGCAGCCATAGTCGGGTGAGCCGTCGCACTGACAGACGCAGCCACAGACCTCGAGACGTCTCGTTGTCGTCGTCGTCGTCGTCGTCGGCGGCGGCGTCGTCGTCGTCGTCGTCCGCGTCGTCGTCGTCGGCGTCGTCGTCGGCGTCGGCGTCGGCGGCGTCGTCGTCGGCGCCGTCGTCGTCGTCGTCGTCGTCGTCGGCGTCGGCGTCGTCGTCGTCGTCGTCGACGTCGTCGTCGTCGTCGGCGTCGTCGTCGTCGTCGTCCTGGTCGTCGTCCTCGGCGTCCTCGGCGTCGTCGTCGATGTTGTCGTCGTGGTTGTTGTTGTTCTTGTTGGTGTCGTTGTCGTCGTTGTTGCTGTCGTTGTTGTTGTTGTTGGTGTTGTCCTTGTTGTTGTCGTTGTTGTTGTGGTCGTCCTCGGCGTCCTCGGCGTCGTCGTCGATGTTGTCGTCGTGGTTGTTGTTGTTGTTCTTGTTGGTGTCGTTGCCGTCGTTGTTGCTGCTGCTGTTGTTGTTGTTGTTCTTGTTGTTGTTGTTATTATTGGTGGTGTTGTGGTAGTTGTGGTTCTTCGTGTTATTGTTCTTCTTCTTCTTCTTCTTGTTGTTGTTGTTGTTGTTGTCGGTGTTGTTGTTGTGGTAGTTGTTGTTGCTGCTGCTGTGGTTGTGTTTGTTGTGGTTGTTGTTGTTGTGGTTGTTGGTGTTGTGGTTGGTTTTGTTCTTCTTGCTGCTGTTGTTGTTGTTGTTGTTGTTGTGGTTGTTGTTGTTGTTGTTGTTGTTGTTGTTGTTGTTGTTGTTGTTGTTGTTGTTGTTGTTGTTGTGGCTGTCGTCGTCGTCGTTGTCGTCGGGCCCATGCTGAGCCATCTTGCGCCCAGCGTAGGCTTATGTCATGCCATGTCAAGCCATCATGAGCCCATCGTGGGCTTATGTTGTGCCAAGTCGGGCCATGTTGAGCCATCTTGGGCCCATGTTGGGCCCATGTTGGGCTATGTTGGGCCCATCTTGGGCCCAGCTTGGGTCTTTGTTGGGCCCACGGTGGCCCTATGTTGGGCCATCTTGGGCCTATGTTGGCCTATGTTGGCCTATGTTGGCCGAGGTTGCGCCTATGTTGGGCCTATGTTGGCCTCTGTTGGGCCTAGGTTGCGCCTATGTTGGGCCTATGTTGGCCTCTGTTGGGCCTAGGTTTCCCTATGTTGGCCCTATGTTGGGCCAGCTTGGAGGCTATGTTGGGCAGAGCTGGAGGATAGGTGGGCGATCTTGGGCCTATGTTGGTCAGATGTTGGGCCGTTTATGTTGAAAACATCATCAGAGACAACTTTTTACAATTTTTTCCGCCCCTCAAAGCAAAAACTATGGAAAAACCCACAGTTTTTAACATCGCCAAGGTGCAATTCTGCGCCGCCGAGGGGCCCGAAACCCTGTAAAAAACGATGTTTTTTGAACACCACACGCAGAATACATTGTAAATTACAACGATAATCGTGGGGCGGAATTGACCGGAGGTGGTCGGCGGCAGGGGGCGCAGCCGTATGTAACCTTCGGTTACCACCGAAGGCCTCCGGCAATGCCACGGGCTGCGGCCCCGGGGCCGGCGCCCGGATTTTTGGGCTGACGCCCCTCGTCGGCTCCGCCGGACCACTCGGCCCTCCATTTCATCGCAGTGTGGGCGTGAAAGTTACTGAATGAGGACCTGCTTCAGAAATATATTCCTTAGGTTTTTTGGAACATATTTGTTGGAATAGACGATTTTTTGGGGAGCAAGTGAGTTCCCGAAAGCTCCTGCGAAGGGTTTTTCCTAAAGAACTGCTGCCGATTTCAACTTGTTACTTCGTGTAAAGGCGCCTCTGTGCAAAGACTTCTCTGTGTAAAAGCTTTTGTGTGTAAGAGTTTCTGTGTGTAAAAACCACTTTGTGTAAAGACTTTTTGTGTAAAAGCTTCTCTGTGTGAAAGCACGTCTTTGTAAAGATTTCTCTGTGTGTAAAAGCTTCCGTGTATAAAAACTCTCTGTGTAAAGGCTACTTCTCTGTGTAAAAGTTTCTGTGTGTAAACGCGTCTGTGTGTTAAAGCTCTCTGTGTAAAGACTTCTTTGTGTAACAGCTTTTGTGTGTAAAAGCTCCAAGACGTTTGTGTGAAAAAGCTCCTCAGAGGAAAGACTTCTCTGTGTAAAACCTTCTGTGTGTAAAAAGCTACTCTGTGTAAATGTGTAAAAGCCCCTGCGTGTGTAAAAGCTTGCTGTGTGTAACGCTTTGGTGTGTAAACGCTCCTCTGTGTAAAGGCTTCTCTGTGTAAAAGCTTCTGTGTGCAAACGCGTCTGTGTGTAAAAAGCCCTCTGTGTAAAGACTTCTTCGTGTAAAAACTTCTGTGAGTTAAAGCTCCTAGACGTTTGTCTGCAAAAGCACCTTAGAGTAAAGACTTCTCTGTGTAAAACCTTCTGTATGTAAAAAGCTCCTTTGTGTAAAGACTTCTCTGTGTGTGGGTAAAAGCTTCTGTGCGTCTCCTCCCTCCAGCTTTCTTTCGGGTCACGCTGTCGTCCAGTTTCAATCTGCAACGTTGTTTCTTGTGGAAGAGTGCAAAATAATGCAAAGAACATGTGAAAGCATCGCACGTTTAAAAATTGAACATAAACAGCGCACAAAGTGCTGTAATTTACAGCATCTTGCGCTGTCAGCTGGCAAGAACCCGCGTAAATACCACAGTTTTAGTCCCCGAAAGTTGCTAAAACACTGTTTTTTACAGGGTTTCGTTCACGTCACGACCTTCGATTTTTTGAAAAACGCGTAAATACCAGCGTTTTTTGCGTTCATCAAGGCAAAACATCGGTTCAAAAAGTGCAAAAAATGCTGTAATTTACAGGGGTTTGGCGCCGTCACGGGCAAAAAACCGTGTAAATACCAACGTTTCGGCGTCCGAAAGTGGCTAAAACACCGCTATTTACAGTGTTTCGTGCCTTCCACGTTTTCTTGAAATTGCAAAAACAGTGTGAATACCAGCATTTTTTGCGATCAACTTGCCAAAAATGCTGTAATTTACAGTGTTTTTTTGCTTGGCTTTCAAAAACACTGGTATTTGCGGTGTTTTGTGCATCTCCGGTCTAAAAAGTATTGGTATTTACAGCATTTTCTGCTTTTTTTCATTGCTCCCGCGAAAGACGTCAAAACGAATTACAGCATTTTGTGACTTTCGAAAAGCGAAAAATCGTCCGAAAAATGTGTCAAAACGGCGCTTTTTTCCGATTTTAGGTACCCTCAAAACGGGGGGGGGGGGAATGCTCTTGGAGACGCTTATGAGCGACCCGGATCCCGGCCAAAAAGCTCTCCCCCACCCTCCTGAAGGATTTTTGGTGTTTTTCGGGGCCCGGCGTCGGAGGGTCGGCGGTTGGGGGCGCGCCTCACCTTAGAGCTCTAGTCGCTCTGGGACGCTCGTAGGGCAAGCCACTCGTGGGGAGCCGGCGGAGCCGAATTTTTGGGCTGACGCCCCTCGTCGGCTCCGCCGGACCACTCGGCCCTCCATTTCATCGCAGTGTGGGCGTGAAAGTTACTGAATGAGGACCTGCTTCAGAAATATATTCCTTAGGTTTTTTGGAACATATTTGTTGGAATAGACGATTTTTTGGAATAGACGATTTTTTGGGGAGCAAGTGAGTTCCCGAAAGCTCCTGCGAAGGGTTTTTCCTAAAGAACTGCTGCCGATTTCAACTTGTTACTTCGTGTAAAGGCGCCTCTGTGCAAAGACTTCTCTGTGTAAAAGCTTTTGTGTGTAAGAGTTTCTGCGTGTAAAAACCACTTTGTGTAAAGACTTTTTTGTGTAAAAGCTTCTCTGTGTGAAAGCACGTCTTTGTAAAGATTTCTCTGTGTGTAAAAGCTTCCGTGTATAAAAACTCTCTGTGTAAAGGCTACTTCTCTGTGTAAAAGTTTCTGTGTGTAAACGCGTCTGTGTGTTAAAGCTCTCTGTGTAAAGACTTCTTTGTGTAACAGCTTTTGTGTGTAAAAGCTCCTAGATGTTTGTGTGAAAAAGCTCCTCAAAGAAAGACTTCTCTGTGTAAAACCTTCTGTGTGTAAAAAGCTACTCTGTGTAAATGTGTAAAAGCCCCTGCGTGTGTAAAAGCTTGCTGTGTGTAAACGCTTTGGTGTGTAAACGCTCCTCTGTGTAAAGGCTTCTCTGTGTAAAAGCTTCTGTGTGCAAACGCGTCTGTGTGTAAAAAGCCCTCTGTGTAAAGACTTCTTCGTGTAAAAACTTCTGTGAGTTAAAGCTCCTCGACGTTTGTCTGCAAAAGCACCTTAGAGTAAAGACTTCTCTGTGTAAAACCTTCTGTATGTAAAAAGCTCCTTTGTGTAAAGACTTCTCTGTGTAAAAGCCCCTGTGTGTGTGGGTAAAAGCTTCTGTGCGTCTCCTCCCTCCAGCTTTCTTTCGGGTCACGCTGTCGTCCAGTTTCAATCTGCAACGTTGTTTCTTGTGGAAGAGTGCAAAATAATGCAAAGAACATGTGAAAGCATCGCGCGTTTAAAAATTGAACATAGACAGCGCACAAAGTGCTGTAATTTACAGCATATTGCGCTGTCAGCTGGCAAGAACCCGCGTAAATACCACAGTTTTAGTCCCCCAAAGTGGCTAAAACACTGTTATTTACAGGGTTTCGTTCACGTCACGATCTTCGATTTTTTGGGAAACGCGTAAATACCAGCGTTTTTTGCGTTCATCAAGGCAAAACATCGGTTCAAAAAGTGCAAAAAATGCTGTAATTTACAGGGGTTTGGCGCCGTCACGGGCAAAAAACCGTGTAAATACCAACGTTTCAGCGCCCAAAAGTGGCTAAAACACCGCTATTTACAGTGTTTCGTGCCTTCCACGTTTTCTTAATTGCAAAAACAGTGTAAATACCAGCATTTTTTGCGATCAACTTGCCAAAAATGCTGTAATTTACAGTGTTTTTTTGCTTGGCTTTCAAAAACACTGGTATTTGCGGTGTTTTGTGCATCTCCGGTCTAAAAAGTATTGGTATTTACAGCATTTTCTGCTTTTTTTCATTGCTCCCGCAAAAGACGTCAAAACGCAAAAATGCTGTAATTTACAGCATTTTGTGACTTTCGAAAAGCGAAAAATCGTCCGAAAAATGTGTCAAAACGGCACTTTTTTCCGATTTTAGGTACCCTCCAAACGGGGGGGGGGCCTTTTGCTCTTGGAGACGCTTATGAGCGACCCGGATTCCGGCCAAAAAGCTCTCCCCCACCCTCCTGAAGGATTTTTGGCGTTTTTCGGGGCCCGGCGTCGGAGGGTCGGCGGCTTGGGGCGCGCCTTACCTTAGAGCTCTAGTCGCTCTGGGACGCTCGTAGGGCAAGCCACTCGTGTGGAGCCGGCGGAGCCGAATTTTTGGGCTGACGCCCCTCGTCGGCTCCGCCGGACCACTCGGCCCTCCATTTCATCGCAGTGTGGGCGTGAAAGTTACTGAATGAGGACCTGCTTCAGAAATATATTCCTTAGGTTTTTTGGAACATATTTGTTGGAATAGACGATTTTTTGGGGAGCAAGTGAGTTCCCGAAAGCTCCTGCGAAGGTTTTTTCCTAAAGAACTGCTGCCGATTTCAACTTGTTACTTCGTGTAAAGGCGCCTCTGTGCAAAGACTTCTCTGTGTAAAAGCTTTTGTGTGTAAAAGTTTCTGTGTGTAAAAACCACTTTGTGTAAAGACTTTTTTGTGTAAACGCTTCTCTGTGTGAAAGCACGTCTTTGTAAAGATTTCTCTCTGTGTAAAAGCTTCCGTGTATAAAAACTCTCTGTGTAAAGGCTTCTCTGTGTAAAAGTTTCTGCGTGTAAACGCGTCTGTGTGTTAAAGCTCTCTGTGTAAAGACTTCTTTGTGTAACAGCTTTTGTGTGTAAAAGCTCCAAGATGTTTGTGTGAAAAAGTTCCTCAGAGGAAAGACTTCTCTGTGTAAAACATTCTGTGTGTAAAAAGCTACTCTGTGTAAATGTGTAAAAGCCCCTGCGTATGTAAAAGCTTGCTGTGTGTAAACGCTTTGGTGTGTAAACGCTCCTCTGTGTAAAGGCTTCTCTGTGTAAAAGCTTCTGTGTGCAAACGCGTCTGTGTGTAAAAAGCCCTCTGTGTAAAGACTTCTTCGTGCAAAAACTTCTGTGAGTTAAAGCTCCTAGACGTTTGTCTGCAAAAGCACCTTAGAGTAAAGACTTCTCTGTGTAAAACCTTCTGTATGTAAAAAGCTCCTTTGTGTAAAGACTTTCTGTGTAAAAGCCCCTGTGTGTGTGGGTAAAAGCTTCTGTGCGTCTCCTCCCTCCAGCTTTCTTTCGGGTCACGCTGTCGTCCAGTTTCAATCTGCAACGTTGTTTCTTGTGGAAGAGTGCAAAATAATGCAAAGAACATGTGAAAGCATCGCGCTTTTAAAAATTGAACATAAACAGCGCACAAAGTGCTGTAATTTACAGCATATTGCGCTGTCAGCTGGCAAGAACCCGCGCAAATACCACAGTTTTAGTCCCCCAAAGTGGCTAAAACACTGTTATTTACAGTGTTTCGTTCACGTCACGATCTTCGATTTTTTGGGAAACGCGTAAATACCAGCGTTTTTTGCGTTCATCAAGGCAAAACATCGGTTCAAAAAGTGCTGTAATTTACAGGGGTTTGGCGCCGTCACGGGCAAAAAACTGTGTAAATACCAGCGTTTCAGTGTTTCGTGCCTTCCATGTTTTCTTGAAATTGCAAAAACACTGTAAATACCAAAAATGCGATCAACTTGCCAAAAATGCTGTAATTTACAGTGTTTTTTTGCTTTGCTTTCAAAAACACTGGTATTTGCAGTGTTTTGTGCATCTCCGGTCTAAAAAGTATTGGTATTTACAGCATTTTCTCCTTTTTTCCATTGCTCCCGCAAAAGACGTCAAAACGCAAAAATGCTGTAATTTACAGCATTTTGTCCATTTCGAAAAGCTGAAAATCGTCCGAAAAATGTGTCAAAACGACACTTTTTTCCTATTTTAGGTACCCTCAAAACAGGGGCGGGGAATGCTCTTGGAGACGCTTATGAGCGACCCGGATTCCGGCCAAAAAGCTCTCCCCCACCCTCCTGAAGGATTTTTGGTGTTTTTCGGGGCCCGGCGTCGGAGGGTCGGCGGCTTGGGGCGCGCCTCACCATAGAGCTCTAGTCGGGAGCCGGCGGAGCCGAATTTAAGGGCTAACGCCCCTCGTCGGCTCCGCCGGATTTCTCGGCCCTCCATTTCATCGCAGTGTGGGGGCTGGAAAGCTTTTGGATGGGGACCTGCTTCAGAAATATATTCCTCACGTTTTTTGAAAAAAAAAAGAACAGGAACTTTGTTGGAAATAGACGGCTTTTTTGGGGAGCAAGTGAGTGCCCGAAAGCTCCTGCCAAGGGTTTTTCCCGAAGAACTGCTGCCAATTTCAACTTGTTACTTCGTGTAAAGGCGCCTCTGTGCAAAGACTTCTCTGTGTAAAAGCTTTTGTGTGTAAAAGTTTCTGTGTGTAAAAACCACTTCGTGTAAAGACTTCTTTGTGTAAAAGCTTCTGTGTGTGAAAGCTTCTCTGTGTGAAACGTCTGTGTAAAGATTTCGCTGTGTGTAAAAGCTTCCGTGTGTAAAAACTTTCTGTGTAAAGTGTAAAGGCTTCTCTGTGTAAAAGCTTCTGTGTGTAAACGCGTCTGTGTGTGAAAGCTATAAATCTGTGTAAAGACTTCTTTGTGTAACAGCTTCTGTGTGTAAAGGCTCCTAGACGTTTGTGTGCTAAGCCCCTTAGAGTAAAGACTTCTCTGTGTAAAACCTTCTGTGTGTAAAAAGCTCCTTTGTGTAAAGACTTCTCTGTGTAAAAGCCACTGTGTGTGTGTAAATGCTTTTGTGTCTAAAAGCTCCTCTGTGTAAAGGCTTCTCTGTGTAAAAGCTTCTGTGTGCAAACGCGTCTGTGTGTAAAAGCTCTCTCTGTCAGGCCTTCTTCGTGCAAAAAGTTCTGTGTGAAAAAGCTCCAAGACGTTTGTGTGCAAAAGCTCCTTGGAGTAAAGACTTCTCTGTGTAAAACCTTCTGTGTGTAAAAAGCTCCTTTGTGTAAGGACTTCTCTGTGTAAAAGCCCCTGTGTGTGTAAAGGCTTGCTGTGTGTAAATGCTTTTGTGTGTAAAAGCTCCTCTGTGTGAAGGCTTCTCTGTGTAAAAGCTTCTGTGTGCAAACGCGTCTGTGTGTAAAAAGCTTCTGTGTAAAGACTTCTTTGTGTAACAGCTTCTGTGTGTAAAGGCTCCTAGACGTTTGTGTGCAAAGCTCCTTAGAGTAAAGACTTCTCTGTGTAAAACCTTCTGTGTGTAAAAAGCTCCTTTGTGTAAAGACTTCTCTGTGTAAAAGCCCCTGTGTGTGTAAAAGTTTGCTGTGTGCAAATGCTTGTGTGTGTAAAAGCGCCTCTGTGTAAAGGCTTCTCTGTGTAAAAGCTTCTATGTGCAAACGCGTCTGTGTGTAAAAACCCTCTCTGTCAGGCCTTCTTCGTGTAAAAAGTTCTGTGTGAAAAAGCTCCTAGACGTTTGTGTGCAAAAGCTCCTTGGAGTAAAGACTTCTCTGTGTAAAACCTTCTGTGTGTAAAAAGCTCCTTTGTGTAAGGACTTCTCTGTGTAAAACCTTCTGTGTGTAAAAAGCTCCTTTGTGTAAAGACTTCTCTGTGTAAAAGCCACTGTGTGTGTGTAAATTTAAATGCTTTTGTGTCTAAAAGCTCCTCTGTGTAAAGGCTTCTCTGTGTAAAAGCTTCTGTGTGCAAACGCGTCTGTGTGTAAAAGCTCTCTCTGTCAGGCCTTCTTCGTGTAAAAAGTTCTGTGTGAAAAAGCTCCTAGACGTTTGTGTGCAAAAGCTCCTTAGAGTAAAGACTTCTCTGTGTAAAACCTTCTGTGTGTAAAAAGCTCCTTTGTGTAAAGGCTTCTCTGTGTAAAAGCCCCTGTGTGTGTAAAAGCTTGCTGTGTGTAAATGCTTTTGTGTGTAAAAGCTCCTCGGTGTGAAGGCTTCTCTGTGTAAAAGCTTCTGTGTGCAGACGCGTCTGTGTGTAAAAAGCCCTCTGTGTAAAGACTTCTTTATGTAACAGCTTCTGTGTGTAAAGACGTTTGTGTGCAAAAGCTCCTTAGAGTAAAGACTTCTCTGTGTAAAACCTTCTGTGTGTAAAAAGTTCCTTTGTGTAAAGACTTCTCTGTGTAAAAGCCCCTGTATGTGCAAAAGCTTCTGCGCGACTCCTCCATCCAGCTTTCTTTTGGGTCACGCTGTCGTCCAGTTTCAATCTGCAACATCGTTTCTTGTGGAAGAATGCAAAGAACAGGTGAAAGCATCGCAGGTTAAAAAATTGAACATAAACAGCGCACAAAGTGCTGTAATTTACAGCATTTTGCGCTGTCAGATGGCAAGAACCCGCGTAGATACCGCAGTTTTAGTCCCCGAAAGTGGCTAAAACACTGTTATTTACAAGGTTTCGTTCACGTCACGATCTTCGATTTTTTGAAAAACGCGTAAATACCAGCATTTTTTGCGTTCATCAACGCAAAACATCGGTTCAAAAAGGGAAGAAAATGCTGTAATTTACAGGGGTTTGGCGCCGCCACGGGGAAAAAACTGCGCAAATACCAGCGTTTCAGCGTCCAAAAGTGGCCAAAACACTGCTATTTACAGTGTTTCGTGCCTTCCGCGTTTTCTTGAAATTGCAAAAACCATGTGAATACCAGCATTTTTTGCGATCAACATGCCAAAAATGCTGTAATTTACAGTGTTTTTTTGCTTGGCTTTCAAAAACACTGGTATTTGCAGTGTTTTGTGCATCTCGGGTCCAAAAAGTATTGGTATTTACAGCATTTTCTCCGTTTTTGCATGGCTCCCGCAAAAGACGTTAAAACGCAAACATGCTGTAATTTACAGCATTTTGTGACTTTCGAAAAGCGAAAAATCGTCCGAAAAATGTGTCAAAACGGCGCTTTTTTCCGATTTTAGGTACCCTCAAAACGGGGGGGGGGCCTTTTGCTCTTGGAGACGCTTATGAGTGACCCGGATTCCGGCCAAAAAGCTCTCCCCCACCCTCCTGAAGGATTTTTCGTGTTTTTGGGGGCCCGGCGTCGGAGGGTCGGCGGTTTGGGGCGCGCCTCACCATAGAGCTCTAGTCGCTCTGGGACGCTCGTAGGGCAAGCCACTCGTGTGGAGCCGGCGGAGCCGAATTTAAGGGCTGCCGCCCCTGCCGCCGACCCCGGAAGAATGGTCAAGTAACCAAACCAATAAGCAAACCAAATGGGCACTTGACTTGCTTGGCTTCATTGCTCCAAGTTACCCCTGTTGGTTGATGGGTATATGTTGATGGGATCCTTCGTCGCGACCAGTTGGCTTCACAGCACCGCAAGTCATTTTGTCCATGTTGGCTTACCATCAGATTTCCGACATTTGAAACAAAATTGTTGTGTTATATGACAGTTATATCATATATCATATGATGGTCTGAGTTTTTTCCGACAATTGGTCGACAGTTTCCAGCCTTTAGCTACTTTAGGGATCCAACTAGCCAGCATCATGTTTTGTTGATCTTGGAGTAGTTTAGATAAATAGTAAATGTTAAGCAGCACGAGGTACTTCCAAAACCACGCCAAAAAACTTCCTAACGTGTCGTCTGAAATCCTAGACAAAAACACAATTTTTCGACAGATTCTGTTGCCTGCGGCTGCTAGCAGTAAGCCAACTTCAAACAAATCACTTCCCGGCAGGGAAAACACCATAGCAGTGAAGGACAGAGAAGCGCCAAAATTGCACCCCGAAAATGCCTAACGTAACTTCTGAAACCCATAGAAAATGATGATTTTGGCCGTTTTTTCCTCTTGCTGCTGCTATGAATTTTGGCTGCCTTTTCCTCCTGCTGCTGCGGAGGCTTTTGCTGCTGCTGCTGCTGGTCCCCGGATGGAAAAACACCATGGAAAAAATCACCTCCCGGCAGCAAAACACTATGCCTCTGAAGGACGGAGAAGCCCCAAAATTGCACCCCGAAAATGCCTAACGTAACTTCTGAAACACATAGAAAATGATGCTTTTGGCTCCTTTTTCCTCTTGCTGCTGCTATGAATTTTGGCTACCTTTTCCTCCTGCTGCTGCCCCCTGAAAATGCCTAACGTAACTTCTGAAACCCATAGAAAATGATGATTTTGGCTGCTTTTTCCTCTTGAATTTTGGCTACCCTTTCCTCCTGCTGCTGCAGAGGCTTTTGCTGCTGCTGCTGCTAGTCCCCAGATGGAAAAACACCATGGAAAAAATCACCTCCCGGCAGCAAAACACCATGCCTCTGAAGGACGGAGAAGCCCCCAAAATTGCACCCCGAAAATGCCTAACGTAACTTCTGAAACCCATAGAAAATGATGCTTTTGGCTCCTTTTGCCTCTTGCTGCTGCTATGAATTTTGGCTACCTTTTCCTCCTGCTGCTGCAGAGGCTTTTGCTGCTGCTGGCCCCCGGATGGAAAAACACCATGGAAAAAATCACCTCCCGGCAGCAAAACACCATGCCTCTGAAGGACGGAGAAGCCCCAAAATTGCACCTCGAAAATGCCTAACGTAACTCCTGAAACCCATAGAAAATGATGATGAATTGATGCTTTTGGCTGCTTTTTTTCCCTCTTGCTGCTGCTATGAATTCTGGCTACCTTTTCCGCCTGCTGCTGCAGAGGCTTTTGCTGCTGCTGCTGCTGCTGCTGGTCCTCGGATGGGAACACACCATGGAAAAAATCACCTCCCGGCAGCAAAACACCATGCCTCTGAAGGACGGAGAAGCCCCAAAATTGCACCCCGAAAATGCCTAACGTAAACTTCTGAAACCCATAGAAAATGATGCTTTTGGCTCCTTTTTCCTCTTGCTGCTGCTATGAATTTTGGCTACCTTTTCCTCCTGCTGCTGCCCCCCGAAAATGCCTAACGTAACTTCTGAAACCCATAGAAAATGATGCTTTTGGCTCCTTTTGCCTCTTGCTGCTGCTATGAATTTTGGCTACCTTTTCCTCCTGCTGCTGCAGAGAGGCTTTTGCTGCTGCTGCTGCTGGCCCCCGGATGGAAAAACATCATGGAAAAAATCACCTCCCGGCAGCAAAACACCATGCCTCTGAAGGACGGAGAAGCCCCAAAATTGCACCCCGAAAATGCCTAACGTAACTTCTGAAACCCATAGAAAATGATGATTTTTGGCTCCTTTTTCCTCTTGCTGCTGCTATGAATTTTGGCTACCTTTTCCTCTTGCTGCTGCAGAGGCAAAAGTGCCGCTGCTGCTGGTCCCCGGATGGAAAAACACTGGAAAAAATCACCTCCCGGCAGCAAAACACCATGCCTCTGAAGGACGGAGAAGCCCCAAAATTGCACCCCGAAAATGCCTAACGTAAACTTCTGAAACCCATAGAAAATGATGCTTTTGGCTCCTTTTTCCTCTTTCTGCTGCTATGTTTTTTTTTTGGCTACCTTTTGCTCCTGCTGCTGCTGCTGGTCCCCGGATGGAAAAACACCATGGAAAAAATACCTCCCGGCAGGGAAACACCATGCCTCTGAAGGACGGAGAAGCCCCAAAATTGCACACCGAAAATGCTTAACGTAACTTCTGAAACCCATAGAAAATGATGCTTTTGGCTCCTTTTTCCTCTTGCTGCTGCTATGAATTTTGGCTGCCTTTTCCTCCTGCTGCTGCAGAGGCTTTTGCTGCTGCTGCTGCTGGTCCACGGATGGGAAAACAGCATGGCAGTGAAGGACAGAGTGGTAGTAGTAGTAGTAGTAGTAGTAGTAGTAGTAGTAGTAGTAGTAGTAGTAGTAGTAGGTTTCTTTTTCAGGCCCAAAATGAAGCGTTTAAGAGATGAACCAGACCGATCAGATTTCAAAGCCATGGCAGGGCTGCACGCCCAACCGGTGGTTCCTAGTGAAAATTCGGGAGTGTCGGCGACACAACAACTTGTAGACACTGGCATTCTCCCAATGCAGTATGCTTGCACTGAATGTGGCAACACTGTGAGAAAAGAGCAATCGTCCATACTTTGTCCTCACTGCGATGCAGGCCCCATCCATTCGTCTTGTGCTCTCCAACATATCTGTCCACTTGGCAGCAGGTATGCTGGGAATTTTATGGCTGAACAACCTGCTGACCAAGAAGGACAGCAGACACCGTCAGATAGTGAGGGCTCCAAAATGGAGGATGGAGAGGCAAGAGTTTTCTCAGCTTCAGCCCTGGCCAGACAGTTTGCAGAGCAAGCACAGTCGCTCCAAGTGCCACCTGGGGCAGCCATGATGGAGCGGCCTCCGGTCCCGGCTAAGCTGCGGCCCACAGAACCAACTGTACACCCTTACAGTAGGGGATCGCAAACCAAAGTTGGCCGGTTGGAACAGGATGCTGAAGCAGTCAGAACAGCTTTACAAGAATTTGACGAGGGCAAGTTTGCCAACTCCAATGCGCCCGCGTACAAATCCAGATCTCAATGGTGGCTTCAACGGGCGCAAAATGCTGGCATGGATGCTTACCCATTGACAAAATCATCTATTGACTATGCTGGGGCATTGCTGAAGGCTGCGGGCTACCGCAGCAGCGCCCAGTATTTTGCAGCCATGAAGCCTGAGCACGTACAGGCTGGCCACCCCTGGAACGACCAGCTTCAGCTGGCCACACGGGACGCGGTCAGATCCTGTGAAAGAGGAAAGGGCCCAGATAAGGTGTGCCCCAGTTTTGACTTGAGAAAGTTTGAGGACGTCCCGGAGATTGAGCCAGTTCCAGGTGGCCCCTTGCGACCGGTGGACACGGTCATCCTTTTCTCCTTGTTTGCATGCCGAGAAATAGAAGCAGCTCTTCGTTTGCGATCACAGGTGGTCCTGGAAGAGGGGCCCGGCTGTGGGACGGTAGCTTTACAACTGCCGGCCAGCAAAACTGATCCTAGAGGGGCCGGGGTCACAAGGCGTCAAGGTTGTCTCTGCTCTACTTCACGCAAACTTTGCCCGACTGCAGCAGCCAGAAGGATTTTAGACGCTGGGGCTGCGCAAGGAGCAGACAAGCCAGAAGATCCGTTCTTGATCACTGACACATCCAAGGCTCCAACAAAAGCGGCCATGGTAGCCACCTTTCGCAAGGTGGCTTTGCATCTTGGATGGACAGAAGAAGAGGCAAGCGCCCTCACCGGCCATGCGTTGAGGCCGACGGGTGCACAACACATGGCACGTCATGGCATTGAGCTTTTTCGAATCCAATTGTTTTGCAGATGGGAAAGTTCTACGGTATTGAAATACTTGCGAGACATTCCTTTAGAAAGTTCTGAAACCTGGCTCAGCGAAGACACTGCTAACGAATCCCTTTCATTGGAGGAGATCATTTTCTATGTTTATGAAAAGTTGAACAAAAGGTCGCTTGAAGTGGCCCACCAAGAAATAGAGGCCCTGGTGATTGAAACTTTAGAAGCACGCATGTCGATTGCATTGAATGAGCTGCATGAGACCAAGGAAGAGGCAAAGGCGATTCTAGAAGATTTCCGACAAAAGGAGTTTCAAGTGAAAGAGCAATGGGCGGCAGAGTTGACACGGAGTTTCCTCCCTAGATTTGTATGGAACAGAGGTTCCAACAAAGTTCATTTTGTCAAGAACGCGTTTTCTGCTGCGTGTGGCTTTGAGTTTAGAAATTCGAAAGATTTCTTGTTGACGAACATTTGTAGTGAAACGTATGCCAAGTGTGAAACACCGGCTTGCCAGAAGCACCTGCAATTATCCTGTCAGCTGCCTTGTTCGATGTGTGAATTGGTGGTGGTGAGCCTGGCTTGGCATTGTGCAGCCAGTGCATCACACATCTCACTGGTGCCAGGTACTGGGCTGGCACATGGAAGCACCCAGGCACCCTGGATCAGTGGCCACGCACGAGAAGGCGGGCATTCAGCCATCAAAACAGGGCAGGTGAGGGCGGGATTGCATGATTGAACTGTCGTTTGTTGAGAAGGGCAGAATGGCCGAATTAACAAAAGACAGAGATTTCATCCTTGGGTGGACCGGGGGGGATGATGATTGTTTAAATGTGGGGTACCATTTTGGCTCAAAGTAACCCCAAATTTGGTCCCACTTAATTCCCCCCCACCGCATTGGCACAAGTGCCACCCTTAATTAAGTGGTGGTGGTGGTGAGCCTGGCTTGGCATTGTGCAGCCAGTGCCTCACACATCTCACTGGTGCCAGGTACTGGGCTGGCACATGGAAGCACCCAGGCACCCTGGATCAGTGGCCACGCACGAGAAGGCGGGCATTCAGCCATCAAAACAGGGCAGGTGAGGGCGGGATTGCATGATTGAACTGTCGTTTGTCGAGAGAGATTGTCGAGAGAGAGATTGTCGAGAGATTCTGTCGCCCGCGGCTGCTCGCAGGACTGGTGGCGGCGGCTGCTGCTGCTGATGCCGGTCAAACAGCTTTGAAAAAAGCAGCTCCCGGCAGCAAAACACCATGGCTCTGATGGACGAGCAAGGTCTAGAACCACGCCAAAAAACTCCCTAACGTGTCGTTCCAAAACCACGCGAACAAAGTCCCTAACGTCACTTCTGACATCCTAGAAAAACAGCCTTTTGCGAGAGATTCTGTCGCCTGCAGCTGCTCGTAAAAGGTAGCTCCCGGCAGCAAAACACCATAAGGGACCTCCCGGATGGGAAAACTGCTGTTGCTCTTTGTGCCAGATACTCTTCTTCCCTTACGCGCTCCCCCTTGCGTCGGCCGGGGTCGGCGGATGCAGCTGCTCGCAGGTGGCGGCTGCTGCTGCTGATGCCGGTACAATAGCTTCGAAAAAAGCAGCTCCCGGCAGCAAAACACCATGGCTCCGAAGGACGAGCAAGTTTCAGAACCACGCCAAAAAACACCCCAAACGTGTCGTCTGAAATGCTAGAAAAAATGTGCTAGAAAAACAGCAAAAAAACAGCATAGAAACAGCATAGAAAAACAGCATTTGTCGATTGTCGAGAGATTCTGTCGCCTACGGCTGCTCGCACGACTGGTGGCGGCGGCTGCTGCTGCTGATGCCAGTAAACCAGCTTCGAAAAAAGCAGCTCCCGGCAGCAAAACACCATGGCTCTGAAGGACGAGCAAGGTCCAGAACCACGCCAAAAAACTCCCTAACGTGTCGTCTGAAATCCTAGAAAAACAGCACATTGTCGAGAGATTGTCGAGAGATTCTGTTGCCTGCGGCTGCTCGCAGAACTGGTGGCGGCGGCTGCTGCTGCTGATGCCGGTAAAACAGCTTCGAAAAAAGTAGCTCCCGGCAGCTAAACACCATGGCTCTGAAGGACGAGCAAGGTCCAGAAGCACGCGAAAAAACTCCCTAACATGTCGTCTGAAATCCTAGAAAAAAAGCATTTGTCGAGAGATTCGGTTGCCTGCAGCTGCTCGCGGGAAAACAGCTTCGAACAAAGCATCTCCCGGCAGTAAAACACCATGGCTTTGAAGAAGATTCTGTCGCTTGCAGCTGCTCGCAGGACTGGTGGCGACGGTTGCTGCTGCTGATGCCGGTCAAACAGCTTCGAAAAAAGCAGCCCCCGGCAGCAAAACACCATGGCTCTGAAGGACGAGCAAGGTCGAAAGATTCTGTTACCTGCGGCTGCTCGCAGAACTGGTGGCGGCGGCTGCTGCTGCTGATGCCGGTAAAACAGCTTCGAAAAAAGCAGCTCCCGGCTCGGAAGGACGAGCAAGGTCCAAAACCACGCGAAAAAACTCCCTAACGTGTCGTCTGGAAATCTAGAAAAATCTAGAAAAACAGCATTTGTCGAGAGATTCTGTTGCCTGCGGCTGCTGCTGCTGATGCCGGTAAAACAGCTTCGAAAAAAGCAGCCCCCGGCAGCAAAACACAATGGCTCTGAAGGACGAGCAAGGTCGAAAGATTCTGTTGCCTGCGTTGCCTGCGGCTGCTCGCAGAACTGGTGGCGGCGGCTGCTGCTGCTGATGCCGGTAAAACAGCTTCGAAAAAAGCAGCTCCCGGCAGCAAAACACCATGGCTCGGAAGGACGAGCAAGATCCAAAACCACGCGAAAAAAAACTCCCTAACGTGTCGTCTGGAAATCTAGAAAAACAGCATTTGTCGACAGATTCTGTTGCCTGCGGCTGCTCGCAGAACTGGTGGCGGCGGCTGCTGCTGCTGATGCCGGTAAAACAGCTTCGAAAAAAGCAGCTCCCGGCAGCAAAACATCATGGCTCTGAAGGACGAGCAAGGTCCAAAACCACGCGAAAAAACTCCCTAACGTGTCGTCTGAAATCCTAGAAAAAAAGCATTTGTCGATTGTCGAGAGAGAGATTGTCGAGAGATTCTGTCGCCTGCGGCTGCTCGCAGGACTGGTGGCGGCGGCTGCTGCTGATGCCGGTCAAACAGCTTCGAAAAAAGCAGCTCCCGGCAGCAATGGACGAGCAAGGTCTAGAACCACGCCAAAAAACTCCCTAACGCGTCGTTCCAAAACCACGCGAACAAAGTCCCTAACGTCACTTCTGACATCCTAGAAAAACAGCCTTTTGCGAGAGATTCTGTCGCCTGCAGCTGCTCGTAAAAGGTAGCTCCCGGCAGCAAAACACCATAAGGGACCTCCCGGATGGGAATACTGCTGTTGCTCTTTGTGCCAGATACTCTTCTTCCCTTACGCGCTCCCCCTTGCGTCGGCCGGGGTCGGCGGATCTTCATAAAGACATCAAATCCGGCACCCCCTCTGGCCATTATCTTGAATGAGATATTACCTTCAACTTATCCACATATGGGATCAAATCCGGCACCCCCTCTGACCATTATGTTGAATGAGATATTACCTTCAAAGTGTTGTCATACGGGATCAAATCTGGCAATGTTGAATGAGATATTACCTTCAACTTCTTTTTGTAAGGTATCAACCCCCCCCACCCCCTCTGAACACTTTGTTGAATGGGATATTGCCTTCAACTTGTCTTCATAAGAAATCAAATCCGCCACCCCCTCTGGCCATTATGTTGAATGAGATATTACCTTCAACTTGTCCACATATGAGATGAAATCCGGCACCCCCTCTGACCATTACATTGAATGAGATATTACCTTCAAAGTATCCTCATAAGGGATCAAATCCGGCACCCGCTCCGACCATTATGTTGAATGAGATATGACGTTCAACTTATCTTCATAAGAAATCAATTCCTCCACCCTCTCTGGTCATTATTTTGAACAGGATATTACCTCCAACTTCTCTTTCCGATTGAAGGAGACAAGTTGCCCATTCTGATTGATTCGGCTGGTTTAGTTTCCGATTCTCTGGTTTTAGTTTCCGATTCACCTGCTTTAGTTTATGATTCAGCTGTGGTTGCCGATTCCAGGGTTTTGGTTTGCGATTCCAGGTTCTTAGTTTTCGATTCATGGGTTTTAGTTTCCGATTCTTTTGGTTTCCGATTAACAGGTTTTAGTTTCCGATTAACGGGTTTTGGTTTCCGATTCACGGGTTTTTGTTTCCGATTAACGGGTTTTAGTTTCCGATTAATAGCTTGACCAGTGCAAATACAATTCCATGAGGGGCAAGAAAAGGCAAATTCCTTCCTGGGAATCCACTGAAAAATGAATCCAGTCAATCGAAATGCCGCTTTTCGAGGGACAGCCACCACATGACCCTGGCAGGTTTTCGCCAGAAGCCCGCAGACATTGCTGACGCCTCTACCAATGCTAGTGGGATGCCAGCTTCTCGGGGCTGTGTCACATTTTTGTGTAGCATTTAAAGTTATTTATATAAACATACTGAAAGTATCTTGAAGTGTTTTAGCGTCTTAGGGATGTTTGAGAGATGTTTGGAATGTGTGTTGGAGTGTTTAGACAGCCGCTGTGAAGACCTTTTGGATTGTCCCGTCGGCCGAAAAGACCGTGCCCAGGTCGGATGAACTTTCGGAAAGCTTGGGGCTGAGATTTTCCTGAAAGATTGTAGCTCGATGGTCCTTTCATTGCGGCCATGTAATCTGAAACACTTTATTTTCATTTTATGTTCATTTTATGTCAAACTTTCCTTTGAAACAACTACCCGATCGAAGTGATTAAAGTGACTAGCGGAGTAGCGTTAACACATCAAGCATCTTGGGGATTTGATGCAGGCAAATTGGCCTCTCCGAGCAAATCAGCGCCAAAAAAGGCCAGTATGAGATTTAATATGCATTGAGATATGCATTGATCAAATTGAGCACTCTGAGATACTGAGTCTTGATTTCTTCGCTGCAATCCCAGAGGCATCTTTTCCTTGTTGACTTTGCAGACTCTTTGCAGTGTGTTGAGCCATGTTGAGCCAGGCAGACTCAACTGACCTACTTGGCCTGACCTGAAACTTGTTGCACCGCCACAGCCACGTTGCAATGACGTTCATCCTAAAGTCTCACATCCAATTTGTCAATGTTTCATGAATTTGTCAACCCCTTGGTGCAAACATATCCAGCGCCTTTGCGGTTTTCAACAGGCAAAGTAGTTTACTGCCAGAAGTAGAAGGCTGCTGTGCCAGTTGTAGGCACTTGTAAACGCGCCTAATTCTGCAGAACGACAGGAAGACTTGCTTTTACCTGTCGCTCACATCCCAAACAATTTCCAGCGACACGTTCAACCTGATTCGTGCATGAGAGCAATGAGTTTCCAGCCGAAGCAACAATTCAGCGTTTTTGTTTGTTTAGATTCTTGGATCATTCCTCTCACTGGGCCAGCGTGATTTGCCATCCTAGACAGCCGAGACATTGACATGGACATGGCGGTGTAATCATAGTACACATATGGATGTACACGCATAGATGTTGCATCGCTGCAAGAAGCTAGACTTTTGCAGTTCCCCTGCACAGGGGCAGCTGGCAATAGAATCAGATATTGAAGCTATCGTTACTAGCTTCGACTAGCTCAAGAGATCTTGGCACAAAGTAAAAGGGGAGGTGGAGCCAGAGAACGCTGCTGGGTTTGCTGAGTTGCTGGGCAAGTTCACTTCATTATCCGAACAGGCAGCAGATGGCAACAGTTCGCACTTCTGGGGTTCAATTTGTTTTGTTGTGCAGCTGTGTCGCTACTTTAACCTGTGAAACACCACAGAACAGACATGGCTTTTGCCTTCAAGAGTGCTGATGTGCACAAATTGACGCTTTGGCTCTTCAGATTGACTAGCTCTTATTACCAGATGTCTATGATGTCTTGTTCACAGACAGCTTTGCTTTCCAAGTTCAACTTATGTCTCAGATCACTGGTAGTCCATCCTGATCTTCCCTCCACTAGTAATCGTCGCTATGCCGCTATTAGTATCATCACTACAGTGCTTGGTTGCCTTGAACGGCCAAAAAAATCATAACCTGTATCAACACTGTCAAAGGAGCACAAAGCACTTGGACTTCGAACCCTTGTCAAGCCTACCCCAGTGCACCATGGTAGAAGGAATGCGAGCTCCACGTCGAAGCAGGCCTGACAAATGAGATACTATTGGGTGTCAGAAACATGCGAAGGTGCCAAATTGATTTCAAAGGTGCATCGTTCATGGTTGCAGCGTGTTGCAGCTTCCAACACACCAAGCCTACTAAGTTCCAACCTTGCACATGTGCTGAACGCCATCAGCTCAAAAGGTTACTTTTGCTGGCAGCGCTTGCTATGATGGTGAGGTGCAAGAGCTTTCGTGCAAACATAATTAACAACCAACTGTATGTTTGCAAAGGCGTCAACTCCTGTGCGCTTGGTTTGGAAGCCAGAGGAGTTGTGAAACTTTCTAACTCGAGGCGTTGAGTCTGAGCTATCTCTGCTCTCCTGACGTGTGAGAGACTCTTGTTCCCCTCCTTCCAAGCTGGGCAGTAAAGAATTTCAACAGACGGTTTCTTTCCCATCAGGCCATGCACTTTCGTTGCATCGCAGGCAGCTGAAGTGCTTGTGTCCTGCCAGTGCTGTGAAAGCCAGTGATAAATACACCGCAACAATATATGATACACCGATACACCCAAGAAAAAAGATCAAAATATGATAAGGCAATTGAAGTTCGCAGCCTGGCAATTGGTGCTCAGAAGATTTGGACTGAGACTATGATGCTGTAGTGGTGAAAGTATGACAGGCCAATTTGCTTACGAAATCCAGAGCGTCTTCACTTGGCAGTGGGCTGAATTTTCCAGATGTCTGGCCAAACTGTGGTGCCCTTCCTCCCATTCAATGTACAGTACTGTAGTTGATACTGTGATTGCTGTTGCGGAGAGGGGGAGCAATTTATCAGTCCATGATCAGCCTCCAATTTGTTCCTCACTGCTTTGGGGGATATCGGGATATCCGACGTGTGCTCTGATATGGACAAAAACACATGCCAGCTATTGCCAGCTGGGCCAGCTGGGCCAGCTGGGTCGGCACCTCGCTCCCGACGCCGAAAATCAACTCGCTTTCAGCGCCGAAAATCGACTCGCTCGACGCCTCTTTACTGACATCGACAACATGATAACATCAACAACAAGAACAAAATCAACAGCAGTCTCCAAATCGACAACACAAAAACATTAACAACCACAACATCATCATCAACATTCCAATCAACATCAACGCCAACAGGAACATCCACATCCACATCAACATCAACAACAACAACAAAACGAACAACAACAACAACAACAACAACAGCAACAGCAACAGCAACAGCAACAGCAACAGCAACAGCAACAGCAACAGCAACAGCAACAGCAACAGCAACAACAACAACAACAACAACACCACCACCACCAGCAGCAGCAGCAGCAGCAGCAGCAGACAACATGAACCTTATTAACTCACCCCACCCCACGGGTAACTGATCATGAAAGAGCAGTGCGTGTAAGTGCTCTACAGCAAGAAAGATGATGAGGTTGCTGTGCGTGTGCAGCATAGGAACATGAACCTTATTAACTCACCCCACCCCACGGGTAACTGATCATGAAAGAGCAGTGCGTGTAAGTGCTCTACAGCAAGAAAGATGATGAGGTTGCTGTGCGTGTGCAGGCATAGGAACATGAACCTTATTAACTCACCCCACCCCACCGGTAACTGATCATGAAAGAGCTGTGCCTGTCTCTGCTCTACGGGAAGAAAGATGATGAGGTTGCTGTGCCTGTGTGTGCATAGGAACATGAACGTTATCATCCCACCCCACCCCACCCCACCCCCACCCCCCCCACCCCACGGGTAACTGATCATGAAAGAGCAGTGCGTGTAAGTGCTCTACAGCAAGAAAGATGATGAGGTGGCTGTGCGTCTGTATGCATAGGAACATGAACCTTATTAACTCACCCCACCCCACCGGTAACTGATCATGAAAGAGCTGTGCCTGTCTCTGCTCTACGGGAAGAAAGATGATGAGGTTGCTGTGCCTGTGTGTGCATAGGAACATGAACGTTATCATCCCACCCCACCCCACCCCACCCCACCCCCACCCCCCCCACCCCACGGGCAACTGATCATGAAAGAGCAGTGCGTGTAAGTGCTCTACAGCAAGAAAGATGATGAGGTTGCTGTGCGTGTGCAGGCATAGGAACATGAACCTTATTAACTCACCCCACCCCACCGGTAACTGATCATGAAAGAGCTGTGCCTGTCTCTGCTCAACAGCAAGAAAGATGATGAGGTTGCTGTGCCTGTGTGTGCATAGGAACATGAACGTTATCATCCCACCCCACCCCACCCCACCCCTTGAAGGGTTTATCAGTGTTGATCATTCCGCCTGTATGGTACCCTGATGGTTCCCCCCCCCCAACGTAAAGGGTTGAATCCCCTTGAAGGGTTTCTCAGTGTTGATCATTTGCCGTGTAATGTTTGTTTATGATGGGGTTCCAGAAGTGACGCCTCAGTACCAATGGGGAAATGGAAAATCGACTCGCCCTCGACGCCGAAAAGTGCTTTTTGTGTTGGAAGTGAGTTGATTTTTGGTGTTGGGAGTGAGTTCTTGGTGTTGGGAGTGAGTCGGTGTTGGGAGTGAGTTGATTTTTGGTGTTGGAAGTGAGTTGTTAACCGGCCAGCTGGGCCATGTCCAAAGTCTTTCACCTTAAGCCACCCAGCCGGCCAGCCATCCTGGACTTGCGAGGCAAGTTGGCTTGTGCAGCCAGCAATTCTGGATTCGAGGAGAAGCGCGAGGCGACAGGGAGCGGGGCTTTTGTGCTTCGACCTTGGATTTGTCTTGACAAATTCCAGAGAACTTGACTGGCACATTTGGTCCGTTGAATCTGGAGCTTTTGATCTCTGCTTGGAAGGCCTTGAAAGCCTGCTTGGTGCCTTGACGGCACTGCCACTTCTGCATTCCAAAAGGAAACATACTTCCTATGCCCTAATATCCTAATGTGCAGTTCTCATAGATTAACCTTTCTGGAATTTCAATGAGGGTTTTTCACGGCAACGTTCTCCACCCTAGGTGATACGTCCCTTTTGGGACTGTGGATCTAGTCTTGAACAGCTTTGTAGAGGGTGTTTCAATGGGAATGCCCTATGTAATGTTTGGATCAAGCCAAAGATAGAACCCAGGGCAAAACTTGGCTTCAGCAAGCGGAGGGCAAGGGCTATATGACAGAAAAACGGGTGAAGTGGTGCAAGAAGAAGTGCACTGAAAGATCTGAAAGGTTTTTTCCGCTGACCCGTCAGATAAGCTTTGGGGGTCTGTGTTCTGAGTTTGTTGGATGTGCTTTTCAGTTGCTGAGGCAAGAGAATACAGAAGCTTTTTCCGCCCCTTCGAGGCACTGCCAGGGGAATGGTCACCACTGGACTTCTGAGAGTTGTGACCTAGTGTAAACTGCAGAGTGATTATATAGTAGAACTCCCCCACCAGGTTGACAAATGATTTTTGAATAGATTGACAAGGACAACACCTGTTTTACTTTGCATAGTAATAATCATTATAATAAGTTATAATAAGTCAGTCTTTATCTGCTCTTGGCTGAGGCTTAGTCCTTGTATGTCCTTGTTACTTTGCTATCTTTGGCTTTTGGGAAAGCGTTTCTACAAAAATCACGACGGACTTCTGATATCAAGCAAGGGTGCTTTCTGCAAGAGAGAAAATTTCATATATATATATATATTATATGATACGTATACGATTCATAATTTTCATTTGCATGAGAATACATTGTATATGTATATGTATATGTATATGTATATGTATATGTATATGTATATGTATAATCTACCCCGTTATCTTAGAATATCCGTTTTTCCAATTATGCAGTTGAACTCGAACGCAACTCCACTTAGAATATGCCCCCATTTCGTGCTCATTTGTTTTCTCCCCATTTGAATTATCAACATATCACCCATACTACAGCATAAATGGACATAAATGGATATTTTTCAATTTTTCACCCCACTAATTTTCGTTTGAATTATCAAAATATAACCAATATTGCAGCATAAATGGACATACATGGTCATTTTTCAAATTGTCATCCCACTAAAATCCTTTGAATTATCAACATATCACCCATACTGCAACATAGATGAACATAAATGGTCATGTTTCATTTTTTTCACCCCACTAAAATCCACCAAAACACCATAAAAATCCTTTTTGAAATTGTTCAAGCTCACCTAAAGGTACCCACCTTGACCGGTGTCCGAGAACTATGAGAAAAGAACTATTTTGCAATGAAAACTAATGGAATTAGGTCGTGTTCCTGAAAAAATGGATGAATATGTTCACTGGGGACCTATATTCTATGTATGTAGTTCTGCAAGGAATTTGATCTTTTCCATGTATAAGGTCATAAAATTATCATATACATAATTCCCTTTGGGGAGCAGCAATCCTGGATGTCTGAAGTCCGTAAACTAGAACGTTTCAACAAAAAAACAGCTCCCCCGAAATGATCAATTTCTTTTCATATTGTATTAAAAAAATGAGTTTTTCAAGCTCACCGAAGGGTACCCCCCACGACCGGTGTCGGAGAACTATGAAAAAAACTAGTTTGCAATGAAAACTAATGGAATTAGGTGGCATTCCTTCAAAAAATGATGAATATTTTCACTGGGGGCCTATATTCTATGTATGTAGTTTTGCAAGGAATAGGGTCCCCTTCATGAATAATTATTATATACGTAATTCCCTTTGGGTAGAAGCAATCCTGGATATCTGAAGTTCCTAAACTGGAATGTTTCAACAAAAAAACAGATCCCCCGAAATGATCAATTTCTTTTCATATTGTATTAAAAAAAATGAGTTTTTCAAGCTCACCGAAGGGTACCTACCCTCTACGACCGGTGTCGGAGAACTATGAGAAAAGAACTATTTTGCAATGAAAACTAGTGGAATTAGGTGGTGTTCCTGAAAAAATGGATGAATATTTTCACTGGGGACCTATTTTCTATGTATCTAGTTCTGCAAGGAATAGGGCCCCCTTCATGTATGATTATTATATACGTAATTCCCTTTGGGGAGCAGCAATCCTGGATGTCTGAAGTCCGTAAACTAGAACGTTTCAACAAAAAAACAGCTCCCCCGAAATGATCAATTTCTTTTCATATTGTATTAAAAAAATGAATTTTTCAAGCTCACCGAAGGGTACCCCCCACAACCGGTGTCGGAGAATTATGAAAAAAACTAGTTTGCAATGAAAACTAGTGGAATTAGGTGGCATTCCTTCAAAAAATGATGAATATTTTCACTGGGGACCTATATTCTATGTATGTAGTTTTGCAACGAATAGGGTCCCCTTCATGAATAATTATTATATACGTAATTCCCTTTGGGTAGAAGCAATCCTGGATATCTGAAGTTCCTAAACTGGAACGTTTCAACAAAAAAACAGGTCCCCCGAAATGATCAATTTCTTTTTATATATTTGTATTAAAAAAATGAGTTTTTCAAGCTCACTGAAGGGTACCCCCCACGAACGGTGTCGGAGAACTATGACAAAAATAGTAAAAAATTAGTTTGCAATGAAAACTAATGGAATTAGGTGGCATTCCTTCAAAAAATGATGAATATTTTTCACTGGGGACCTATATTCTATGTATGTAGTTTTGCAAGCAATAGGGTCCCCTTCATGTATAATTATTATATACGTAATTCCCTTTGGGTAGCAGCAATCCTGGATATCTGAAGTTCCCAAACTGGAACGTTTCAACAAAAAAACAGGTCCCCCGAAATGATCATTTTTTTTCTTATTGACATTGAATTAAAATAATGAGTTTTTCAAGCTCACCGAAGGGTACCCCCCACGAACGGTGTCGGAGAACTATGGAAAAAAAATAGTTTGCAATGAAAACTACTGGAATTAGTTAGTGTTCCCAAAAGAATGGTTAACTATTTTCATTGGGGACCAATATTCTATGTATGTAGTTCTGCAAGGAATGGGGTATCTTCCATGTAAAAGTATAAGGGTATATATCAATATATATCATATACGTAATTCCCTTTGGGGAGCAGCAATCCTGGATGTCTGAAGTTCCTAAACTAGAACGTTTCAACAAAAAAACAGCTCCCCCGAAATGATCAATTTCTTTTCATATTGTATTAAAAAAATAAGTTTTTCAAGCTCACCGAAGGGTACCCCCCACGACCGGTGTCGGAGAACTATGAAAAAAACTAGTTTGCAATGAAAACTAATGGAATTAGGTGGCATTCCTTCAAAAAATGATGAATATTTTCACTGGGGACCTATATTCTATGTATGTAGTTTTGCAAGGAATAGGGTCCCCTTCATGAATAATTATTATATACGTAATTCCCTTTGGGTAGAAGCAATCCTGGATATCTGAAGTTCCTAAACTGGAACGTTTCAACAAAAAACAGATCCCCCGAAATGATCATGTTTATTTATATATATATATTAAAAAAATGAGTTTTTCAAGCTCACCGAAGGGTATCCCCCACGACCGGTGTCGGGATTTATGGAAATGTGAAGGATTTATGGAGAAAATGAAGAAACGCATATGGAAAAAGTGAAGAATTTGACTGAAAAGGGAAAATAATTTATATGGAAAAGAATCTGTATGGCAAAATATGGTAAACTGAAGAATTTGTATGGAAACGTGCAGAATTGTTATAGGAAAGTGAAGAATTTATATGGAAAAATCATGAATTTGTCTGGAAACATGAAAGAAGTTATATGGAAAAAATATGGAAAAGTGAAGAATTTGTATAGAAATGTGAAGGATTTATTAAGAAATATATATATATATTACATATGGAAAAATGATGAATTTGACTGAACAAGTGAAAGAATTTGTATGGCAAAAATATGGAAAAGTGAAGAATTTGTATGGACACGTGAAGGATTTATAAAGAAAAGTGAAGAATTTCTATGGAAAAATGACGAATTCGTCTGGAAAAGTGAAAGAATTTATATGGCCCAACGATATTCTAAGTATAGGTTTTTTGACGTCAACTGTATTCTAAGTAAATGTTTTCAAGTTCAATTATGGGGATGCCCTGGGAAGCCAAAATTTCAATTCTATATTCTATGTGGGCGGGGTACATTATATATGTATATGTATATGTATATGTATATGTATATGTATATGTATATGTGTAGGTATATGTATATGTTTCTGCATGTGCATATGTATATAATATGGTCAACGAATTGAAATCGAACAGCGTCACACGAGGTGTAGTTGAAACAGATTGAAACTATTCGAAACTAAAGGAATTGACCCGGACAGCTCTTGGGGTCGCTTCACAGACACTTCCTGCATGCTACTGAAGCGCCCAAATGTGCTGGGTCAACGGTATTTGAAAGCCTGCTCAGAGTGCTGGGCTTGCGATGCAAGTGAACAAGCAGAGATAAACCCAACAACGAAACAATGACGGAGACAGTGACAACCAAGTGAAGTGTCAGTACTCCTCTGCCTGTCACCGTACTTTGCTCGAAGTCCGTTGGTCTCAGCTTGCTCAAGTTCCCCTGAGTGCGTATGCTTCATAAGATCTGAACCCGACGGCCCTGATATGAGGCAGGTTCTGTTTGAAAAGGGAACCCTAATACCCAAGATCGAAACTCGTAAACGTCCCGGAAAGCCTCGACACCAATAGTTAACAACATATGCTGATGCCTATCAAACGCCAGCTGGTCAACGACCAGAGAATGGGAGTCTTTTCATGATTCATCACCAGAAAAACGTCCCCGAAAATCGTCACCGAAAATGCATAGGGCTTTGTCGCTGCCCTGCCAGTGTGTTCCATCGTATTTGGATTCATTTTCCTCATTTCATTCAAACTCCAATCATGTCTCCACTACTGAAGGCTATGACAATGCGCAGCAAGGCAGAGATAGATCGTGATAGATCTCACCCCCTGGCACAGTTTTTGGACTTTTGCTGAAGGGCTCGGCCTGTAGCCTGCGCTTTGGAAAATTTCCTGCGTTGCTCACAGGGAAACATCTTCAGTGTCTTTCTTTTTCGCAGGGAAACGACCGCACATGGGGCTGACCCTCCATGAAAGCCTGGGCCTTCCAACAGTCATTGGAACTGATTTGGGAAAGAACCAAACTAGACTTCGCAAGTAACAAAAACCCGGTTCAAAATGAGACCTTCACGTTGTTTACATCTCCGCTTTTATTTCACGAATCACAATCCGGCCATGTTGTGCAGCATGTACTTGACGCTCTCCCAAGTTGAAATCACAGAAATCACATTAAGGAATTTTAAGGAATTTTAAGGAATTTTGAGGAATCTTAAGGATTTCTAAGGAATTTTCAGGATTTTAAAGGAATTTTAAGGAATTTTGAGGAATCTTAAGGAATTCCAAGGAATTTGCAGGATTTTAAAGGAATTTTAAGGAATTTTAAGGAATTTTGAGGAATCTTAAGGAATTCTAAGGACTTTTCAGGATCTTAAAGGAATTTTAAGGAATTTTGAGGAATCTTAAGGAATTCTAAGGAATTTTCAGGATTTTAAAGGAATTTTAAGGAATTTTGAGGAATCTTAAGGAATTCTAAGGATTTTTCCGGATTTTAAAGGGATTTTTAGGGATTTTAGGGATTTTTAAAGGAATTTTAAGGAATTTTAAAATTAAATATCATTGAATCACATTGTACAATCTGCACGCCTTGGAAACAATTTTCTCAGAGAAACTGGGAGCTCCCGCTGGGAGCTTCTCTCAGATGTCAATTATTCCTGTGTTAGGCTGACTTCTATTCAGAGGACCTGCAGCAGTTCTACTACCAACCACTACCGACCGTACACGTTGACATGTACCTAATCGCTGCCAGATACTTCATGACACTCCCATTTGTTTGCTCTATCACTTGATTGAATCCTTTGCCATGAGTTCGCTTTGGACTCTGCTTCTGATGTGGCTTACAGGATGTGAGCTTTACAGATCCTCTGAACCAGCTGAAGGGGAAGGCGCCAGCATATATGGACCAAGCTCTTGGATTGGCGTCCGCATGCTATGAGATGATGATGCTATCAGATGATGATGATGATGATGATGATGATGATGATGATGATGCTATGACATGATGGTGCTATGAGATGATGCTATGAGTTCGTGGTTTAGAATCATTCCTTGAGCTCTGTTTTCGTTTCGCAAACCTCTACTAGTCTAGAGTCTTTCTGCCATGTTCTTGCAGTTTAGTCAAATTACATCCTGGCCAGGCGAGTTACAGAGCAAACGTTGAAATGCTGTCGGGGAATTCTTTAATTGGGACATGTCCTCAGTGATTCTGCACACCAGATTAGTCAGGCAATGTCAGGCAAATCAGAGAACATTTCCGACTGAATTCAATCTTATCCAGCCCAGGAACATCCTTTTCACCGATGCCTTCATTGATCTTCACAGTGTAGAGGAGGCAGAAAGAAGATCTCCAATCCAGCAAGTCCACCGACCGTGCATGTTATTGAAAGCCAGGGAAAGACGTTCGAAATTAATCGAAACAAGTAATATATCTCTTCTTGGTCCTTTTTTGCTTGACTGCGTGTTTCGGTTTGTCAACTGAAGCTCCATCAAAGCCTAGTCCCTGGACTTGTTCAGTGGAGCAAGGAGACATGTTTGACACGCCTTCCTGCCTTAGCACTGCTGTCGGATTCCTTGGATTAATCATCTTTCTCTGATGACAAGTTGCTTTTGCAGGTCCCCGGAGAAGCAACACAACTGAGGACAAGGTGGACACTAGGCAGGGGTTGTACTCTTTTCTTGCACTGCAAAGGACATTGTAATCATTGTACATAGTCTTGAAACTCTTGACTTGTGGAGTTAATTCCAACTATATGTGTCTTTCAACATATGCTGTTGAGTACTGTTGATATACAGAACAGCATACAGCCGGATGTGGCACCAGGATTCGCTTTTAAGCTCCTGCCGTGGAAACCAAGAGCAATCTTCAGCGGTGTCTACCTCTCAGACTTCGTCAAAAAAAAATGTCCAAAACAGAACACACATTTAACACATTTAACACACCATTCTGAATCTCTTCGGTTTGACGAACCTTCCCAATCTTTCGGGTTTTTCTGACGTGCCTGAGGTCTCAGAGTACACCATTGATCCCGAAAATGCAAAGGCGTCCGGCCAAACCATGAGAACCGCAGATGACTTGCTGCTGTTTAGGTTACCTTTCTGCCCGCACAGACCGATGACACTAGTCCTCTGAAGGGAAAGCTAGCCTTCAGCCAGCTGCACCAAATTACAAATATTGATTTATATTAATTTATATTGATCTAATCGTTTATATCAACTAGATTCCTGACTTATGTCGAATAATTAATTGGATTGAATCAATGAGTCATAATGAGTCAATGAGCGGAACAAATGGGAAATGGGAGCTTCATGGAGCTTGGATGCTCCAGGTGCTTGCGCAGCGGGACTACTGGGACACATTGAGCCTGGAAAAAGGAGGCTCATATGTCCGCGCCTCAAGGGCCTTCAACTTCAAAGTCTTATGACACTCTTTTGTTCATTTTTGTTCATTAAGACTTCAACATCTTCACACTGCAGCTATTCTGCAGCCTTTGTCTTTGGAGAAGGTTGAGTCGAGAGTGTCTCAACTCTTATAGCCAGGTTTGAGCTGGTTTAACGGTAACAGCGTTGCACATGTTTGCAGATCGGGTTTGTACCCGGACTGGCGCATTTGTAGATTACTGGCATGCAGGACTGTTCTTGGGAGTCACTTGACTCTTACAGCAGCTTGGAAATCATAAGACACGTTTTCAAGGTCCACACTGTCCACACTGACGTTTTCCTGTAAATGTGACACCTCTGTGCGGTGGACAACCCCCATGCTGGCAAACATGAATGACAGTGAATTTAGATGTATAGAGGCATAAGAAAGTTTTGAACCTTGACGCCCGAAGCAAGCTCATAGCAAGCAGTTGGACATAGTCTATAGAGGACCGTAACGTATGATGTCCCGAATCGCACTTCTGCTGCGCCACGTTCTTGCGAAGTTGGCATTTCCGCCAGAGAACTTCTTGCCTGTTGAGGTGCCTGAAGTACCTCTTAGTGGGCTACAGGACACCAAGCCGCAAGCCCCGCAAGCTTTGAACACAGCATTGTCTTGAATTTTTAAACAAAAGTTATGTTTTGCACAGCTTTGAAACAGTCTCAGTATGTCTGAGTGCTCGAAGTCCAGAGGATTTGGTGTCTCAGCTGCTGCCAGCTCCACTGAAACCCCTAGAGGCGACTGTCGCAGATTCAAAGCCATTTTTCTTTATCAGTTTTGGATAGTTTTGGCATGTTTTGGCGTCTACTTTTGCAGCAAAACCAATCTGTCTTCATGCTGCTTTGACACAGGATGACTTGCATGGCCTTGGCACCTTTCTTTAGTTCATCATGGATAAATACATTGAAAACATTTGAAAACTGATGAATGATTTTTACATGTGGAAAACATATGGGTATGTCTGAAAATGGGTTATACCTCCAATGAAATAGCCATTTAAAAACGGGATAATGATCAGCAAAACCATTGGGTTTTTTGGGGTACATATTCTTCCGACACCGTGCGGAGTTGCGTTGGTTGGACAAGGCCAGAGAGCCCAGCGCGGCTGAGGACCGCAGAAATGGCTGAGAGCTGCCGGTGAAACATGAAACAACGTATTAGATTATCTTAATATCATATTACAGTATAGTAATGTATAGTATATGATACTTATATTATACTTATAGTGTCTTATACCAGTAGTACAGAATGAAAAAAGAGAGAACTATATGATTCAATACTGATATAATTTTTAAATCATTTGAATCATTTGTGCCTGATTGTAACAGTCATTTAGAGTGTTTTGATGTTCACCGACTGAATTCCCATTTTTTTGTATGGTACTTTTCAGCGGTTGCAAACACCAGCTTATCCATCATGTGGCCATGTGGTCTTTATTTACTTCAACGAAGCTTCTTCTCTGTCAGAAATATGGCTGGTCGTTGCTTTGTCGAGCGAACACCTCAGCCTACTGACACAACCTAAGAGGTTCAATCCGTGTTTGTATGGGGCTTATTTTTGATCCAGGGTGTTTTCCACTGATTCCCTTGAAGCGAACTGTGCCAGTAATCTCTGCCGATGCAGAACACATTTGAGGCGAGTGCATATCGGGTCTACAGGGAGTCAGGTCACGGCCCTTGGGGAAAGTCCGATGTCATCTCCCCAATCTTGGATGATCTTGGTAGGTCAGCTTTTTGCCGTCGCAGCACCAGCATTTGGTGGCGGACTAAGCGGTGTACAGAAGGAGATGAAGGCGGGATGTACACCATGACTTCTGCGATCAAAGCATAAAGACTAGGCCATGTATGGCCATGTATGGCCTTGTATGATTGCATGGCATGCACGTCGAATCTACAATGGTCTATGCCATCTATGCCAATGCAAAATCTACAAGCTTGATCGACTTGAGCAGAGGGGTTCCATATGATTTTGAGTAGCATTTTTGGCATGACTTTGGACTGGTTTGACAACGACCAGTAGCAAGGCTGATATGTGTCAACATGTGTCAGCCGACTGCAGAAGTTGCGAGGCTCATGGTCTCATTGCAGGTGAAGTCATCCGGTGTGGTACTCAATTATGCTTTGTGTCAAACTATGTCAAACTGGGTGCGACATGTCCAAGGATCTGTAATGATCTTCAAGAGACCTTTCAACATTTTCAACAGAATGCCTAGGAAGGGAGACTTGCAAGTGATCGAAGTGATGGAGTGAGTTCCTCAGACCAAATCTCTTGCGCTTGTGCATCACTTGCAGTGGGTCAGGCGGATCGAACTCATGCACGAGCAAACGGAGCACACAAAAAAGTGTTTGATTAAGATGCTTTCAACACAGATGTTTTGGGCCAGTGTATGAGCCTTTTCCATGATGCTTTCAGCATTGATAGTTGGATCATGTTGTGTTTTGGTCAAACAGGCCTCACCCTTGGATGAGTGAGCAGCCAGAGAAACAAGCTCTGGAGACCATCGAAGGTAGATGAGCTCTGAACGAGCTCTGCTTTGAGCTAACTATGGAGAAAGGCTCCAATTTTCTGACGATTCTTCATCCCCAGGCCCTGTGCGATTGTGGAAACATAGTAAACATGCAATAAAAAGTCTTTCACAATTTGCAAGGATCCCAAGATTGTCGAGTCTTCACTCTTGACCATATTTTCCACGCCAAATGGTGTGCCTACAAAAAGGCGTGTCTGAGACTTTGCTCTGGCACTAGCTTGCTATATCTTGCTATGGATCAGGTGCACAGTATATCAACGTATATCATTTTGGTGCAATCTGGTGCATTTCTGTGCATGTTTGGCCGACTACCGTGCAAGTGTTGAGATATGTTGAGACTGTTGAGATCAATCATTGGCATTGGCGCGAAATTTTGCTCGGAGTGCTTGATCTTGGCAAAGTTTCCAGGTCAGGTCTGCCCTGGGCAAGGCTCAACGGGCTCAACGGGCTCAACGCTTGACAACGCTGCGCTGTGCTGCCAGCCAAAGAACATGAGGGAGCCAGCAGCTCAGAAAAGGCCACGACAGCTGACAACAATTTCCTGCACCAGATATACTAGGTGCATGGCAATGACCTACAATGACATTTCAAATAGCTTCTTGATGCTTTCTTTTTGGTGTCTTTCATTTGCAAACAAGATGGAGAACACTGGAGAGCCAGGTTGTTGAGAGAGGAAGAACAGAAAGAACAGAGATTGCCTTTGAAGGCTGGGCAGCCTTGGAAGCATTATTTTTGTGTTGTTTAGGCCATCTTGGGCCCTTGTTTAGTGTTGCACTATGTTGCACTTGTTCTAAGTCGACCTGGATGATCTGGATGTTCAGGCAGCGGAGCCGACGCCGCGCAAACTGGCCGTTTTTTCCGTGCTTTCTTTAGCAACTGCTTTGCTTGAAAGTCTTGGATTGAGCCCACATGGAAAGTCGTGTCAGAGCCAACGAAGACTAGAAGCCACTTGGTGCAGCACTCCAACCCACTACTTGCATTCACACTTGGAATGCCTTGGAAGGACGAACATTCTTACTTGGACATCCTTGGACATCCTTGGACATCCTTGGACACATTTACACCGGGCCCTTTAACCAAGGCCAGCGAGGAACCCGACCCGAACTTGACGCCGGACCACAACAAGCTCTGTGTCCTACAGTCCTACCGACTTTTCACTGAACGTTTACTCACGCAGTACGAACCAACGTCGCATATTGTCACAATAAGGGTGGAATGGGGCGAAACTGTCCGAAGCCCATACCAGGACGAGCAAAAAGCTCATATCCGGAAGCGCACCTGCACAGATGTCGGCTTCTTAACTTTTGCAGAATAGACCTACTGCTCCACTTTTTGAAAATATGATATGACACAGCGATGCAGTGGATATTTATGGGCATACAGCATGGATCCATACAGCAGTAGAAAATGGTCCTATGGAAGCATTACACCTGCCCTTTGCTCATTCTCATGTAGCTGGTATCTAGCTGCTATGTGGTTGCCATGCAGCTATGTAGCTACGTACGTGTATAATAGCATATATATATATACACACAAGTACACATACATCTATACAATTGACAGAAGCTTGTTGTCTTTGCGTTTTTGATGGGCTAGGTCTACACTATGAGAATATCCAACTGGCTTGTGACTAAATATCCTAGCAGCCATTCTGAATCCCTGACATTTTACTTACATACGCACTGATCTCACGAATATATTTGAATAGAGTGCAGGGACTGGAGAAGACAACTCCTCAAGCCATAAGACAAAAGGAAACTCATCTTGCTTCGTGCGCACAGTTCCCAAAACCATCCACGGGAGAGGAACCTTCGTCTTGGAGGCTTCAAAAGCGCACCACAAGATGAAGATGATGATGATGATGATGATGATGCTGATGCTGCTGCTGCTGATGATGATGATGCTGATGATGATGATGACGATGATGATTATGATGATGATGATGATGATGCTGCTGATGATGATGATGATGATGACGACGACGACGATGATGATGATGATGATGCTGATGATGATGATGATGACGATGATGATGATGATGCTGATGATGATGATGACGATGATGATGGTGATGATGATGATGATGCTTCTGATGATGATGATGATGACGATGACGATGATGATGATGATGATGTTGATGTTTGTATAAAATTTGAAAAATGTTTGTTAATTCTTGTTAATGTATGGAAGCACGCTGTTCACACAGTGACACACACACAATTTGAGCCGAAGATGTGCTCTCAGATCCAGACAGGGCTAGTGACTCAGCACATCATTTTTTCTACACTTCATTGTTGGTTTGGCGGGCGCTCAATCCCTCTCTTCAATCCTTCAGGCAGACGCACGTTCGGATGCAATCCTACCCATGATGTATAGCAGTCCTATAGGAGGCACAGAGCACAAAAGATCGCAAAAACATATTGTGGGGTGTTTGCAGGAGGGGAGGACAGGCTCAGGCAATTCATATAGGTGGTAGATGGTGGTAGGAAGAACCCCCTAATGATAATTCTTCAGGCTAGAATTTGTGTTTTGCTCTGCATGAACCCAGGTCTGTCTTGCAATATCGGCCCTGCTTGGTAGCAATGGACATGTCCAGAAGTAAGAGACATCCAATGACATCAGCTGAGCATTTGCTACGAATAGTGACTCTCTTGAAAACACCTTGCCTCGCTCAACCCCTCAGTGGAATCACTCTCAAGAGAGTGCAAACTGTATGAAGATTGTCCATCTAAAACATACAAGGCAGAAGAAAGGTAGAAAGATGCAGAAAAATGCGAGCCTGAGGCAGAACTTACTTCTTGTAGGAACCAGAACATTTTCATAATTTCATTCATACTTTTAATGCCAATGAAGCGCAACAGCCTACTGCTCTGCTTGGCTTGGACTTCGTGGACTTGCACCGCTGGGGCTTTGGACACGTGGACCGTGGATCATTTGGAGAAGCTCAAGGCGGACGTCCTTCGCTTCTTACCAAAAGATGTAGCTTCGACAGACCGACTTCGTGCCTTACCATTGAGCTCTCCTCCAGCCAGACAGAAGAAGATCGATCACGTTGTGGTGCTTTACATGGAGAACCATGCTGCAGATGCTTTCTTTGGATGCATGGATTTGCCAGGATTTGATGGAATCAGGGGCCATGCCATCCCCAAAGATCCCACGAATCTGTCCAAAGGTCAAATCAATATCACCTGCGGAAAAGCATTGTATGTTTGCGAAAAGGGTCCAAGTTATGACACCTTTGCTCCCAAGTTTGGCAGGGACGGTCGACAAAATCCGAACTTTTACCCGTATTCTCAGCAGGACGACAATTTCTCGGCCTGGAATGGAGCCTCAGAGAATGGCACTGCGGTGACTATGTTTGGACCAGAGCAAATTCCAGTCAAGTCTTCTCTTGCACGTGAGTTTGGAGTCTTTAATCGGCTATTTACTGCCACTCCAACTGCAAGTAGTCCCAATCATCTTTTTACGCAATCAGCAACTAGCTGTGGCATGACTTCAAATGTTCTTTACCCTGACTGTGGTGGAAATGGGACTTACTTTCCACAGCCAACAATCTATGATTCTTTGCGGTTGCACAATGTGAGCTTTAGCCTCTTCATGAACAGCACATGCGGCATTGATGGGAAGCCGTGTCATGGTGAAGATCCGCATGACCCGGATGCTGGCTCAGCGATTTCTTCCCCTGACGTTGCAATGATAGGTGTTGCACGACACAAGGACCGTTTCATGAGCCAACAGATTTTCTATGAGCAAGCGGCCAATGGCACACTGCCAGCTCTGTCGTGGATACTTCCACCACTTCAAGCCTGTGACCATCCTTGTCATGACATTGCCAAAGGTGAGCGTATTTTGAAGGATGTCTATGAGGCTCTTCGTGCTGGGCCTTCATGGAATCGCACTTTGTTTTTCGTTGCCTATGATGATGCGGGTGGTTTCTATGATCATGTGATACCTCCACACGAAGGAGTTCCAGCGGATGGCTCTTCTTGCATTGTCCCGGGTGCTCATCCCAAGTGTGGACATCCGTTTGACTTCAGGCGGTTGGGTTTGCGGACAACATCGATGCTCATCTCACCTTGGGTCGGCAAAGGTGTGGTTTTTCAGGAACCCCGGCATGGTCCGTTCAACACATCACAATTTGAGTTGACTTCAGTTCCTGCTACTGTGAAGAATCTCTTCAACTTGTCTTTTTTCCTCACCAATCGAGATGCTTGGGCAGGGAGCTTTGAGGAGCTCTTGCTTGAAACACCCCGCACAGATGCACCACTTCATTTACCAGATGCTCCTCCTCCAGCAACACCCTGGACTCCACCTCCACCCAAATCGAGGGAGAAAAAAGGTGCACATGTCCGGACTGCGCCACTCCCCATTCCTCAACACTGCAGTTCTTGGCACGGTGAACGTGAATTTCAATGTAAGGGCTTGAGCTCTGCGAATCTCAAGCAGAAGCGAAACATCGGAATGTTTGCCAGCATGCTCAACGTTGAAGCCCCAGATCTAACAAAGTTGTCTTCACCGCAGGCCGACCGTTGGCTTGCCACACACTGGCGAAAGTGGATGTCGCAGACACTTGACGATGTCTTCAGTTCTTTCAATCATAAGGTGGCTTCGCAAGAGCCGCTTCAGAATGAGTTCATTTGAATGCGCAGAGAGCTTGTCTAGTGCTCCAAATTTTTGACGGGTTGCTTGGAGAAAGAAAAAGGTGCGAATGGACCAATGCAGCACATGTTCAGCTGTCCATCTTTGAGGTCAAAAGACAATCCCTCTGTTTCATTCGCAATTTACGTTTGGAGAGCTTAAGAGCCTAGTACCCTGCAATGCCAACAGATATCAACAGATGCCTGGTAGCATGCCGTACTTCTACTGTAGTATGTTCCGATACGTTGCACACACAGTGTATCTTGAGATCAGGTGTTTTGCGTGCTTCTGTTCGCTGGTGCGATAGTTGGCCTCTTTGAAGTTCTGCGCGCTGCACTTAGAGCATGTTTCGGCCACATTCTTCTCTGCACTTAGTGCCCAGAGCTGAGGCTCTAAGAAATTACCTGAGATCAGAGCTGTGCCTGAGGATATGGATTTCAGAATGGAGACACGCGCCGGATCTACTATGGTAGGGCCCTCATGGGCCCTCAGTGCACAGAGTCACAAGTGAGGATTACAAGAAGTACATGGACTGTGCAAATATCGTGATATCATCCAGCCTTCCAAGCCAGAAGAGAAATCACGAAAGCTTGTGCTGGCTGAACTTCCTCCTGCTTTAGCAAGGAATAGGCAGGCACCAGGACTTTGAACCTCTTGAAACTTTCAATCTTATACCCCCCCGCCTCCTCCTCTGGACCATGGGTTGCGTGCAAGTACAGGGTCGTCATCTTCAACATTTCATTTCGTCATCATCGTCATCATCGTCATCATCGTCATCATCGTCATCATCGTCATCATCGTCATCATCGTCATCATCGTCATCATCGTCGTCGTCGTCGTCGTCATCATGATCATCATCATCATCATTGTAAAACTCAGGTGAGCTGTCTCCCACTCTGTACTAACAATCTCTCTGTAGCCCAGCAGCGGTACCATGAGCTGCACTTTTCATTGTGTACGCTCAAGGGCCCTGTATTGAGCCAGGTCATGTATCCATGATGTACTATTCACAGGTATACACAGAACTGTCCAGTGGACATGTACATGCTGAGTGGCGTGTTTAACACCCCTCTCGACACAAGCATGTACTGGACACAAGCACCACCAAATGTTGAACTGTAACTGTATTAACTTTTACAATCTCAGCCAACTAGCATGTACACCCAAATCGGGTCGTACTGTACCTTGAGACTCAAAAGTCAATGCGCACATGTACTGGGATGTACTGTCTAGCTACAGCTGTACAAAATCTGCATCAGCTACTCGCATGTATCAACATCATGTATCAACAGTGCTTCACTAATTCTAATTCCTCTCAAATCACAGTTCTTGTATTTCAGGGATCGTCAGCTGTAGTCTCATCAGCCGTAGTGTCCATGGCAACCAATGTGGCTGAGGTGGCCGTACTCATGGCTACCACTTTGTCCCTCATCTGTTGAGATCCCAAGTTCTCTGCCTCATTGAAGTGCTCTTTCACCTGTACAGTGAATTGAGCTGTGTAGTGTAGCAGCGCCCTCTGTAAATCATCTCCCATATGTCGAGCAACTGCCGTACCGGAGTGGTACAGGCTCATAGAAAGGCCCGCATGTTGAGGGTCAGTGACTGGCCTGTTGATCACTGTACGCACATTCAGAGGCACGTGCTGAGTCCAAGTGTGCCCATTGGTAAAGCTGTAGCGCTTGAGAATTTGCATCCAGTTGGCGCGGATCCTGAGCACTGTCTGCGATCCATGCTCTGTAGTATCGAACATGTACGCAGGTTCACCCTGGTACATCAGGCCGAGAAAGCTTCTGTTGAAAGCTTTGCCCCAACCATGGTACAAATTGGTGAGAACCTTGCGTACATTGGGAACAAACATCACCATGCAGAAGACGGGCGTGTATGCCACGACTCCTGTCGCGATGCACCACAGCATGTATGTCACCGCATCGTGAAAGCTGCAGTGCCAGGATGTAAATCCTGTGTTGTGGTGAGTATGTTGGACAGCCGGCAAAGTGCCATCGTCGATCGACTGGGCATTGTACTCCTGCTGAGTCATTGCCACAAACATGTACTTCACACCCTGTGCCTCGGCATGGTTCACGGTCTCTTCCCATGTACGTTAGTACACATGTACCGGTTCCACCTCGAGAGACTGTTCCATCTCTCCTTTGTCGGTGGGGGCCCACAACGACGAGTAGGGCTGTACCTCACCGCAGTTCAAGCGATGAGCCATGTGTACTGAGACTATTTAGTCCTGTACCTGACGCTGGGGCTTGTACCGCTAGGACGGACGGCACGGCCAGCGAAATTCAAACTGTATCCATGCAGCCAAACAAAGTTGTACAAATTCAGGGCAGCATCTTGTACATCTCAAACTTAGTGAACATGTACCCGTGGGACGTGGTGGACCATGCAAATCTTAGACTGTATCATGTAGTCCCCATGTACTCGTTCAATCGCCGTGACTCAGATGATGAGGTGAAAATGACGAAGGTGAAGAATGAACATGTACGTCTTGAGGTCGTGAAACGTGTATATGTCAAACTCCGCATGCTGCAGGCATGTGTTCATACATGCGTGTTTGTATGCTGGTATGTGAGACTGCGGTAGCTATGTAGCTCCTCAGCTATTCGGTGGAAACTTTGTAGCTGTATCTCTCCTCAGCTACCGTGGTGAAACTGTTGCAGCTGTATCTCTCCTCAGCTCTCTGGCGGACGTATGCCCGCTTGGTACAAGTGCCATTGTAGCACTTCTCTTGTAAGATACTTTGTCAGTATGTCAGCTGGATTGTGTTTGGTGTTGATTTTGTGTATCGCTAGGATACCATCGTGGATGAGATGTCAGATGAACACGTACTTCAGTTCAATGTGTTTGGCTCTTTTGGAGACTCCGATGCGTGTAGCCATACTTTTACCGGACGAGCTGTCCGTGTGTATCTTGAGGTTGTTTGTAAGAATTTCTCCCAGGAAATTCTTGAGGTGTAGTGCTTCTGTTGCTCCTGTACCGATGGCGTAGAACTCACTCTCTGCTGATGAGAGTGCTACGACTGCTTGTGTACCGGATCCAAAGTGCACTGTTGTACCCAAGAATTGGATCACGAAACCTGTTGTGCTCTTTCGTGTAACGTGACGACCGGCCCAATCGGCGTCCGTGTACACGTTCAGGGCAAGTGGTTCCTTGTTGGTTGATGTAAGTTGTATTGTTGGTTGTATCACAAACTTGTGGTTTGATGTACCTGCCAGGTATCGGAGGCAGTGTCGGAGACGCTGCTTGTCCCAAAATGTAGGCTGCTGCAAGGAGCGAGCCAACTCCTTTACTGCAAAGCTCAGGTCAGGTCGTGTGTATGAAAGCCATTGTAGCTTTCCGACCAAGCGTCTGTATTGGGCATGTTCCTACTTGTCGAGTAGCTCCTCTTGTTCAGGTGTGGACGTGGAAGTTGTTGCTCCTGGTGTAACTGCTGGTGTCGCCTTGAGTCGGTTGGCTTCTCGTAGTATGTCGTTGGTGTAGCCGTCGTTGAGTGAAATTTCAAATTGGTCTCCTTTGTTTGTGATTCGTCGACCAAGGAAGTCGACTGTCTTGCCTGTTGTACAAGTGCCTGTGTGTCGCAGTAACATCTTGGTCTGTAGATACGTGTGACCTCTTCGGGTTCGCCGATGAACAAGAGGTCGTCCACGTAGACCATGGTGTACACCTTGCCGTTAGTGTAGACATTGGGCTCCGACTGTAGTCGTTTGAGACCGAGGTCTGTAAGCACCTTGGCCAAGTGTTCCTGCCAGGCTTTTGGCGAGCTACGTAAGCCGTACATAGCCTTATGTAATCTCCACAGGATGTTGGGGTTTGTGTAGAACTCTTCGGGAGGACGGAGTACTAGGCCTGCTGATGCTGCCAGTGCGTGTAGGAATGCTGTGGATATGTCACCCACTTGTACAATCCAACCTCTGGCCTGCTCAAAGCCAATAGTATCCTGAGTACTGCAAACAGTGGTGTGCTTGCGTACACATCATCCTGATCTTCGATGTGTTCTGTGTATCCTTTGGCTACAATCCTTGCTCGTACCTCATCTCCTTTGGATCTGTAGACCCATCTGGAATCGATGATGTTGTCGAGGTTCAGTTCTTGTCGCTGTTGTGGTGTGAGCTTTGTAACGTCAGTCACTTCGTACACCTTCTGTGCTCTCATTGATTCCATTTCCTTACGCATAACTTTCCTGAGTTTCTCTGTATCGAAGCCTTCATTGTTGTATATGTGTGGCTCCAGGAGTCTTTGTTCTGCTCGTACCTCTTGTGCATCCTCACTTGTTGCTGTTGTGATTTTCTTCCTGCTTTTGAGTTGTACTGTCACCGCGTTGATCCTCATTCTTGGTTTCTTCGCTTGTTCTCCTGCTTCTTCTGGTCTTGTAGCGGCTTGTTGTTGTGTGGTTTCTTTCCTGCTTTTGCTTGCGCTACCTTCATGTATTTGGTCATCCAGTGACCTGCTTGTAGTGGGCGGTCTGTTGACTGGTGTTGGCGAAGTACCCAGTCTCATCGTAGTGTGTGCAGTTGGTGTTGGTTCTCCTTCTGTTATGTGTCTCTTTGTTTCTTCTGTTCTTGCCTTCTTTGCCTGTGTCTCACCCGTTGGTGCTGGTGTGGTGTCATCACGTTGCTGTGTAGACCTGGCTGCAGGAACAGGTGTTCTGTCCTGCGACGAGGCTGCCTGACCATGTCGGTCGGCTGTATCTGCCTGTTGTGCTTGCTCTGTACTTGCCTCTGCCGCTGGCAGTGGTGGTAGTAGAAAGGCTGGTTGGAATCCAGGTGGTGGTGAAGGGTTCCACGGTGTACCTTTAACTGTTCCTAACATTTGTTTGTCGTACCTCGCTTCTCCTGCGAGTCTCCTCACTGTACGTGCTCGTACCACTCTGCTTGCAACACCTACGAAGGATTCACCTGTTGACGTACACTTTCCTAGCCAAGTACCTCTGAAGAATCTTGGCTCCAGCTTTGGTCGTTGTCTGGGTGTAGGGACCATGTGCATTGCGGTTCCTCCAAATTCACATAGGGCTGCGTTGTGTGTACGTCCCCATCGTGCTTGATACCCATCAGCTCTGATGAGAAACCTGTTGATCAGGTATGCTGAGTGTCGTACTGCCCATGCCATCAGTGGATGGTCTGTGGGGATTTGTAGGTTGTAGTTCTGCTGTACCTGTTCTCTGAGTGTTCTGATTTGTCCTGTCAGTGTGCGGTGGTACCTTTCAACGTTCCCGTTGCTTTGTGAGCTGTACGCAGGTGAAAAGCGTACTGCCATGTTGCCACATGCTTTGGCTGTTGCTTTGAGTAGTGCTATCAGGTACTCCTCATTGTCGCTTTGTAGAATGCCTTCTGTCCGGCCACACTCAAGGAGGAGTGCTTGTAAACAGGTCTGCGCGTAGCTGAACTGATTGTGCTTGTTTGTAATCATTGCTGCCATTGCCATGCCTGTTTGTACGTCGATTGCTGCAAGTACCGGTGTGGGAAACTTGTCACCAAAACCGGTGATGTAGGTGAAATCAACTTGCACGATTGGATGCCGCGATGTCTGCTTCGGGTGATTTGCTTGCCTGCCTTTTGCTTGTACGCAGATTGGACACCAACTTCTGTATGGCATGTGTGTAATGTTGTGTTCCTGTATTTCCTGTGGTGTCGGTTGTGTAGACATTGTCATTGCCTTTGCTCGTGTTGCCATTTGAGGTGTATCGTCTTCAGTGGGCAGATCCTCACTGTACTCCTGTCCAGTGTTCTTTTCTTGTAGGTTGTGGTTCAACCGTCCAGTTGCCTTCAATTCTCCTGATGTTGTGTTCGGAGTGTATGTTTGTGTATCGTGTTGGTAGAAGCTTGTTGATGTCTGGTCCATTGTCTTCAGGAGTTGGTACGTAGAATTCTGTTCTGGGTATCGCATGTACTCTCTTCCAATGCCTTCCTTCTCTGATCCAATAGTCTGTTGTGCGTTGTACTTTATCTGGTGGTGGAATGGTTGCCTCATCCTGAACCATGTTTCTCCTTGCCAAAGGCCTCCTGTAGGCTCTCTGTTCCTTTGTTCTTTTGTCAATGTTTTGTATTGGTCCTCCAGTACGAGGGGCTCCTGCTGTTCTCTGTGAATAATTGTTCTTCTGTAGTTGTCAAATCTGTCCAGAGGTGCTGGACATGTAGACTGCTTGCCGTGGTCTGGTGTGAACATTGCTTTTCTGTCTCTCTTGTGTGCTCTAATCAGGTACCCTTCCTCATTGTACTTCCAATAGTCGTTGTTTCCTCCTTGTTGTACACGTGGAGCTGTCGGTGTAAGGCCAATCATTGCTGCTTGTCCTTTTGGTGTGTTTATGATGACCAGGTTGTAGCCTTGTTCAAGGGGTGCGAGTTCCAGGTGCATGTATAGGAGTTGGTTCTTCTTTGTGTGAGTGGTACCTTGAAACATTGTCCATGTGTAAGCGTTGACTCTGTACCTGTGAGTGTGCGGCTAAAGCCTTGCGCCAGCAACCTTGTAACGCTGACGATTGGGTGTTGTATCCCTTAACACACGTCAAAGGGAATCACCATTTGTTTTCCTTGGCCTTGTCTGTTGTAAAACCTGATCCATCTGTCTGTCTGTACCCAAGGATCTTGAGTGGCTCATCTGTAACTGAGCGCAGTGGTGGTGTCTCCTCTAGTGTAAGTTTCTGTAGTGGGAAGCCTGCACCAAAGCTTGGCGAACAGACATGCACTGCTGCCCCACTGTCAACCATAATTGCTACTGTTGCGTCTGTGTTGAGGTCTGTGCGTGTAACTGACGCTACAACCAGTTCTTCAACCTTCACTGAAGAAACTGCCTGTGCCTGTTGCAAGGTTGGTGCTTGTTGTTGTGTGTACTCTTGAGCCTGCTGCTCTGGAAACCATTGTTGCTCATACTGCCATGCTTCTTGTTCACTCCATTGTTGGTATTTTGGGTCATACTGTTGTTGATTGTGCTGCTCCTCATAGTAGTGTTGTTGTTGGTCTGTGCTTTGCTGTTCTGTTGCTTCTGCTACGTTGTACACTCGTACACGGCAATCCTTTGCCATGTGACCCATCTGTCCGCATCTGTAGCATGCTCCTTTGCCTTTTCCTTTGTCTCCTTGCCATGTAGGGGGTCCTTTACCTTTTGTCTTTCCTTTGACCGGTGTGTATCCTGATCCTTTGAACGCATTGCCGTAACCAATTGGTGTTTGTGCTTTGCCTTTGCCATACCCACTGTTGTTGTATCCTGTGTATACTTTTCCTTTGTTGTGCCATTGTGTCTTTCCTTTGCTTTGTCCTTTGTATCTCTTTCCTTTGCACTTGTGCTTTCCTTTTCCTTGGTACATCAGGCCGATGTCCATTGGTTGTGGTCTGTTGAACCTGCACTTGTGTTGGTGCTTGTTGTAGGGCTTGCATTTTTGAAAATGCTGTACTTGCTCTGTGATACTCAAGAATGAGCTCACGTACATCAACATAACGCTGGATTGTACCTGCTCTGAGTTGTAGGTATTGTTGCAGTGCTCCTTTTGTTTCGTTGAGTAGTACTGCAATTTTGATGTTGTCTGGTATTGGTGCTTGGTTGTCCCTTTCGTACCGGGCGATTTCAAACTCCCATGTTGTAAATGACTCTTCAAACTTCTGTTCGTTGAATTGTGGATTGAGTAGTTTTGTAAGGTATCCTACACTGTGTGTACCTACTGGTGTCGAGAACCTGTTGTGTGGTTGCCTCCAGGTCTCCAAGCCTTGTGCTTGTGTACTGTGTTGTCTGCTCAGTACTGCTGCTTGTCCTGAACAAACGCTGACCAGTATGTAGTGTAGGTCTCTGCTGAGTTGTACCCAAAGTTGTGCTTCTTGTGGTGTAGTTGCCCCATCTCTAAGAAGGGCGTCTTTAACCTCCATGTTGGATGTTTCTGCTGTTTGTAGGCGTGGAAACTCTGAGTCTTGTAGCACAAGGTATGCTACCATCTTGTGCTTCCATTCCTCAAATGTTGCGTAGCCTCCTGTAAAGTAAGGTGGTTGTAATTTGTACCTGTGCGTTGATTGTAGTTTCCTCCAGCTGCGGCCATGTTTGTCTTGTTGTACTTTCTCAACTGCTGTTGCTTTGTTGCGTTGTGTATTGGAGCTCACCCTGTCCTGTATCGTCCAGGGATCACTGCTCCGCTACCATGTAAAACTCAGTTGAGCTGTCTCTCACTCTGTACTGACAATCTCCCTGTAGCCCAGCAGCTGTACCATGAGCTGCACTTTTCACTGTGTACGCTCAAGGGCCCTGTATTGAGCCAGGTCATGTATCCATGATGAGCTACTCACAGGTATACACAGAACTGTCCAGTGGACATGTACATGCTGAGTGGCGTATATATTTAACACATCATCATGGTCATCATGATCATCATCACCATCATCATCATCATCAGCATCAGCATTATCGTCATCATCATTGGTGCCCATCATCATCGTCATCAGGTTACTCTTGCAGCTGAGCAGTACCCGGTACAACATTAGTAGCGTCCTGCTAGCTGCTAGCTTGCGTGCCTCCCCTGGCCTCAAGTTGGATCAAAGCGATCGCATCCATCGCACTCTTTCAGAATTGACCTTGAATAAATAGGATCAGTTGGGATCGGTCGAATTGGTTTATGTCGCTTTCACGGTTGCTTTTGACCAGGCCTGAACTGGGAAGGTGAACTTTGTGGCCTTGATGAGCCAGTCAAGGCGCATTTGCTGAGTCAGTCCGTAGCATATCACAAAATGATTTGAATTTGGACACAATGTCCAAACAGAAATTGAGTGGTGAAAGGATCAGTTCACCCGTAGTTTCCAACATTAAACTATCAACGGCAGAGATCGAATTCATTGCTTTCGAAATCTTTCGTTTTCCTTCGTGATTTTTTGGCTTTAATTCTGATTCTGATGCGAGTCGTATAGGCGACATGGGCTCCGTGCGTCAGGACAAGCCACTGCTCTATTGGTGCACAAAGCCAGGGGACTCAACCTTGAGCGAGGCACTTGAACTACTGGCCTGAAGAGATTGTGAGACTTTGGAAACTTTGGAAGCATCTTTCATCTTTTGCAAGGGTCTGTTTTGATTGGAGGATCTTCTGAATAACTTCAGTCTGCCTACAGAGCTCAAAGATCCGATTCTTGGATGGAAGGATGGAGAAGGATTGGAGATGGACTGGGTGTCACGTTGAATCAGTTCGAGTTTGAATGGCAAGTCGTCAAACTCATCCGAGCCGTCCAAACCCATTGTCAGAGGCCATACCGAAGCCAACTGATGAAAATGGAGCCGAGGTCTGGAGCTATTGTGTCCCTCATCAACAAAATTGTAACGCCAGGTGAAGCGTTGGATTTGCTTCACCCGAGACTTGGAGGGAATAAATTGATATTCTGCTGGAATTTCCGTCGAGTTGCGACGGGGGGTATTTGCAACCTGCATCCTGTTGCTGCAAGTGTCTCTTGTACTCTGAACAATGCTAACGTTTCTACCTGCACAGCCTCATAAGCCTTCTAGCAGGAATTTCGCAGGCTGCATTTTTGGTGCTTTGCTGCTATAATACGATGCATGGAAGCCATTGGAAGCCCTGATGTGAAAACAGCACCTCTGCATACCTGACACATTCGAACCAACTTGACTCACTTGACCTTTTAAATGAGAGTAGCCAACGTCCTTCAGATCTTCTGAGGATTTGTGTGGCAAGTTGCCCCGTTGACAGCGGCAGTTTCCACCCGTGTTTGCAGTGCCTCGGATGTTGGACTGTCGCAATGCAAGAGTACATAAGCACTCAGAGTTTAACTACCTGAAATCCGATGAACTAGATTTATTCATGCAACCATGCCTTTTTGACTTGCGGCTTGAGATCTTCAGATGTCATTTCTTAGGGTGGAACTGTGGAACTTTGAAAAGACCTGCGCAATTTGAGCGTTGTGTGTTTTCTCACAAGTGAGCCCCGAGTCTTTGACCCAAACGCCCTTGCGGTAATTGCCAGATTCTTAGCAATTTGTCAAGGTCCGTCAATACAGAGAAAGGAACAAAGAGCTTCGATGGTTCGGAGCTCAGCCCTGAACACCCACACTTTGAAATCTGAGATGGTCTAACACAAGCCTATCGAGGATTCTGTTGAGAGGATAGAATCGAAATGAATCGAAAGAATGCAATGATCTGAATTAAATGCACAACATGTGAAATTGGTCTGAGTACTTTGCAGGCAGCTTCTTGCAGACATCCGACTTTATATCAAAGTTGGTGCTCTGTCTGCATTTGCAGAGCTTCGAAGGGACGTATGTAAGTACTTGTAAGACACTCTGGGCCCTGGCATTCATTGAAAAAGCTGTGAGTTGCACTGCAGCATTCCTTCCAAGCGCTCCAAGTTGTTGGTTGCGTTTCATGCTATACAAGCTATACTGTGTGTTATACTATGTTTCGTTCTATGTTATACTGTGCCTTCCTCGTCGTCTTTGGCTCCGATCCGGGGATCCAAGGTTCAAGATGTTGAAACAATCACCTTTGCTCATCGATTCTGCATGCCAAAGGAGCGACTGTGTTCTGATAGGATACAAAGGAAGAGCAGATATGAATGTTTTTTTACCGAACTCAAATGCATAGGACATTGAAATGCGGAACACAAATGCAATCTCCGGTAAAGAGTTTTGACGCGTGTTTGAAGAGATGTGAACAGAAGTGATGGTAAACTATGATGAAATATGGATATGGCAAGGCCTTGTGGCAAACTTGGAACTGTTTGGAACGGTTTGGAACGGCTTGGTACTAGTGGCTCTTCCAGGAGTCTTTTGCATGGACGATTGAGTATCTCAGCAGAAGTTGGGTGCTGGCGTGGTCAGTACCCCTTTGCAGCCCCAGCCAAGGACTCTCAATGAGACAGTGGAGGGCACTGCAACAGAGGTGGGCAGAGGACAGAGAGAAAAAATGCATTTTGCCAACGTCTTGCAGTTGCATGTCAGGTAAAGCGCTGAGTACGCACTGTCAAGCAACCGATATTTGCAAGAGCGACAACGCAACTTCAACCATATCAAGATTCACGCCATAGCTCTGTACACAACCTGTGTCGGTCAAGTTTGGGCCAGGTGATGTATGGACTGGCTGAAATCGTTGAAGCGCGAAAGATTTTCTTGTTTACAGGACCATGACGTTGTTGTTGCTGTATCATGCTGTATCTGGTGTTTTGAACACAGATAACTTTCGATAGGGTTTTCATGTTTGAAGCAGCTCTTTGGATCAGGGAAAAACATGAGGTCACCACATCATTGCTACTGCTATTGCTATTACCACTACTACTACCACCACTGCTGCTGCTGCTGCTACTGCTACTACTACTACTACTCCTCCTACTACTACTACTGCTACTGCTACTGCTACTGCTACTGCTGCTGCTGCTATTACCACTCTTTTTACAATTGCTACTATTACTATTGCTACTACCAGCAACATTCTCACAGCGGTACTCAAAGCAACCGAAACCAAACATGTCGTGAGTGCACCGATTTTAGCAACACAGGGTCAGACACTTGTAGTTCCTGCTTTCGGCTGTATGATGTTGTTTGCTGTTGTTATGAGAGCCTTTGGATCTTGAGAACTCTATTGATAGCTTCATTCATGTCCATCAATATGTGACCATCCCAGATATCATGACCTCAAAAACAATTGGCAGATGCTCGAGCAAATTCTATATCTTGGTTTCGCTCGAGCAGTGATCCCCAGAGTGGCCCTGACCGGTTCATGCCCGGGACTCTCCGGATCATGTCTCTGGTTTCGTTGAAACGGCTTCTCCACCATACTCACTCTGCAACGATCAATGAGTATATCAGAGATATTCAGAGATCATGATACCTGTGCTGAAGTTTCTTTTCCACTCTCAGCAGAAAGATAGGTACAACAGACACCTAGGAAGCATTCAAGGCAACTTAGAGTTGCAGCAGAGACATGGGAACGTTTGACCATGATATATGCAGACACATTATGAAATCATATGCCCATAGACTTAGATTGCCCAGCAACAAGTGCAACAAGCATATTTTGAACACTACAACAGACACACATGAAGCACCTGAACTGCTGACAGCAGCCATGTTTCAGTATTGTTGAAATGATGTTGACATTTCATTGAAGGTTTTGTTGCTGGGAATTTTAAGCGCTTACGCGCGACAGCCGACCAGGGGCCCAACTATGTTGGCCCATCTTGTGGCTATGTTGGCCTATGTTGGCCTCATGTTGACCCATGATGAGCCAAAAGATCCGAAAAATGGGAACAGCAAAAAAACACTGTAAAACGCAGGATATTTTGATATTTTGATGGTCGGCGGCCTATCTTGGGGCTATGTTGGCCCATCGTGGGGCTATGTTGGCCTATCTTGAGGGCAATGTGGGCCCATCTTGGGGCTATCTTGGCCCATCTTGGGGGCTATGTCGGCTATGTTGGCCCATCTTGAGGCCTATGTTGGCGCATCTTGAGGCCCATGCTGGCCCATGTTGACCCATAGCCACAAGTTCCGAAAAATGGGAAAATAAGCGAAGAGCACTGAGGGACGGACCGGTCCTGCGGGCCACGCCCCCC
>CAMXCT020002624.1:512500-590000 GCA_947184155.2 Cladocopium goreaui
TTTTACCAGCATTTCATCAGTTAGAATGCTTCCCCCTTGAAACGGCTTTTTACCAGCTTTTCAGCAGTTAGAATGCTTCCCCGTTGAAATTGCTTTTTCAGTTAGAATGCTTCCCCCTTGAAACGGCTTTTTACCAGCTTTTCAGCAGTTAGAATGCTTCCCCGTTGAAATTGCTTTTTACCAGCATTTCAGCAGTTGGAATGCTTTCCCATTGAAATTGCTTTTTACCAGCCTTTTAGCAGTTAGACTGTTTCCCCTTCATATTGTTTGTTTTTTACACAAGCATTTCAGCAGTTGGAATGCTTCCCAGCATTTCAGCAGTTAGAACGCTTCCCCCTTGAAATTGCATTGCCAGCATTTCATCAGTTAGAATGTTCCCCCCTTGAAAAGGTTTTTATCAGCATGTCATAAGTTAGAATGCTTCCACCCTTGAAATGGCTTTTTACCAGCATTTCATCAGTTAGAATGCTTCCCCCTTGAAATTGCTTTCTACCAGCATTTCAGCAATTAGAACGCTTCCCCCTTGAAATTGCTTTCTACCAGCATTTCAGCAATTAGAACGCTTCCCCCTTGAAATTGCTTTTTGCCAGTATTTCAGCAGTTAGCATGCTTCCCAGCATTTCAGCAGTTAGAATGTTTCCCGCTTGAAGTTGCTTTTACACAAGCATTTCAGCAGTTAGAATGTTTCCCCCTTGAAATTGTTTTCTACCAGCATTTCAGCAATTAGAACGCTTCCCCCTTGAAATTGCTTGCTACCAGCATTTCTGCAGTTAGAATGGTTCTCCCTTGAAATTGCTTTTCTACCAGCATTTCAGCAATTAGAATGCTTTTCTTGAAATTGTTTTTTACCAGTATTTCAGCAGTTAGAATGCTTCCCCCCTTGAAAAGGTTTTTATCAGCATGTCATAAGTTAGAATGCTTCCCCCTTGAAACGGCTTTTTACCAGCTTTTCAGCAGTTAGAATGCTTTCCCTTTGAAATTGCATTTTACAAGCATTTCAGCAGTTAGAATGCTTCCCCCTTGAAGTTGCTGTTTACACAAGCATTTCAGCAGTTGGAATGCTTTCCCCTTGAAATTGTTTTTTACCCGCATTTCAGCAGTTAGAATGCTTCCCCCTTGAACTTGTTTTTTACCAGCTTTTCAGCAGTTAGAATGCTTCCCCGTTGAAATTACTTTGTACCAGCATGTCATAAGTTAGAATGTTTCCCCCCTTGAAATGGCTTTTTTACCAGCATTTCATCAGTTAGAATGTTTCCCCCTTGAAATTGTTTTTTACCAGCTTTTCAGCAGTTAGAATATTTCTCCCTTGAAATTGTTTTTCTACCAGCATTTCAGCAATTAGAATGCTTCCCCCTTGAAATTGTTTTTTTACCAGCCTTTCAGCAGTTTGAATGCTTCCCCCTTCAAGTTGTTTTTTACACAAACACTTCAGCAGTTGGAATGCTTCCCCCTTGAAATTGTTTTCTACCAGCATTTCCGGAAATAGAACGGTTCCCTTTGAAATTGTTTTTACCAGCATTTCAGCAGTTAGAATGCTTTCCCCTTCAAGTTGTACAGATATGTGCAAAAACGCGTGTTTAAATATAATATATATATATATAATCCCGATGGGATACATGGAATACAAAATCGATAATTTCGGCCTCAAAAACATCTCCCGGAATCGGTAAAAAAACTATACATGAATAAAAAACATCTTCCGGAATCGGAAAAAAATAACATATACATAGAATATTTCCGGCTATCCATTTTGATCCAGGAAAATAAATCTTTTCAGGTTTTTGACAGAAGCATGGATTGCTGCAGCCGCCTGTGATTCAAACCAGTTCCGCAAAGGGACAACTGCGATTTCAGCATGGAAAGTGTGTTGCAACGCGTTTTGCTGGGGCAATCGAGGGGTGAACTATGAAAAAAAAACATGTTTTGCAATGAAAACAAATGGAATTGGGTGGTGTTCCTCAAAAAATTGATGACTATTTTCACTGAGGACCTAAATTCTATGTAAGTAATTCTTCAAGGAATTGGGTCTCTTCCATGTATAAGGGTAAATATCATATACGTAATTCCCTTGGGCGAGTAGCAACCCTGGATGTCTGAAGTTCCTAAACTAGAACGTTTCAAAAAAAAACAGGTCCCCCGAAATGATCAATTTCTTTTTATATTGCATTAAAAAAATGAGTTTTTCAGGCTCACCGAAGGGTACCCCCCATGACCGGTTTCGTAGAACTATGAAAAAAAAACTAGTTGCAATGAAAACCCATGGAATTGGGTGGTGTTCCCCAAAAAATTGATGAATATTTTCACTGGGGACCTATATTCTATGTATGTAGTTCTGCAAGGAATTGGGTCTCTTCCATTTCAGGGTATAAATATATCATATACGTAATTCCCTTTGGGGAGTAGCAACCCTGGATGTCTGAAGTTCCTAAACTACACTGACCTAAAAGTAGATGGCTCAACTCAAAAACCAAAATGCCCACAAGATGGCACCGCGCGGTGAGAAATAAAACGGCGCTATTTTAGCTGGAACATAAAACGAGTTCCGCCAATTCCCAAGACAGGAGGCAAAACCACCAGGAAAGACATCAGAGTTATCCTAAGACAGGAGGCAAAACCACCAGGAAAGACATCAGAGTTATCCCAAGACAGGAGGCAAAACCACCAGGAAAGACATCAGAGTTATCCCAAGACAGGAGGCAAAACCACCAGGAAAGACATCAGAGTTATCCCAAGACAGGAGGCAAAACCACCAGGAAAGACATCAGAGTTATCCCAAGACAGGAGGCAAAACCACCAGGAAAGACATCAGAGTTATCCCAAGACAGGAGGCAAAACCACCAGGAAAGACATCAGAGTTATCCCAAGACAGGAGGCAAAACCACCAGGAAAGACATCAGAGTTATCCCAAGACAGGAGGCAAAACCACCAGGAAAGACATCAGAGTTATCCCAAGACAGGAGGCAAAACCACCAGGAAAGACATCAGAGTTATCCCAAGACAGGAGGCAAAACCACCAGGAAAGACATCAGAGTTATCCCAAGACAGGAGGCAAAACCACCAGGAAAGACATCAGAGTTATCCCAAGACAGGAGGCAAAACCACCAGGAAAGACATCAGAGTTACCCCAAGACAGGAGGCAAAACCACCAGGAAAGACATCAGAGTTATCCCAAGACAGGAGGCAAAACCACCAGGAAAGACATCAGAGTTATCCCAAGACAGGAGGCAAAACCACCAGGAAAGACATCAGAATTACCCCAAGACAGGAGGCAAAACCACCAGGACTCAGGCGATAGGTCCCCACAAAGAGTGTTTGAGGACCTATCGTTGTAGTACCCCAGATTTTTTTCGTTTTTTTTTGCCAACATATGTTGAAAAATAACATTTCTATCAAAATATATCGTGTCTAACCCTAAACCCTACATCCGTTAGAAAAAAGATGAAAAAATAAGAAGCATATCTGCCAACAACGGGGGGTTCACGGTATGTAAATATTATACATCTAAAAATAGTCAGAATGCATATATTGAAATTGTAAAATTGCGCCATCTATGTGGAGATGCGCCATCTATGTGGCATATTTTGGTTAGGTTGGTTTATGGATGTCAGGATGTGAGGGAGTTGCGCCATCTATGTGGCATATTTTGGCTATAGGTTAGTTGCGGATGTCGGGAGATGTGAGGGAGTTGCGCCATCTATGTGGCATATGTTGGTTAGGTTGGCTTATGGATGTCGGGAGATATGAGGGAGTTACGCCATCTATGTGGGCATTCCCAGCCTGATTTTGGCGAATGGGTGGGAGTTGCGCCATGTATGTCCCAAAAGGCAGCTTGATGTTGAGAAAAAAACATATGGGGGAAAACAGCGCAGAAGATTGCAAAAAATGAGTCATTTTTAGGGATACATGGCGCAACTGACCTGTTTTGAAAGGCAGTTGAGCCATCTATCCCCCGCATTTTGCATTTGACATAGATGGCGCCACTCAAGATTCTGAGCGTCTACTTTGACATCAGAGTAGAACGTTTCAACAAAAAACAGGTCCCCCGAAATGATCAATTTCTTTTTATATTGCATTAAAATATGATTTTTTCAAGCTCACCGAAGGGTACCCCCCACGACCGGTGTCGTAGAACTATTAAAAAAAAACTAGTTGCAATGAAAACCAATGGAATTGGGTGGTGTTCCCAAAAAAATTGATGAATATTTTCACTGGGGACCTATATTCTATGTATGTAATTCTTCAAGCAATTGGGTCTCTTCCATGTATAAGGGTAAATATCATATACGTAATTCCCTTGGGCGAGTAGCAATCCTGGATGTCTGAAGTTCCTAAACTAGAACGTTTCAACAAAAAAAACAGGTCCCCCGAAATGATCAGTTTCTTTTTATATTGTATTAAAAAATGAGTTTTTCAGGCTCACCGAAGGGTACCCCCCACGACCGGTGTCGTAGAACTATAAAAAAAACTATTTTGCAGATAGAATGCCTCCCCGGAAACTACAGCAGATATAGATCAATGAAAAAAACATAGAAGAAAAGGAAGGGTAAGGAACAAGATAGCAGAAAAAGAGGAGAAAAGGGAAGAGGATAAGGTCGGAAAAGAGACAAGGGCACTCCAGGTTCCCTGCGGGTCAGAAACATCTGGCTACAGTGGGGAAAACAACAGATAGAATGCCTCCCCGGAAACTACAGCAGATACAGATCAATGAAAAAGACATAGAAGAACAGGAAGGGTAAGGAAGAATAGAAGAAAAGGAGGAGAAAAGGGAAGAGGATAAGATCGGAAAAGAGACAAGGGCACTCCAGGTTCCCTGCGGGTCAGAAACATCTGGCTACAGTGGGGAAAACAACAGATAGAATGCCTCCCCGGAAACTACAGCAGATATAGATCAACGAAAAAGACATAGCAAAAAAGGAAGGGTAAGGAACAATATAGAAGAAAAGGAGGAGAAAAGGAAAGAGGATAAGGTCGGAAAAGAGACAAGGGCACTCCAGGTTCCCTGCGGGTCAGAAACATATGGCTACAGTGCGGAAAACAACAGATAGAATGCCTCCCCGGAAACTACAGCAGATATAGATCAATGAAAAAGACATAGAAGAAAAGGAAGGGTAAGGAACAATATAGAAGAAAAGGAGGAGAAAAGGGAAGAGGATAAGAAAGGAAAAGAGACAAGGGCACTCCAGGTTTCCTGCGGGTCAGAAACATCTGGCTACAGTGGGGAAAACAACAGATAGAATGCCTCCCCGGAAACTACAGCAGATATAGATCAATGAAAAAGACATACTCTCCCCTAAGAGTAGACGGCTCAGAATCTTGAGTCGCGCCATCTATGTCACATTAAAAAATGGGGGATAGATGGCTCAACTCTCTTTAAAACAGGTCAGTTGAGCCATCTATGTCCCTAAAAATGACATATTTTTTGCCATCTTCTGCGCTGCTTTCTCCCCATATTTTTTCTCAACATCGAATCAAGCTGCTTTTTTGGGACATAGATGGCTCAACTCCCACTCATTCGCCAAAATCGGGCTGCGAATGCCCACATAGATGGCGCAACTCCCTCATATCTGGCCCGGACATGACCCAAAAACAGTGGGGCTCTTTTGGGCGCTGATTTAGGGCGTAAAAGAGCCCGTTTTTTTGGCCAAACATGGGCTCAACATAGAAGGCTATGTTGGGCCACTTGGGGCTCTGTTGGCGGGTTTCGGGCCTAAAATTTCAACCCCAACGGAAGCATGGTTCCGTTGAGGTTGAATTTTGGGTCGGTTTTGGGCTTATGTTGGGCCATTTGGAGGCTACAAAAACCCGCGTAAAATTTTATTGTTTTACGCGGGTTTTTTTGGACGCATTTTGGAGCCTTCTTGGGCCTATATAGTCTCCTCTGTTGGGCCATTTTAGGGCTATGTTGGGCTCTGTTGGCGGCTTTCGGGCCTAAAATTTCAACCCCAACCGAAGCATGGTTCGGTTGAGGTTGAATTTTGGGTCCGTTTTGGGCTTATGTTGGGCCATTTGGAGGCTATGTTGGGCCTCTGTTGGGCCATTTTAGGGCTATGTTGGGCTCTGTTGGCGGCTTTCGGGCCTAAAATTTCAACCCCAACCGAAGCATGGTTCGGTTGAGGTTGAATTTTGGGTCCGTTTTGGGCTTATGTTGGGCCATTTGGAGGCTATGTTGGGCCTCCGTTGAGGTTGAATTTTGGGTCGGTTTGGGGCTCAAAATAGGCTCAAAACGAGTTGCGCCATCTACCTTCTCATTTTAAAGTAGGGTGATTTTTCTCAATTGGCGGAACTCGATTTATGTTCCAGCTAAAATAGCGCCGTTTTCTTTCTCACCGCGCGGTGCCATCTTATGGGTATTTCGGTTTTGGAGTTGCGCCATCTACTTTTAGGGGGACAAAAGAAAAGGAAGGGTAAGGAACAATATAGAAGAAAGGGAGGAGAAAAGGGAAGAGGATAAGGTCGGAAAAGAGACAAGGGCACTCCAGGTTCCCTGCGGGTCAGAAACATATGGCTACAGCAGGGAAAACAACAGATAGAATGCCTCCCCGGAAACTACAGCAGATATAGACAAATGAAAAAGACATAGAAGAAAAGGAAGGTAAGGAACAATATAGAAGAAAAGGAGGAGAAAAGGGAAGGGGATAAGGTCGGAAAAGAGACAAGGGCACTCCAGGTTCCCTGCGGGTCAGAAACATCTGGCTACAGTGGGGAAAACAACAGATAGAATGCCTCCCCGGAAACTACAGCAGATATAGATCAATGAAAAAGACATAGAAGAAAAGGAAGGGTAAGGAAAAAGAAGATAAGGCTACAGCAGATATAGATCAATGAAAAAGACATAGAAGAAAAGGAAGGGTAAGGAACAATATAGGAGAAAAGGAGGAGAAAAGGGAAGAGGATAAGGTCGGAAAAGAGACAAGGGCACTCCAGGTTCCCTGCGGGTCAGAAACATGTGGTTACAGTGCTGAAAACAACAGATAGAATGCCTCCCTGGAAACTACAGCAGATATAGATCAATGAAAAAGACATAGAAGAAAAGGAAGAGTAATTAAGGAACAATATAGAAGAAAACGAGGAGAAAAGGGAAGAGGATAAGATCGGAAAAGAGACAAGGGCACTCCAGGTTCCCTGCGGGTCAGAAACATATGGCTACAGTGGGGAAAACAACAGATAGAATGCCTCCCCGGAAACTACAGCAGATATAGATCAATGAAAAAGACATAGAAGAAAAGGAAGGGTAAGGCACAATATAGAAGAAAAGGAGGAGAAAAGGGAAGAGGATAAGGTCGGAAAAGAGACAAGGGCACTCCAGGTTCCCCGCGGGTCAGAAACATATGGCCACAGTGAGAAAACAACAGATAGAATGCCTCCCGGAAACTACAGCAGATATAGATCAATGAAAAAGACATAGAAGAAAAGGAAGGGTAAGTAACAATAAAGAAGAAAAGGAGGAGAAAAGGGAAGAGGATAAGGTCGGAAAAGAGACAAGGGCACTCCAGGTTCCCTGCGGGTCAGACACATATGGCTACAGTGCGGAAAACAACAGATAGAATGCCTCCCCGGAAACTACAGCAAATATAGATCAATGGAAAAGACATAGAAGAAAAGGAAGGGTAAGGAACAATATAGAAGAAAAGGGGGAGAAAAGGGAAGAGGATAAGATCGGAAAAGAGACAAGGGCACTCCAGGTTCCCTGCGGGTCAGAGCAGATATAGATCAATGAAAAAGACATAGAAGAAAAGGAAGGGTAAGGAACAATATAGAAGAAAAGGAGGAGAAAAGGGAAGAGGATAAGATCGGAAAAGAGACAAGGGCACTCCAGGTTCCCTGCGGGTCAGACACATATGGCTACAGTGCGGAAAACAACAGATAGAATGCCTCCCCGGAAACTACAGCAGATATAGATCAATGAAAAAGACATAGAAGAAAAGGAAGGGTAAGTATCAATATAGAAGAAAAGGAGGAGAAAAGGAAAGAGGATAAGATCGGAAAAGAGACAAGGGCACTCCAGGTTCCCTGCGGGTCAGAAACATATGGCTACAACAGGGAAAACAACAGATAGAATGCTTCCCCGGAAACTACAGCAGATATAGATCAATGAAAAAGACATATAAGAAAAGGAAGGGTAAGGAACAATATAGAAGAAAAGGAGGAGAAAAGGGAAGAGGATAAGATCGGAAAAGAGACCAGGGCACTCCAGGTTCTCTGCGGGTCAGAAACATATGGCTACAGTGGGGGAAACAACAGATAGAATGCCTCCCCGGAAACTACAGCAGATATAGATCAATGAAAAAGGCATAGAAGAAAAGGAAGGGTAAGTAACAATATAGAAGAAAAGGAGGAGAAAAGGGAAGAGGATAAGGTCGGAAAAGAGACAAGGGCACTCCAGGTTCCCTGCGGGTCAGAAACATATGGCTACAGTGGGGAAAACAACAGATAGAATGCCTCCCCGGAAACAACAGCAGATATAGATCAATGAAAAAAACATAGAAGAAAAGGAAGGGTAAGGAACAATAGAGAAAAGGAGGAGAAAAGGGAAGAGGATAAGATCGGAAAAGAGACAAGGGCACTCCAGGTTCTCTGCAGGTCAGAAACATATGGCTACAGTGGGGAAAACAACAAATAGAATGCCTCCCCGGAAACTACAGCAGATATAGATCAATGAAAAAGACATAGAAGAACAGGAAGGGTAAGGAACAATATAGAAGAAAAGGAGGAGAAAAGGGAAGAGATAAGATCGGAAAAGAGACTAGGGCACTCCAGGTTCCCTGCGGGTCAGAAACATATGGCTACAGCGGGGAAAACAACAGATAGAATGCCTCCCCGGAAACTACAGCAGATATAGATCAATGAAAAAGACATAGAAGAAAAGGAAGGGTAAGGAACAATATAGAAGAAAAGGAGGATAAAAGGGAAGAGGATAAAATCGGAAAAGAGACAAGGGCACTCCAGGTTCCCTGCGGGTCAGAAACATATGGCTACAGTGGGGAAAACAGCAGATAGAATGCTTCCCCGGAAACTACAGCAGATATAGATCAATGAAAAAGACATAGAAGAAAAGGAAGGGTAAGGAACAATATAGAAGAAAAGGAGGAGAAAAGGGAAGAGGATAAGATCGGAAAAGAGACAAGGGCACTCCAGGTTCCCTGCGGGTCAGAAACATATGGCTACAGTGGTGAAAACAACAGATAGAATGCCTCCCCGGAAACTACAGCAGATATAGATCAATGAAAAAGACATAGAAGAACAGGAAGGGTAAGGAACAATATAGAAGAAAAGAAGGAGAAAAGGGAAGAGGATAAGGCTACAGCAGATATAGATCAATGAAAAAGACATAGAAGAAAAGGAAGGGTAAGGAACAATATAGGAGAAAATGAGGAGAAAAGGGAAGAGGATAAGATCGGAAAAGAGACAAGGGCACTCCAGGTTCCCTGCAGTTCAGAAACATGTGGCTACAGTGGGGAAAACAACAGATAGAATGCTTCCCCGGAAACAACAGCAGATATAGATCAATGAAAAAGACATAGAAGAAAAGGAAGGGTAAGGAACAATATAAAAGAAAAGGAGGAGAAAAGGGAAGAGGATAAGGTCGAAAAAGAGACAAGGGCACTCCAGGTTCCCTGCGGGTCAGAAACATATGGCTACAGCGGGGAAAACAACAGATAGAATGCCTCCCCGGAAACTACAGCAGATATAGATCAATGAAAAAGACATAAGAAAAGGAAGGGTAAGGAACAATATAGAAGAAAAGGAGGAGAAAAGGGAAGAGGATAAGATCGGAAAAGAGACAAGGGCACTCCAGGTTCCCTGCGGGTCAGAAACATATGGCTACAATGGGGAAAACAACAGATAGAATGCCTCCCCAGAAACTACAGCAGATATAAGATCAATGAAAAAGACATAGAAGAAAAGGAAGGGTAAGGAACAATATAGAAGAAAAGGAGGAGAAAAGGGAAGAGGATAAGATCGGAAAAGAGACAGGGCACTCCAGGTTCCCTGCGGGCCAGAAACATATGGCTACAGCAGGGAAAACAACAGATAGAATGCCTCCCCGGAAACTACAGCAGATATAGATCAATGAAAAGACATAGAAGAAAAGGAAGGGTAAGGAACAATATAGAAGAAAAGGAGGAGAAAAGGGAAGAGGATAAGGTCGGAAAAGAGACACGGGCACTCCAGGTTCCCTGCGGGTCAGAAACATATGGCTACAGCGGGGAAAACAACAGATAGAATGCCTCCCCGGAAACTACAGCAGATATAGATCAATGAAAAAGACATAGAAGAACAGGAAGGGTAAGGAACAATATAGAAGAAAAGGAGGAGAAAAGGGAATAGGATAAGATCGGAAAAGAGACAAGGGCACTCCAGGTTCCCTGCGGGTCAGAAACATATGGCTACAGTGGGGAAAACAAATGAAAACAACAGATAGAATGCCTCCCCGGAAACTACAGCAGATATAGATCAATGAAAAAGACATAGAAGAAAAGGAAGGGTAAGGAACAATATAGAAGAAAAGGAGGAGAAAAGGGAAGAGGATAAGGTCGGAAAAGAGACAAGGGCAACTCCAGGTTCCCTGCGGGTCAGAAACATATGGCCACAGCGGGGAAAACAACAGATAGAATGCCTCCCCGGAAACTACAGCAGATATAGATCAATGAAAAAGACATAGAAGAAAAGGAAGGGTAAGGAACAATATAGAAGAAAAGGAGGAGAAAAGGGAAGAGGATAAGGTCGGAAAAGAGACAAGGGCACTCCAGGTTCCCTGCGGGTCAGAAACATATGGCTACAGTGGGGCAAACAACAGATAGAATGCCTCCCCGGAAACTACAGCAGATATAGATCAATGAAAAAGACATAGAAGAAAAGGAAGGGTAAGGAACAATATAAAAGAAAAGGAGGAGAAAAGGGAAGAGGATAAGATCGGAAAAGAGACAAGGGCACTCCAGGTTCCCTGCGGGTCAGAAACATCTGGCTACAGTGGGAAAAACAACAGATAGAATGGGAAACTACAGCAGATATAGATCAATGAAAAAAACATAGGAAAAGGAAGAGGTAAGGAACAATATAGAAGAAAAGGAGGAGAAAAGGGAAGAGGATAAGATCGGAAAAGAGACAAGGGCACTCCAGGTTCCCTGCGGGTCAGAAACATATGGCTACAGTGGGGAAAACAACAGATAGAATGCCTCCCCGGAAACTACAGCAGATATAGATCAATGAAAAAGACATAGAAGAAAAGGAAGGGTAAGGAACAATATAGAAGAAAAGGAGGAGAAAAGGGAAGAGGATAAGGTCGGAAAAGAGACAAGGGCACTCCAGGTTCCCTGCGGGTCAGAAACATATGGCTACAGTGGGGAAAACAACAGATAGAATGCCTCCCCGGAAACTACAGCAGATATAGATCAATGAAAAAGACATAGAAGAAAAGGAAGGGTAAGGAACAATATAGAAGAAAAGGAGGAGAAAAGGGAAGAGGATAAGGTCGGAAAAGAGACAAGGGCACTCCAGGTTCCCTGCGGGTCAGAAACATATGGCTACAGTGGGGAAAACAACAGATAGAATGCCTCCCCGGAAACTACAGCAGATATAGATCAATGAAAAAGACATAGAAGAAAAGGAAGGGTAAGGAACAATATAGAAGAAAAGGAGGAGAAAAGGGAAGAGGATAAGGTCGGAAAAGAGACAAGGGCACTCCAGGTTCCCTGCGGGTCAGAAACATATGGCTACAGTGGGAAAAACAACAGATAGAATGCCTCCCCGGAAACTACAGCAGATATAGATCAATGAAAAAGACATAGAAGAAAAGGAAGGGTAAGGAACAATATAGAAGAAAAGGAGGAGAAAAGGGAAGAGGATAAGATCGGAAAAGAGACAAGGGCACTCCAGGTTCCCTGCGGGTCAGAAACATATGGCTACAGTGGGGAAAACAACAGATAGAATGCCTCCCCGGAAACTACAGCAGATATAGATCAATGAAAAAAACATAGAAGAAAAGGAAGGGTAAGGAACAATATAGAAGAAAAGGAGGAGAAAAGGGAAGAGGATAAGGTCGGAAAAGAGACAAGGGCACTCCAGGTTCCCTGCGGGTCAGAAACATATGGCTACAGTGGGAAAACAACAGATAGAATGCCTCCCCGGAAACTACAGCAGATATAGATCAATGAAAAAGACATAGAAGAAAAGGAAGGGTAAGGAACAATATAGAAGAAAAGGAGGAGAAAAGGGAAGAGGATAAGATCGGAAAAGAGACAAGGGCACTCCAGGTTCCCTGCGGGTCAGAAACATATGGCTACAGTGGGGAAAACAACAGATAGAATGCCTCCCCGGAAACTACAGCAGATATAGGTCAATGAAAAAGACATACAAGAAAGGGAAGGGTAAGGAACAATATAGAAGAAAAGGAGGAGAAAAGGGGAGAGGATAAGATCGGAAAAGAGACAAGGGCACTCCAGGTTCCCTGCGGGTCAGAAACATATGGCTACAGTGGGAAAAACAACAGATAGAATGCCTACGGAAACTACAGCACATATAGATCAATGAATACAGACATAGGAGAAAAGGAAGGGAAAGGAACATTATAGACACAAAAGGACAAGGAAAGGGAAGCGGATAAGATCGGAAAAGAGACAAGGGCACTCCAGGTTCCCTGCAGGTCAAAAAAGTGGTTACAGTGGAAAAAACAACAGATAAAATGCCCCCCGGAAACTACAGCAGATATAGATCAATGAAAAATACATAGAAAAAAAGGAAGGGCAAGGAACAATATAGAAGAAAAGGAGGAGGCATTCTAACTGTATTTCGCCTGTAAAATACCAGTCAAAACTTACATTTTCTTACCAATTTTGGCGCCGCATTCTAACTGAGTTTCTGCATATTTACAGGTGTTTCCTCAGTTAGAATGCGACTGCCGTGGGGGGGGGGCCAAACGGGCCACCATCACGCGAAGCCAAAACCGCATTCTAACTTTGTTTTTAACGGTATAGATGTTGATGGATGGATTGGCGGATGGAAGATCCAACCAACAGACAGGATAGATACTTAGATGACAGATGTGCAGGCAGACTGGCAGCTGCCTAGCTGGGCAGGTAGATGAAGAGACGCACAGAATTCAATGCGTACATGAATGCAATTGAATGCATACTTGCATACATACTATATCATACACCTTGACACTGATACGCAAAGACACACCAGATACACCCTCAGACGCACATGCAGACAGATACACACACACAAATACACAAATACACAGGCACATACAGGATCATACAGGTATAGAGATGTATAGAGTATACACGAATGCACATTCACATGAATATTATATGGGTATATATGGGTAACCGACAAAATCATTGTAATATATTGTAATACCAATTTAGTTTTGCTTCGCGTTGGCCTTTCTGAAGTTGCACAAAACCTTCATAACCGACAGGGGACGACCCTATACCGATACCCTATTTTTGATACCTCGGGGAGCACTTCATTTCCTCACAACTGATAGGGGACGACCCCCTAATTTGTGCATGGCATTCAATTTAATAAATAATAATTTTGTCCGCTACTCATATACAGTCATGTATGTGTAAATATATAGAATACATATATATGTATATATTGTATACATACACGCAGACGCTCACATGGGCAAGACAGACATACACATGAAGGTTTTAGTTCTTTTGTTTCAAACAGGTGGTATTGCTGTGCTTCCACCTGAGCGCAGCTGATTGCATTTGACTGCAATATTTGCCTAAGATCAGCGCAGCCTTCCACCTAGGTGGGGTCTTGCCCTGGTTGTCTCAGTGGGTGAAGTGGACGCTTGTCTCGAAAATTGCCTTTGTTGATGGCTATCACTTTCACACGGTTTTCACACATTGGATTCGTTTAGGAGACTCTATTCAATTTGCCTTGATTTTTAATGAGAGGCTTCACAAATCAATGCATCAGAAGATTGCATATAAATTACGTTGAGGAATGTTGAGGATGCTCAAACATTGGTTGAGGCAGCGTACGACATCCACAGCTGGGTCCCACAGGGCCTTGCGAGGACCTTCGAGCACACGCAGGACGAACGGTGGCTTGGAGCAGATGGAGCGCCTTGAACTCGCTTTGTCACATCCAAACCGTCCTGTTAGCCTTAGCCGGCAGCATGCCCGCAGCCCGCAGTCATGCCTGCAGCCTCACGATGTCGTTTTTGCTGTTCAGATAGCTCCAATCTGCGCAGTTTCTTCACAGGTTGTACATTCTCTACTACATTTTTGCATGCGCATGGATCTACGAGTCGCTTGGAATTGATCCATTTTACATCATTTTACAGTTTTTTTTTGCAATTGTGGATCTGTGATGACTTGTGACCTGTGACTTGCTGAGTTTCTGTGTCTTTCACCACTTTTTTGCCAGTTCAAGAGTGCAAGGTTGCTCCTGGCACTCCAACAATTTGTGGAATTCTCAGCAAAAAAACATCAAGAGAGACTCATGCACATTTTTTGGTAGGCAGAGAAAACATGCTTTTTACATCCTTCTACTGCAAGCATTTGTAAACTATAAATAGCTTTTGGGTCCTTACAAACTCCTTTTCCAGTTCTGTTCGGAAACTCCAGGGCCTAGATTTTGGCTATGATATGGCAAGCAATTTTTCCAGTCGTCAGTCTTGGGAAGGTTACGAGAGTCTCCAGGTCCAGTCAGACTGAGCCACTAAGTCACTAAGTGCCACTAAGCCCTGAGGTTGTTGCGTATACTGTCCTCATTTGGTACAACGCCCCATTGAACAACGGCAAGAAGAAAGTTCCGTGTGCTCCGATTGTCCGCGCGGCCTTCATGGGCCTCACCTACCATTTGGGCAGTTTGGCCTTCGGTGCAGCCCTGGCCTCAGATTCAAAGGCATTGGCCATAGGGGCCATAGGTAGCCGCGAGGTAGCCCACAGCACTACATTAATATATGACATATGTCAACTCAACATGTATCTCCACTCAACACCCGAAGTATCCCATGGATCCGCATGTATCCACATTGTGGATGACATGTAGCTGCATGAAAAAAACGCGTCCAAAGATGTTTCGCAACTGGACTTGAGAAGTGCATTCTGCCACCATCATCCACTAGGTTCTGCTGGCTTTCTTCAGAATAATCTACATTCTAGTGACCTTCTTCTACAACCAGGCAGCTGAATTTTGAAACCTCATATGACATGTGCTGTTTTTCTCCTTTCCACAGCTAGAAGGCAGGCTGCCAGGAAAGCATGCAGCACATTGCAGCACAGTGAAATGGATTGCTGTGGCATGGCCAACGATGTGTGAAAAAATGCTGCCATAGTTTTGTGCAGAACAAAAAGAACGAAGATGAGCAGACCAATGTGTGGAGCTCAGCAACGTCAAAGAATTGCTCTGAGTCATATGGGTATGGGTCAATACCTATAGATACCATTTTTAGTGGGATGAACATCCATTTACCAGCTATTTTGGGGTTCACTAGGTAGCAGAGTTTTGACCCATCCCCATAGTTTCGCCCTGATTTTCGATCTTGGCGCCACTCCAGAGACACAGCTTCCTCTACCGAGGGTGTGGTGAAAGCGGCAACTGCTTGCTGCTGCTGTTGCCTGAATTGCTTCGAGCAGGTTCTGAGGTATCTCAACTCAGGCTGGCAAATGGTGGCAACATTTCTGAAGTTTGATGAGCATTTCACAAGGGTCACACAGAGATAAATCCGCCTAAGGTGTACAGATGTACAGTATTCGTTTGCATTTGCGAATCTTTGAGTCTTGAATTTTCCAATCTACATTTCTCGAATTGTATTTTTGTCGCTCCAGGGGCATATGTGATGGTTGCTGTGAACTCCGACAACTATTGCCAGGGTGCAGATAGGAGAGGGACAGCTGTGTTGAGTCACTTCAAGCGCAGGCTACATGTTTACCGGAATGATCCAGCAACGTGAAGCTTGAAATCTGTTTGCATGTACTTTTGGAATGGACTTGGCTTTTCCGCAGTCTGGATGCATCATTAGAATTCATAGGAGACGTGACCGTTGAATCCAATGAAACGTGTCGGTGACCTCATGGCTGCCGTCTGTAGAGTTTCGATGTTTGTTGCAGGGCCGTAAAGCTCATGCTCACTGAGTTTGTTGCGATCGGAGCCCTCGAAGGGTCAACATTTCTCTTCCAGGAGCCAGACCAAAGATTTTGTTTCGCTTCGGGTAAAATGTATACATTCAATTTCATGAAATTAATATAGGAACTATAAAATCATTTACAAGTCATTATGATACTACTTGGCAAGACTTGGAGGTTCTTCTTCTTTTTTCAGAGAGAGAGAGAGAGAGAGGCAGAGACAAGGCCATAGCAGTTCCAACAAGACAATAGCAGTTCCACAAGGAAAGCACTTTCGAAGAGTTCCTTTGAAGTTTTGACATCATATGGTACAAACATCTTGTGAACCGTCCCAGCTGAAGTTTTTTGCCACTGCTAGACGCTGGGAAACATCTCTATTCCTGCTGCTGGCGGATACTTGACCTATCTCATGGTTCCTGGGAAAGCAACAGAGACGTGGTTGTTGGAGTCTAATGGACCAACAATGTGCAGAAGCGTTGGACCCCGATGGAAATACTGACAACATCTGACAGATGGATCGATCATACACAACCATACGATAGGATAAAGGCCGTTACACACACACAACTTGCCAAAACATAGAAACTTATAGAAACTCCACATTCCTTTTCTCAGTTGCCGTGGATTTTTCTGTCAGTTTATTTTATGCCCCAACTCTTTTCCAACTCCGAGAATTGGCAAGGTCACTCAACTAGAGCAGTTCAACAGTGTGGCCTCGGTGGACTACATTGCTCAGCCCAAAGTCATTGCTGCTGCTTTGCTGAGCATGGGACAGTCCGCTTTTCGGTGCTACCGATCTTTCTTTGTCTTCTAGGTGAGAATTGTGTTTCTTGAAGTCTTGGAGATGACATGCATCTTTTTGCAAGATTGACGTTTGGTCAAGGTTGCTGGAGGTCTAGTTTGCCTCGGGGTGTCCATGTCCTTCATGTCCATCTTTGATACGGCCAGATGCCTAGAAAGGCTTAGCATGCCCGGCCCTGGCTTGGGGCAGCTCAATCCCTGGGTCAAACGTGTTTTTTTTGCAAACCACACCATGGCTCCCATCAAGTCTTGCTGTGGAAATGCCAAGCAGCTTCAACATTTTCATGCATCGAAGACATTCGAAGACATGACTTGCCTCGGCCCAGACACTGGAGATCTCACGGAGATCTCACAGACGGTCTCCAATTCCGCCGCCAGGTTTCTGATGCCATGCTATTTGCCTTCATGACCGACGAAGACTGGAGGACCAACTGGTGCTCAAGGGTGTTCGTATGTTTTGCACAGTGAGATCTGCATATGTTTTTTTTTTTCCCCCACATCATATAACTGTATGTCTGAATTTGTCTTGACATGATCAATATTTCAATATTGAAATATTGATCAATTGGATGGTTTGCATCAAATTGTCATTGCCCGCAAGGTTGGTCTTTGAAGCAGTGGTTTTTCGCCAGGAAACAGCACGGGCTTCCACCCAATCCGAACATCCCAGAGCAACTTGGCAGCTTTAGGTTGTCCCAAGTTGTCACCGATTTGGTGCACTCTTCACACATAACACTTCTAGCTTGACAAACAGTTTAGCATAGCTCACCGCATATTGGCAAGGAACTTGATGGGGCTTATCAAAGCTGGAGAATCATGATCAATTCGCCTTGGGGCGCTGTCAACAGGGTCAACCCGATCAGCCAAAGTGTTGTCGGTTTGACTCCGTTATGGTCCCGATTGCCCTAGTTTCACAAGCTATTTGAATGCTGAAAGAGTTGACGACGGATCGCACCGTTTAGCTGAAAAATGCTGATAGCTTGACACATTTGACAAGGTTCTGAGTTTCAAGCAGTGCTCATAGCATTACACTCATAACTCACAACAGGATTGTGCATCGATCCTATAGTTTTTGGAGATGTCAGAGGCCAGCTTACAGAATCTTACAGAGCAGCTCACATTTAGCGCAGTATCCGATTGGCATTTATTGTGACAGATAACCTAAATATTATGTATGTCAAATCTGATTCTATTCTTACTAGAGCACCTTGTGACCTTGTGGAAGTAGACTTCTCCAGCGTTTGTCATTCCATTTTCCATGAGTACCCTACCACTTTGCACAAACTCTCGAGATAACCGCAACTGTAGGCTCCCAAACGTCCTGTCTTCCATGAACATGGTGGTCCACAACACTTTCATGATGCTGATTGATGCTGTCTTTTTTCATTTTGTTTGGTATTTTTGTTGAATCTTCCCGGTAGTATCTTGGTTATCCTTAGTCCATCGAGTGTTTTGCACTGCGCTCAGAGATCAGCACTGATGGACAGGCTGCAATGAATCGAAGTGAATAGGAAGGAACATAGAAAGGGAAATTGGACAGGATGGACACACAATTTCTTTGTGCTCTTTGCGCTCTTTGCGTGGCCATGTCGTAGCCAATTGCCTCGCCAATGCAAATGAACATTGGATAACATTGGATAAAATCGGTGCTTTGTGGGATGTGCCTTGGATCTCAAAGTGGTAGATCTCCAAATTCTGCAGGAAGGCTTGAAGAATCTCTGTCCGAGAATAATGTAGTGCACACTCTGTGAGGCAAAATGTCGTATTTGAAAGATCCACTGATAGCTTGTCGCTCTCCTCCCATGAGCCGGACAAGTTCTCAAGCCACTCGTCTGCCGTTGAAGGGCAATTCAGAGCGATTCAGAATGGGAATGCAGTACATTGGCAGCTTGTCAAGAATCTGGGTTGTTGTTATGTCTACAACTATTTGTCCAAGTTGAGTTCACAATGAAAACCGTTGGCGAGCTACACACATAGACATGATATTTCAGCAAGCCTGGTAGATCTATCCGGTTTCAGCAGACATTAAGAGCATGTGAGAACGAAGCCGCGGGCAGCGCAGACTGTTCAGAGATCCTATGGTTCCTATGGCTACAACTGCAGACTGAACATGACTTGACAACTGAAGAAGAGTGCTTTGCTTACTCCATCCACGATTTCTACGACTCGTGCCTTGCGAGGAACCGGCCGAAGATTTGCCTCCGTCTAGGCGGCCTGCGAGGAGCTCAGCCAGCCAAGCTGAACTTCTTTTGGAAAAACAGGATACCCTCTGGTAATTTAACATAGCTATTGAAAATGGCCATTTATAGTGGGTTTTCCCATTAAAAATGGTGATTTTCCATAGCTATGTTAAATTACCAGAGGGTATCCAGATCTGGAAGCTCTGCCACTGGTTCCGGTTCCTGCAGTTTGGTTTTCCGAAGTGTCGACAGGTGGATGATCTGCACGATTTCACCAAAGAATTTATAGAACGCGGCTACCATGCAGAGCTCCTCGGCACTGATCAGGATTGGAGCTTTTTTTGTGTGCTTTTTGTGTGTTAATTTGACAAAGTGTTCTCAGCCCCTGCATTGTCGTAGTGTGTTAATTTGACAAATGTTCTCAGCTGCATGGCGTTTGTGCCTTGACATTGTGCCTAGGTACTGCAATTGGAGAGACAGCTACCTGAAGTGGAGACCCTCGGAATCCCATGGACACTGACACTAGCGCACTAGTACTGATAGTACCCTCTGGTAATGACTAACATAGCTATGGAAAATCACCATTTTTAATGGGAAAACCCACTATAAATGGCCATTTTCAATAGCTATGTTAAATTACCAGAGGGTACTGGTTTGCTTGGACGAACTCCAGTCTGTGAAGTCTCAGGACAGGGAGATCACAAGGGAGCCAAAGGAGAGAATTGTGAGTCGACCCACATAAAGAACAGGCCGCCGGGCCGCCGGGTTTCTTCTTTGCAGCATTTGCAGCGCAACAATGCAGTATGCAATACATTTCAATAAGGTTCAATCAGTTTCAATACGTTTGAGCCTTGATGTGCAACACCTGAACCACAGAGGATGGGCACTTTTGAGTACTGGTATCCAACAGTGTCGGCCTACAACTTCCGACGAACCTGTGCCTATTGGACACTTGGGGCCCAAAATGTTGAGATGTTGAGACTGCCAAGGCCAGTGTCCACTTCTTATGTTCATGAATGTCCATGAACGTCCATGGTCCATGACTATGAATCTTTCTTGTTTTGTTTCAGGCCAGGTGAGGACCTGTTTCAGGCCAGGTGAGGCTATAAAGGGAGCTTATTGTTTGACCTGTTGAAGCAGCTGGTCATTCCGGACCAGAGTTCCAAGGATTGGAGTCCTTTTTGTGTGAACCTTAGCATGATTAGCATTAAAACATATCGACACCGTCCACACCGTCGATATCTCAGTGCAGGTCGAATCACTTGAAGCTTCCAATTCCATCCAATTCCTGCGAAGCATGAAGCGGAGCTCAGGTTGAGGGGTGCCTCTTCTTCTTGTGGCAGCCGTTGTTTGAACTATATTGGGATGATCCTCCAAAGCGGATGGAGCGACCTGGCATGATGTTCTGAAGTTCTGAATTTCACTACTAGTTTTAGAATGTTTAGATGGCTTTGTTCATTCCAACTGCAAACCCAGATGATCTGTATGCGCATAGTTTGTCCACAATTCTTTTACACATGTGCATTCTCCTCTGGAGATGGTCGAACATGTTTCAGATGTTTCAATGAAAATACGGGAGGACACATTTGATCGCAACACATCGCCACACATTGCAACCATGGTTGAGGATTTTTCACTGCCGTTCAGCCTTTCTACTGCTTTCAAAAAAAGCCAGGTTTTGGATCTCCAAGATGCCCATACTGTTTGGCACAACGATTTTTGGAGCTGGGATCTACATGGGCTATGTTGAGTTGATCAATATGGACACTGACACGAATCTGACTCGCTCTAGGCTCAGGAGGCTTGTGCTGTGGCATCTTCAATTCACAGTGGCTGTTCATGGGGATTCAAAGTTTTTGCCACAAACAATTCGTGCCACTTGTATCTCTTTCAGAGGATCAGAACATACCCGAACAATCAGCACGTCTTCACTGCGGATCTCATCTGTAACAAGATTTGAAGAAACATTTTGGTTGCGCCTCAATGGTTTACACTATGCTTTTCAAGCATTTAAGTATTTTCAAATCACAATTGTTCCAGTTGATTGCAGTCGAAAAAGATATGTCCGCCCATGAAGTGGCCAAGGCTGCCAAGGTAGTACGCACAACATGTTACAACATGTTATTTATATTTACATGTAAACATAGACATGTAAAAAACATGTAACAACAATTCAAGTGAAGATGAAGCAGCTATGAAAGTAGCCGCAGCTAGCCTGTACTATTTGCTTTCTGAATGCCTGAAGTGCTCTCGCCACTGAGGTCCTAACTTTCTGTGGTGTGATTGGAAGGCCCTCTACCGCCTTCTACAGCAACGAGAGGAAGGCAAAGTGTTTGGAATGGTGCTCAGCATAGTAAAATTCAAAAGGAGTGTTTGTATATGTATGTATCGTTTTACAAACTGGGTTTGTCCCATTTTGAGCACATTTTTCCAAGAGAAAATGCCGAGTGGACAAAAGCAGCGCTACATGTCATTCAACGTGGCAGGCGACACTGATTCTACTTGCAGTGACAGCAGCAATGCCCAAGGTGTGATCGAAGTACTAGAATGTACTAGATGCATAAATGGCATAACAGAATTCCTTTGTTGCCCTTTTTTCGTACACCGTTGTGATTCTGTTATACCTCTGCGCAGGAGCAAATGGCAGCTGTGATGTCTACTGGTACCAGCCACTTTCTTCCATTGCAGGCCTCGTCTCCAGTATTCTCATCGGACTGCACAAGAGTTGCTGTGTAAACAGAAGACTTCCAGCACTCGAACCGATCGCTTTGATTGCTGTTTGGAAAAAGGGCTGGTGCCCAATCCGACCCAAACCCTTGACATCCCTTGACACGTTGCATTTCCAGGTTGGGTGATCTATTTGATTGGTGCACTCCTCTACCAAATTGCAAACATGGCCAATATGCTTGAGCTGGAAGAGGTCCGGTCAGAACATCTTCGCAGCATCTCTTGGGATCTCTTGGGAACCAGAAGACAAAACATGTTATCTCGAAATCCCACCACTTCAGAGGACCTTTTTGGAAGGAGAAAAATTGTGAGAAGGCAAATACCCTACCAGAGAACCAGGAAGCGGGAGAAAGGAGCAAGAGAGAGAGAGAGAGAGAGAGCGGAAAAAAAGGTACAGCATGAGACACTAACGAAGAAGTCCAGCTTGATTTTCTCGTCACCTGTAGTGTAGTCGGACTTGTAAAAGAAGAAACACCATCAACTTGATCATGCTCGTAAAACTGCCCCCTTGTAAGCTTCGGAGTCGTCTAAGCGGCTCCAAATATGTGGTTCGTTGAGATACGACTGATATGACCAATGACCGATTAGTCTGGTTCGAAGGAACTTCACGCACAAATTGTCGAGTGGCCATTGGTATTTGGAGGTGGAGTGCGCATTTGCTCGCATTTTGCAAACTTGGAAGTCTCACTGGGGGTATTTTGCACTTTGGGACATTGTGACTGTGAGTGCTTTAAAGATTTTAAACTCAGTGCATCCAAGCCTCACCAGGTGTTTGCTTCTTTATCGGTGGGTGTTGTGAGCTGATCCACAACAGATGCTGGGCAACGCCACCAAATACATTTGTCGCTGGCCTGAACATATGATCAGAATCACACATATCAATTACATATATATATATATTCATATATGATCAATGAAACAGATGAGCTTTCAACATCTTTCAACACCTTTCAACACTGAGACTGACAAGAATCACACGAAAGTTTGGGAATCTCCGAGCTGAGGTTTGGTGGACATCAGTGTGCAACTTTGTGGGTGGTATTGGTTTTTGGTTTTGCGCTTGTCCCTTGGCCGCCTTGGCCGCCTTGGCCGCCTTGGCCGCCTTGGCCGCCTTGGCCCTCTGCGTCGAGTAGCCAAGACCTATCTAGCATATCTAGCGACCTTTCTCGATGCAGTTTCCTGCTGGACTGAATCCAAGGTTCAGAGATTTTTGGTGAATATACAACTCTGATTGGTGTACAAGGTGCGCCAGCCTTGGGCCCACCTCAGGATTTTCGGATATTTCGCACATTTATCGCACAATCATCAATGCCACGCATCAAAAATCAGAGAGGCACTGTCAAGACAGGCAAGATAGGATCGGCTGCAGGATTTCTTGTCTGTCCTTCGATTTGCTTGGTGTGTAGCCTGCAGGCACTGTGCTGTACCTGATTGGAGCAGTTTTCAGTTTGTGTATGTGGCCCCTTGGTGGACAATGAGTGCGACACATGCGAGTCCCAACTTGAAAACAGCCAATGTATGCATGGTGTTTTGAGGCGCACAGAGCAGTTTGGTCTCACCCTGATCTCCAACTTGAATAGTGCCGTGGCCAAAAGATACTGGTTGGCGGTTTAACACCGGTTAAATCGGTTGAAATTTAAAATGATTCAAATCGGTTAACACCGATATTCAATGCTTTTGCCTCAAAATAGACTAAGATCAGTGAGTGTCAACTGAGGAGTCCATAGAGACGATGGTACCCAGATTGCGGTCAGAACCGACCAGACCACAGGGGAACTCGGTGAGAACTGATCAGCATGAGCTGGGCAAAATCGAGCAGCTTCACATGGGGGTGTGTCTGAAAATAGTGTACCCCTAAACCCAATGGTTAATGATCATTATCCATCATTATCCCTATTAAATGGCTATTTCATTGGGAATATACCCTATTTTCAGACAAACCCATGGTGAAACGTACTATGCAAAGCTATGCAATGCATAGAGATTGCCTTGGCAAATTGAAAAACTTTGCCTTCCAGGCTTGGAAACTCCTGAGGTTAGTCAAGTTGTCCCGATCAGCAAAAGCACCAGCTCACCGAACCAGGCAGCGCAGTTTGAAAAATAGGTCATGTTGTGCGCATGGAAAAGCATAGAATTTTTAAGTAGAACTGCAAATGGTACGCTCCACGTCCCTTCCCTCAGTCATTTTAGCATGCGATGCTGAGAATTTTGCTGCTTAGATTTACTTTCTGGAAGCGCTTCACTTCGAGATGTTTGGCGGTTTTCGGTCGTCCTGTGGGAAGGCGTTTAAACTTGATGATGTGGGCAACGTGCTGGAAGACAAACTGTCATGGCGGGGCCTCTTGCCTTAATGGAACTCCGCTGCCTTTTGAAAATTTGCAGCCAGTGCTGACAGTTTCCTTTTGGAAAAAAAGCAGAGGCATGTCGTGCGTCGTTCAGTTTTTCTTTATGATAGATCTGACTACGTTCAAGTCACCAGTCTTTTGACCAGGCTTGCTTTTTGTGGTGATGCGCCTCATTTGCAAGAATGCACAGCTGGGAATTAGCGTTCGAAAAATGTGGCCGTGTCACAGGTGTTCTACAAAAAGGCTCAGACACCTACAGGTCCCTGTATAACATTCTGCAACTGGCTCATGGTCCACACATGTCCACACTGTGTTGCGCAGCTTAGGTGTACTTTGTGGGGTTCGGCATCCCTGCTCGGCGTGTTGACGGTTCCTGCCGCACCATGGGAATACGAGTCAACGTCGCAGACCATGAAGAGGAAGGGATGGGAAGACTGAGAACGTAAGTCAATTATTGTTGTACTATGTCGCAATTCTGCATGAACATAAGCAACTTTGCAGCTTAAAATTAGCATAGCTTAGCATCCAATTTATTCAATAGTCAATTCTTGATGTATCATTCATCTCTTCTTTTGAGACTTTTTTGGAACCTGGAGGCACTTGGCATCTCAAGAAATGACCAGCGTGACCCACGCTATAGGTGCAGAAGTGAGTGACCAGATTTCTAAATGTATCTGCAGTGAAAAAGTATTGCAAGATCTTGCAAATGCACTGCATTCCGCAAAATTATGTACTTCACGTGAATCAGGGCAAGGAATGAAAGCTACAAGCGCACCCCTTGAAAGCTTACAGCAGTGTGAAAAACCGTCGTGTTTCAATGTGTTTCAATGTGTTTCATGACGTCGACAATGAAAGGTGCTCACTTGATCATCCTTTTGAACTCAGTGTCAGTGCATGCCAGCACCCCAGTTTCGAATTGCTGCCAGCATCTCTCGTACTCAGAATATCTCACAATACTCACATGAGGTGAAAACTGCACCCTGTGGCAGTATGACAATGACCTTTTCTGGGACTTCTCTCTCTTCTTTCTCTTGTCGCTCTTTTTTCAAGTTTTTTCAAGATCCACTTCACCACAACTGCCACAGCGTGAAGATACGTAGCTCGTAGCCGTCGTAGCCATGCAAGTCACCCATCTCAAAGGCAGCTGCATAGGACCATGACAAATCTGCCTTTGGAGCAAAAGCAACTCCTTCCAACTCCAAAACCAACTCCTTCCAACTCCATTTCTCCCTTTCCTTTTGGAGAGGGCGTTGCAAAGCTTTGAAAGCTTGGAAGACACAACAGAGCATGACGCCACTGCTATCAACAGTTGTCAGAAATGAGATTCATGAGATTGTAAGTTCCATTGCAACTTATCGTCCCTTATGGTGCAAAATCAATCTGAGCAGAGCCTCGCTGTTGCAAGTACTTGGGCCCACCTTTTGCCATTGCCGATCGCCACTTCCTGTTTTAAACAGTTTGATGCACAATGTCCAAAGGCACATTCAGCCTTTCTTCCGCAACATGCACTGAACACTGTTCAGCATGACGCTGAATGATTGTGACACTACCTTGACATGCTTGTGGCAGTGAAACGGGGCCTTGATGGTACCTGAGCAATCCCTGTCACGATTTCCTCTACTCAAGAATCAGTACCATAAAGACCCGCAAGGTTCCTGTGATGTCGGTTATAGTTATTATACCCATTTATACCCACTGTATTCCATTGTAGTGTCGTTCATCATGCAACGCTTCAAATGTCTAAGGTGCCATGTGAAGAGCCTTACCGTTTTTTGACCTTGACAATGCGCCTCTGCGTTGTCGTGCCTGTCTTAGCTTAAATCATCGAAGCTTCCCATTCCCATTCCCATTTTTGACAGCTAGGGTTTCAAGATGTTTCAATAATTGGCGTCGGAAATGAATGCAGATGACGTCGCTGACCTGACGGTGTGTGACCGTGTGTGACCTGGTTTGGGCCAAAGGTGTTGACCATGCAGGCAGCTTCTTGGCTCAGCGGACTTTGCCATTGGCTCTAGATCATCCACGGTCATTTATTGATTGGTGCGAAACATTCAATCAAGTAAGATTTCCCTGGAATGATTTTTGTCGAATTGGATGCAGACTAGGTCATGTCGATTTCGACCTTTCTTGTGGATGAACACCATTGACTTGGAGCCTTTTTCGGAGGGGAGGCGAGTGCAAAGTTGGGAAATTCAACACTAGGTTCCTCTCAACGGCCCCCAATTTTTGCCAAGAACTGACTTGGATGTCTGTCTTCGATGCCGTTGCAGTACGTTGAAGATAAGACCGTGCACTCTTTGCATTGAAGCTGTTCGGTGAATGGCCTGCACGAGGCCTTTTGAGATACGTTCGATGCGGCGGTGTGCCCGGGGTACCTATGCACGTTTGAGGCTTCTGCCAAAGTGGTTTCCTCGGCTGTGGGGCTCGGGTGCCGCACTTGCTGCAAAGTTAGAGAGCTCTTTCGATACACATGAATTACATGACATACATGACATACTTCATGACACAGACATACACACACACATACACATCTCATTCTGCAAACAGACAGAACATCTTGAACCTGTCATGCTCAAATTATTTCACCAGTTCCACCATTTGCCATCAGTTTTCATTTGCATTCATTTGCATTCCACGTTTGTCCACTGACTCCTGCTCTTTCATTTGAAACGGGCTCCTGCTCTTCAAAATGGGAGCAGATTGGCCTGGCCTTCATAGTTTGACAACTTGGGGCTCTTTGGGCTCATCGCTGCGAATGCATTATGCGCATAATGCAGCATAATGCAGCGGCGAAAAATGAGAAACAAATCTGGAAACAACTTGGAGCTTTGAATCGCTTTGATCATTTTTGATATGGCTTTAAGCAGTTGCCTCACCATTTGCATTTGCATTTGCAGCGCCACATTGCGCTTCTTGCCTCTGCATTTGGGTCCTAGTGAAAGACAAGCAAAGCAGAAGAGGGTTTCGCATTCGTGCAATGCACAGGGTGAAAAACATATTTCATAATTTATAATATTTTATAATTAACATAATTTTTAGATAAGTTAAGGCACGTGCTGGCATCAGGCGAAGGATTTCTCCGAACACTTATCGGTTGAGATAAGGTACTCCAGTTTGCTGAGAGCTTCCTAGCAATGGCTTCCTTTGCTTCCCCAAAATGCTGTCCATCGTTGGCCTGTTCTGCTTCGTGCTTGGACCGCAAAGAAGATACCAGAATCACTGTCTATCACCTTAGTTTAAAGTCCTGTCTCAATGTGGGCGCCCTAATGTGTGTATTTATGTGTATTTGTGTTTTCTTCCCACAGCACGAAAGTAAACAGTTGTACAGTTCTCCATTCCCAATTATTCATTGATTCACTATGATTCATTGAAATTCGCTGCTTGCAATTTCATGATATTTCATGTCTCAGGCGATCTTGCCCGGTTTTTCTCAGCGCGGCGCCGTGCATTTTATCGCCTTACGCAAGTCGAGATCCACCTGGATGCATCGAGGTTCCATTTGTCAACAGATTTGCGACCGTGATCAGCTGCTTCCTGTTTGATCAGCTTCCTGTTTGATCAGCTTCCTGTTTGATCAGCTTCCTGTTTGATCAGCTTCCTGTTTGATCAGCTTCCTGTTTGCACAAATCGCACTATTTTGAAATGAACATGATGAACATGCATTGCATTGCTGTATGACTAGTGCAATGTGATGAACTTTGCCGAAAAGATCCAAAACTCTGGGGCAGGGTGCCACTGCCACCGCAGCTCCGGGTCCCCAAGATCGGTTGCGGGGACCTCATGGCGGGGCCAAGGCTGCACCGACCAAGGCCAGAGACCGAAACACCAGAGCCGCCAGAGTCTCACGAGTCGCACGGAGACCCTCCATTCTTTCCAACTGCCAGGGGTCCACGCTCCAAGTTGTCCAAAAACACCCAAATCCCTTACTTCTTAGAGATTTGGAGACCTGTGACCTGATCATAAGGGCTGGAGACAAAACAAGCAAAACAACTGCAGACAGAAAAACACCCAAAGAAAAACACTCAAACGTGAACAGCACAAGAATCACCATCAGCATCACAAGCCTAGTGCAGCCCGAGTCCTGCAACCTTTTTCATTTGTGATCAGCTTTGTCCAGCAGTCGAACTTTGAACATCTGCTTCTCTGACCATTTCTGGGGAAAGCGACCTCCTCATCTTTGTCTTTGATCGCCGGTACTGGTACGGCATTGTAACGTGGTACTTGCCAGCTATGTCCTCGTAGGCCTTCCGGGGATCCACTTGGCGCGGTCGCTGGTGGCGGACTTCGAGGCATCTGAGGAGACTGATGCACAGGAGAGGAACGGCCAGGAATTTGAACCAACCATTCAGACGCAGTCAGATGGAGATGCAGTCGCTTTTTTCAAACTTTGAAGACATGATGATGCAAACGTGATAGACTCATAGACAGCCACAAGCTTCTGCCCTCAGGTAGCAGACACGCTTGTGGCAGGTGTGCAAGGTTGCGTGACCTGCATGCTAGTGGCAAGGTGGTTCGGCAATGTCCAGTCTGTTAAAATTGTTCAAAATATGACTCCAATTCTCCATCTTGATTTATTTCGATTTTAACTTTTGATATCTTTTCATTTTTTTTACGACTTGAACGCAGTGTTGTCTGGCGTTGCCCGTTGAGGTCAGCTGAGTCTGGTCCCGATTTTCCTGGCCGACAAGGAGCTTTTGCTCTGATGCCATACAAGCAGGTGTAACACGACGCAACACGACGCAACACGACGCAACACGACGCAACCCTGTAGCTGAAGAAACTTGTGAAAAAGTTGCCGGGCAGAAAGTACAAGATCATACAAGCATATACAAGCCAATTGCAGGGTCACTACAGGACAATACAAGCCAATTGCAGATCATTGCCAGTCCATTGATAGCACCAGGATCATGTCAAATGCTTTGCAACTGCAGGTGAACCTGTGGAGCCTGTGGAGGTGGAGCTCTTCTGGGGATATCCTCGTCAGCGATCCTTGATGCCGGGAATCTCAAGACAGCCTGATCCGCGGACATTTTGAAGCAACTGTTGAATTTTGTTGAATTTTGTTGGGATGCACAAGTCATGTGGCCCGGGATCTCGTTGAGCTGGTGGATTCACCATGACTACACCATGACTCACTATATCTCACTACGATATCCCCAGGTTACCGGTGCAAGCAGCGCAGGAGCAACCGGTGCAACCGGTTCACCCTGCGACTGTGGCCCCTTGGGCTTCGGCGACGTCGGCGACGTCTCGAGCTCGTCACTGCTTCGAGAACTAGCGCCCATGGCAAGTTGCCAAGCTGCACCATGCTGCCCTTAAAGATGGAGAAAAACGGACGAGGGTGTGGGAATATGATGGAATATGATGGAATATGATGGAATATGATGGAATATGTGGGGCATGTGGATACGACATAGCTGACTTTTTACAAGCCAAATAAAATGACACAGCACTGCTGGGTGCTCTCAAAAGGACGGAAGCGTTCAACTTGGACAACCAGAACCGTCAATATGTAAGGCACATATTCGCAGACAATGTATGGAACGAATATTGAACATGCAATGACTTGTCGGAGTACATATCTTGTGGGTTTGAACAGTCAAGATTTGAAGCGCTGCTCATGAGAAGTGTGTTTTTCACCGGATCATTGTGCTTCCGACTTGGCCGTTAGATCTTGTGATCTGAAGGTGGTATTCTGAAGGGCTACCCAAAGCTTTGGTGGCCTTATGTTGAACTACCATGCGGTGCAGCGCTCAGGGATAGAGCTCCAAACCACGATGCGCATGGAACTTGATCTTGGACTTACAGACAGCTCCAGAAAGTCTGGGATTTCTATCTACATTTCGAGGCATGTACTGTAATGAGGAAGATTCTTCTTTCACCCCGAACATATCCGAAAATTAACAATAACAAAGGCACGAATTCCAAACCACCAGTTATTTAACCCTTGGTTGAATAGGTGTATAGAAGTGGCGGCCTTTATTGGGTGAAGTGGAGGTAGTCTTGAGGTGTACCCTGGTTGCCCAAATTGCAAAGGAGGTACTAACCCCCGAGAACGAGGTACTAACCCCCCGAGAACGAGGTAAGCAAACAATGGAAAACCCAACAATGGAAAACGAGGTAGGAACCTGTCGATTACATGATGTACAACATATTTTCCGCGGCACGTGTCACGTGTGTATCCCAGTCCTTTTCTTTTGAGAGCGTAATTTGGGGGACCTGGTGGCGTTACACTCTCTTTCTTTTCAGGGACCCTTTCAGGGAAGGGCCAGGGGAAAAGAAGGCGAAGATGGATAAGCTTCAGACATGCCGCACCAATCATTGGTGCAGATGCTATCCTTTTCCCTACTATATAACATCACCCCAACTAACATAGACCCTTCCAAATTGCTTCGCCATGGGCCATATGATCTGAGCACATAATATGAGTACGACTCTACGACAATTGATGAGAATCAATGATCATGAAATGATGACAGTGATGACGTCTGATGACAATGTAAGACATTATATGATATGTATATATAAGACATACTAATTGATTATACTATTATAATCTATTATATATATAAAGTTATAAGACTATTGACAACATTTGACAACATTTGAGAATACATGAGAATACATGAGACTACGAACCATACAGTGGGGCAATAATGACATGTCATCTTCATATAATGACACAGTCGTCCTTGAGGCCTTGAGTCCTCGCCCTGTCGCGTCAGAGCGAGGCCTCAGTGCAGTGCAAGAAGCTGCAATTGAAATCAATTGAACACTGCGTCTGAGGGCCTGTCCTTCTTGGAAGAAACTTGTTTTGTTTTGTTTTGTTTGGTCCGAAGATACAGTACGATACATCATCTTCATCTCAAATCTGGCATTTTTTCACTTTGAAACCAAACCAGCTGCTGGGAGTTGTCAAGTGCGAACCAGTGGCCACAAAAAATCCTGCATTATCCCTCCATCAGAGCATTGTAAGTCTCTTGTTTGGGTGAAATTGACCTGCACTTATGGCGGCGGTTTGAGACTGGTGGTTGGCTTTGCAGGCTCCTGGCACTACAGTGGCCCAATGCAGGCTGGTCCAGCTGGTCTTGTCTCATCTGATCTTCTCATCTCGAGTTCTCATTGGTTGCAATCAGGCCAAACAAGTTAGTATTTCCTGTTGAGCACAAGGAAGAACACATGTTTGCGGCAAGGACACCTCTATCATATCTTGAAAATCAATGGCGCCATGGCCTACTCTTACATGCGAGAAGAGGAAACGAGGAAGCTGAAAAGAAATGACTGGCGACACGAAAAAGATCGTTGAAACAGGCTGAAACAATGAAAGTCCCCAGAGGCAGACGCGGTGCTCCAGACTCTTTGCCACAGCCAATTCCGATGGCTTGCAGGGTGCTCCTGGAGGACACCTGGAGGACACTGGGTCACCAGGATATGTAGGGCCCTGTAGGGCAGGGGCCAGATGCGCTCGATGAGATCGAACTTTGCACGGCGCATCGGAAGTGTCACTTGTAGGCTGGGCTTTGACCTGAAGCACATTGAAGCATGCTAGTAACTTACTATAGTAATCAGACGAACAGCAGGTGTAGTGATAAAACAATGTAAACAAACAATACAGTTTTTGTTTGAACATGCTCAGCATGCTAGAAATGGTAATCTTTCTGTTTTTTTCACGTAACATCATGTAACTAGTTAACAGTAATACAGACATGGAGATCAGAAGCCCCCCTGAAACTTTCTTTGTTTCACTATGTTTCACTGCTTGGTATAAAATTGGATCTAGTTGGCCAAGGTCTTTTCAGACGTTTGTATTGCCCTGAGGCCTCCCTTGGAAATTGTTTGGTTTGTGCATCCTGGTGTCTCTGTTGGGGCGCGGCTTCCGTGGGACGCTTCTTTGGGCAATACTTCGGAGCTGCAAATGGCAGAAGATGGCATTGTGCGGCACAGATGGCATAGGTGGCGTAGGATATGCAATGGTGTAGCATCAGAGTCCAGTACGGTCGCCAAATGGCGGATGAGCAATACATCCATGTCGAAGAAAAGGTGACTGACAAATTGCAGCTGGCGGAGATTTAAAGCATTTTAAAGCCAGACATACGGTTGCTATGCAGTGATATACAGCTACCATGCAGTGCTATACCACTAGTAGTTTTCATTATTGTTTGCAGACCTGAGTCATGCAAACAGATAGTTTTCCACACTGTATGTATTCAACATACGCCATACGCTTGCGAGACACTGGATCTCAAGAGATCTCAAGAGTCTGCTCTTTGTGTTTCAATGAGATTTGACGGTTCAAGCACTATCTTATCGAACATTAGCCTCAATATCTTTGCCATTCGCCATGGTTCTCACACGTCTGCTGCTCTGCCTGGGAATCGCCTTCTGTGCTGCACAGGATGCAAGCTGTGAGCACACTTCGTTAATTCAAGACCATGCCAGTCATGCTGGGCAACGCCTTAAGACTGAGGCTGGGGAAAGGTCAAGCTGTGCCCAGTTTGCTTCGTTGGACTTTCACTGCTGTCTACAGCCTTCCCATCTCACTTGGATTCGGTGACTGCCATGATTGTTGAAGTGACGGCTATCTTTGTTTGTTTGTTTTGGTTGATCCGGCCACTGGCATGGCAGAGAATGTAAGCCTTCTACAAATAATCAGTGTAATCATAAGCGTGCAAACAACCAGTCTTGACTCTTTGACTCTTAGGCTTCTCATCTCCAGGAAAACCCATGTTTTTGATGTGACAAGAGCCGTCAAGAGCTGCTACAGTAGCTGCTAGCTGCAAGCTGCTTGCAGGAGAAAACTGAGAAAACTGACAGTCCAGGGAAGGACGCCGATGCCGACGCCAAGAAGATCGATCAGATTCGTCCAAGCCTCGTGCAGGAGTCGTCAGCTTCGGCATCGAAAACGTCGGAGAGTGATGCACAGAATGCAGAAAAGGCAGAGAAGGCAATGGCAGATTGGATAGCTCGAGACTTGAAAAGCTTCTGAGCATTCGTTGAGCACCTGCGATGTGAAACGCTGAAAATATCTGAAAATGACTTCGAGACTTGGCATGACCCACTGGACTCCCCCTGCCTGGAGTCTATGTGTGCGACACTGAGCATGCCATTCATACCACATCAATATGTAGTTGGTAAGTCAAGCAGAGTGCAACTGCTTCTACTTTTGGCTCGAAGTCATTGAATGAAGACAAGAAGCGATGTATATTCCACATGTGCATCAACGCGCACAACAGCTTAAGTGAACATCAATCAAGGGACCATATCACAAACACATACACACACACACCACAACAACCAGCCAATGCATTCTGGTCCGATCCAGACTCTCTGCCTGATGTTGAGCCAGAATGCTCTGTTTGCATTCTGCACTTTGGCAACGGAGGTGCAGTTTTAACGAAGTGTAAAGCAAATAGACTCAGACAGAGGGCTGAAGCTCTTGAGGACCAAGCTCCCTCTAGTTCGTATTACATGAAACATAGTCTCAAACTTACAATCCTTGAACAAGATGCACCAAGTCATTCGACATTGTGAAACTGTCGAAAAGTAAGGTGCAATATGGTGCAATAATGGGGAGAATGTGGATGTTCAGTGTGAAAGGTATGACAAGGTACGACAAGGTTCTGCAGATTCTCTCCACGTTCTGCAGATTGCGTCGATGTGAAGCTGACCTGATCAATGGAGGCTTTGGAGGCACTTGTTATATCTTGTTATTGGCAAAAACTGAACCAAAACATACCAAAACAATCCACCAGATTTGAATTGTGCAAATGAAATTGCAAACATTTGCAAACGTTTCAACGGCTTTTGCGCTGAGTAATTGCACCCCAATCTGGACTCAGCGGTGCGCAATCTGTTGAAAACCCTTAAGCTGATACAGGATAGCATGTTTTTTTGCAACGAGGCCGGCTCTGGCTATGTGGACGAGTACAAGGCGTTTGCTCGGAAATCAAAAAGTCAAGATTGCAGTTGTGGCACTTGGTCGTGTCTTGGCCTGGAAGGCATTCAATTCCAATCTTGGCAGGCTGCTTTTGATGTTTTGCCACCACTCACCAGCCTTCAGATGCAGAAGGCATCAGCTCGTTCCGGAGCGCAGTGAAGCTGTCTATGTTTTTTGGTTTCAATCTATCAATTCAACACTCGACTCGCAGGTCTCTGACCTCAAGGATGGCAAAGTTAATTTCCCTGCAAGGGCTAGGACCTTAGAGATCGGTACAGATCATCAGCTAGTGATCCTGGTTGGGCTCTGTTCAGTTCAGCCAGACTTTAGAGGTGAAACAGGGAATCACACATCTTAGTCACATCTTCCACATCTTGTGACCGCCGCGGGAAGTTGAACGCCCAAGCAAAGCTTGCTGCAGCGTGGAACTTGAGCACCGTAGTGCACCACTTTTTGTGGAACTGACCCATCCTGAACCCTTTCTTTGTGTTTCTGACAACAGTTCCAGAATTCCCCATTTTTTTAATGGAAGCTTCTTCCATTTTCCTTTTCTTTTTGTCACAGGCGAGTGATAGCCTTGTGGGAAAAGGAGTACACCTTCGACCTCAGGAGAGCAGTCTCGGTCCTGCTGGACAACTTGCTGGGAACCCGAGACTGTGCAAAGTGCGTGAGAAAATGCATTGGAAATCTTGCATTTGCATTGCAGCATTGCACTTCAAAGCGACCGAGATTTTCGCGGATTTCAAATACACAGCCAGTCTGATTTGCAAATCCCGATTCAGTCCTTCGGGAAACATGTTTTACCTCCTTGTTTGCCCTTTGGGGGAACCCCAGTTAACGCTGACAACGTGGCAAAGGCGATCGGATCGGTTTTTATGAGTTTTTCCCTGGATTATTCATCAATCCTTCCCTTGAAATGATCCTTGCGGCGGTTGTTGGCACAGCCTGTAGCAAAAGCTTTTGCCAATTCCACGATTGGTTCAAAGTGTTGCACCTGCCAGGTGAAAGTTGGCTTGGCCTTGAAGTCATTGGTATCATCGTTCTCAAAACCCAAAATCCAGATGTTGCCGACATATGCCTAGATTATCCTAAATTAAATGAAATGAACTTATAGAAACTATCTTGAATTAATTTGAATGTGTTTTTATGCTTCTGTCACGAAGGCTTGCCCTGCGCAGCCGCGTGCGTCCGGTGTTTGGCGAGGCATTCTAGAGGCACTTGTTGAAGCGGATTCAAACGATCCTGTCCATTCCTGTCAAGCTGATTGTTTGGAGCAGAACTTTTGAAGCTTCTTCTTGGTCCTTACATGGGCGTTCCACACTCCCGCCAATCTTGGTCTGCACTCCGCTCTGCTCCGAAATTAGCTTCTTCTCCTGCCTGTTTTTCTCACCCTGCAATCAGCCCTGGTATCGAATCAGTCGTAGAATTTTTGCTGCCATCAGCAATCCCGTCTCTCCAACTCTTGCCTTTTGATAGTTTGACTTTGGTGTCGAAGCCGTATTCTGTAGTTCAACAGGATAGCAGTTGGTTCTCGTAGACCTGATCTTTGCAGGGGCAAACTCCCTCTGCTGCAGCCAATCGAGCAGCACCTGTCCTACTTGGTGTGGTGGCGTTGGATGTTTGTGGTGTGTCAGGAGCCTTAGACTTGGGCCAAGAGCAAAGCGCATCAAAGCGTTTTTTTTTTGCTTTTCTAAATACCATCTGGTTATTTAACATAGCCATGGTATAGATGGCCCATTGAAATAGATGGTTTACCGTTCTTAAACATGGTGGATCTTTCCATGGCTATGTTAGTCATAACCAGATGGTACATATATACTCTGGAAATCTCGTTGGAAGCCTTGACAAATAAATCTGAGTGATCAGTGGCGCGGCCACTAATCAGTCCGTTGCTGCCCAACATGTGGGAATAGGTCTGTTTATAGGTCTGAATACTGGCTGCACTTGGATCATGTGAACGATATGTTATAGAATTCTTAGAGAAAATGCTGGAAAAGATGGCCAAGTCTTTGAAGTCTTACTGGCTGCGTCAGACGCACTTCCAGGTTGGCCAACACAGCATTGTCGGGGTCATCTCTGCATTTTTTGCCCGGGGCGCTACTAGAGGACGACCTACGCTTAACACCAGACACTTGAAATGCTGTTGAATGAGCCCGCTGAGTTGTGTTTAAGTTTTGTTTTTGTGATTTGTGTTTTGGACGTAGACAGGCAGTCGAGGCTGTCAATACACACCCCGTTTCTGCCAGGGCATTTTTTGGCTCAAAGAATGGACTCCAAACTGAGGCACATCAAGATCCTCGGTATGTCTTTTGCCACACGGAGGCAAAATGGGCACACCGTGGTTTCCTCAGTTTCCTCCGTCCGAAGATCAAAAAGGGTGAAAATCCTTCAGCTCATGGCTTATACAATGTCTACCATGGTCTTTGGGATGATTTGCAGTGCTCTTGGCCCCAGTATCCCTTGGCTGGCTTCAAACGCAGATGTTGAGCCAGAAATGCTGGGGTGGCTGCCAGCAGCACAAGCAGTGATGTGCATTGTCTCAGGATTGACTTCCAGCCTTATGACTTTTGTTCCGCGAAGGTATCATCACTACCTCCTTTGCGGCTTGTTGATGTGGCTGGGAGTCTTCTTTATGGTGCTTCCAAGTGCGAGTCTGACGGGGCTCTATGCGCTTGCCTTGGTCTTTGCCTTCCAAGTCTTGCCTCGGCCATGGATTGGACAAATGACGAACCTGTTGGTCTCTGAGCTCTATGATGATGCCAGCTTGAGCAGTGCAGCTCAAAGCTTTAATCAAGGCTGGGTATATGGCTGGGTGGAATTTCTTGAAGAAGGGGACTGTCGTGCATATCAAAGTAGCATCGGTTTGATTGATGCGCTGCTCAAACATGAATTGAGAATACTTGAGATATCATTCTCCGCTGTGCACTGAGATGAAACATCCATGGAAGTCGTGCTCCCTTGCTAAAAGATTGCCGAGGTTGCAAGATGCTGATGTTTGTTGATGTTTGATGTCCATTGATGTCCACAAGCACCATGGGACCATGGGGGTTGCATGTGGCTTGTGTCGGGTTGTGTCGGTTTCTGTGCTGTGGCGTGAGGTGGCTTTGCTCTGGGCTGCGTTTTCATGGTGCTTTTGGAAGAACTCTCCTCGCCCTTTGGAGGGGAGGCGATGTTCTACATTGCCGGAGCCTTCACAGGGCTGTCCTCACTTCTTTTCCTGACGCTGCCAAGTGCACATGACCGTCATGACCAAGGCAAGGTGAATACATCCAACACTTCCAAGACCGAAGAGAATCCTGAGAATTCCAAGCCCAAACTTCATGACCCTATGACGCCTATGAGCCCTGAACATGTTAGCATGCCGCTTATGCCCAGTGCTTTCACTTTGAGCTGCAGCTGTCTGGGTGTCCTCGCGGTGGGGTTGGAGGCTGGGTTTGCTTTTTGCCAAAGTGGCAGTGGACAAAGCGAGAACGCGTATCATGGGCTCAAAAAGGAGTACACTACATACATATTATGTATATATATAATATAATATAATATAATATAATAATATAATATAATATAATATAATAATATAATATAATATAATATAATATAATATAATATAATATATATAAATAATTCTGCAGGCAGATGACTTGCCGCCAATAGCAAAGTTCCATGTGCCCTGGTGTCATGTCTGGATAGCTGATGCGTTCTTTGCGCAGGTTGCTTGCGGGACTTGGTTGATCACAACCATGCTGCAGCTTGGATTCGACTCCCCTTTGCCCTCATTGTGCAACATTGTATTCTGGGCTCTGTTCGCAGTGACTTGGATAGACTTTGGGTCACAGCAAGTCAGCTCTTTTGTATGATTCAACATTGTTAGGTGACAGTGACAAGAAACTGAACACATTTCATTTCATACACTGTTCAACCATCAAAACGACAGGAGCTGTTTTACCTCTAAAGCCTTCGAGGTCTAGCTTGACAGGGTGGAATTTGTCTACTTAAGGATTAAGTAAATTAAGATATATAATATATATAATAATTATATATATTCAGTATTCATGCTTAAATGGATGTAAATGGCCTGTGAAAGCCCGTGAAAGCTTCACTACGACCCAAGGCGAGCCGTCTTGTGATTGCTCCTTGCATTTGCAAGTGCTGCCACTTGAAGCCGTCATCTATGATTGTGGGTGGGGCATCTGTGGCTTCCCTTGCTTGTATTTCTGCTTCGGTTTGGCCAACTGAACTTCCTGCGTTGCTCTTGGGAGTGAGTGGCGTTGCAGTGGGTGTAGGCCCATCATATGCAATGTGTATTTCCATGGCTAAAGAGCGACGGGAGCTGACTTCGGTCGACTCTGCGATGTTTGCCGTTGCTTCCTCGCTTGGAGCAGGTGGAGTCCCCTTTGTCATGAGCCGTGTCCTGAGCCGTTTCGGTCCCCCCGCTTTTTTTCCAACTCTCCTTGGGATGTCCGTGGCTCTTGTCGTTTTGACAACACTGCTGCGCAGCAGTTCTGGCGCTCGCCAGAGAAAACAAACAGAAAGGAAGCTCAAAGAAATGAGCGCATTTGTGGAGGAAGAAGACACGTCTGAGTCGACATGCGATGGATCCTTTGTGATGGACACATCAGACCGATCAGAGACATGTGAGAATCTTGAGGTGACAAGCAACGAAGAAGAGCCTGACATGCCAGTGCCACCAGTGATTTGGACATACTGGGAGCAAGGTTGGACACATGCTCCTCTGGTTTGCCAAATCTGCATAGAAAGCTGGGAATTGTCAAATCCAGAGCTGACCCTTCACAAAGTGTCCGCCAGTGACCTTCCTGCTTTGCTCCCAGATTTGTGCAGATGGGACCGTCTTTGGGAACTGCCGGCAGGCCAAAGGTCAGATCTTGTGAGATTAGCTCTTCTCAAGAAGTTCGGTGGCATTTGGGCGGATGCGACCCTGTTCAGCAGTGCCCCAATCATGCCATGGTTGGACGGATTGAAGCAATCAAAAAGACAGCACTTCCCAACAGAACAAAATGAGCCAGAGTGTGACGGCTTCTTTTTTGTCTTCGAGCGAGACTCTGGATCTTGGCCCTATGACCCCTTCGTCAACTGCAAGCTTCCGTCCCTCGACTAACTTTAGAATACTTTAGATATCTTTAGACAATTCGGGGTTCAAAGCAACCACTGTACTACAGCATAGTGCAATGTGGTCTAGGGGTTCGTTGAAATTAGGCCACAGTCAACTCTTAAGCGCAGTCTTGTTCCATCAGGATCAGCAGCTGGTTCATTGCCAGCACCCCAAACCACCCGATCATTTCGAAGTGGTTCTTGTGCTTATGCCGAGAAGTGCTGAGCTCTTCAATCTCCTACTTCGTTATCCACGACACATTCCGCAAGTTGCTGGAGGAGGACGACATGGGTATGAAACGGAAGCCGCGGAGTGCAAAGAGAAAGACGACTGAAAAGGAGGTACTGTAAGCAACAAAAGCAAGCACGCCAGCTAAACCCCACACCGCTACTCCAATATTGCTGTAGGTGAAGGTTCTTATCGTTTTTGTTCTGAAAATATGAGCAGCGGTGAGCAGCCCAATAACACGACTTGCCGATTGAATGATCCGAAAGGCACTTGTAACAGAGACTGTGAAGGGGTCACCACCGTCAAAGGCTATTTCTCAATCTTTGGTAGTTCTGAAGAAAACCAAACAAAGTATCAGTATGAAGTGCGCGTTCAAGCCCACGCCACCAACAAGGCCCTGACAGGACACAGATAACGGCCAGTTCAGAGCAAAACAACAGTGGCGCCTGCAGTGAGATATTGGATTGAACATATTTACCCCATTTTACCCCTAGGAATTTCCACTAGGGGGGTGGCCTAGGTGTTTCTTTGATGACCCTTTGATGCGTGCTTCAAACTCACCCAACACTCTGAAGACCGGTTCCTTGGGGAGGGCCGGAGGGGTTTTATCGAGGTTTTCAGGGGTGGTGATGCGACTGTATGACCGACGCGTTCACACCGGGGGATTGATTCTGTGGTGAGATGAGTTGAGGTATATTGAAATTCTATCAAGAGCTCACTTAGAAGGTGATAGTTGTAGGTGCGGTTTGATAGACAGGGAGTCTCTACAAAGTGGAAGAGCACAAAGAATACAAGAATCCAGATGTGATTATCTACAACATGACTTCTGTAATTTTTAGTGAATGAGCAAGAACCACAACTTTGATCTCACAATGTGGGACTTCCATTTTGTCGTGGGTCCTGTTACAAATAAAAGATTGGTTCCGCCGAAGGCACTGGAGGCCTACATTTTTGTAGAGATGAACCTTTGCGCAAATTGAATGCTAAAGCAAGAAGAAAGGAAATTGGGGAGAGAAATGTGACAGTGTCACGGCTAATGCCAAACAAAAATAGGCAATACACAAGTCAATTAGTTGTTTTTTCCCACAGTGGTGGCTGCACTCCCCAATTAGTAAAACCGATCTCCGACCTTCAGATTTTTGGTGGTACAGGTACCCATGTAGTACTACTTCCTTTCATTTTTAATTTGATTTGGAAGGTTGCTGACGCTTCAGTGGGTCCGTTTCTGACGTTTGATTTTTTGTGTTACTAGATTAGTTGGAACTCCCTTTCTCCTTCTTAATTGATACTGCTCCCTTTCATCTTTCACCTGGGACAATAGCTTCAAGGTCTCTGACCCTTCCTTGGGCTCATCCCAGGTGAAGGGTCTCTGGATCAAAGGTGCCACTCTTCCTCCCTGCACCTCCTTCCGCTACACTCGACACACTACACTCCACACCATGGGTGCAACAAATTTAATCCTTCATGGATGCTCCCATTCACCTATAGGACCTATAGTTGAAGCAACGTTGATTTCTTATCAACTTGGTCAACCTCAGTGGAGGGTTTTGACTTTGGCGAAATTCTTAGGTCGCTTCAAAGATCCTTGTTGACCTTGTCGTCAAGGGTGGATGTGTAGATGTGTGTAGGGGGGTGTATTTATCAGGGTTGTCATTGTCAGGATATGACCTCACAGTGTTTGCTACCCCAAATCACTTGATCCATGTTCGTTGTCTTGATACGCTGATACGCGTGTTTTGTGCCGAACATCTCAGACTTTGCTGCGTTTCCAGGATGCTGAGACTTCAAAGCTCTTCAGCGAGGTCCCAAAAGTGTCAGCTCGCCATCCTCACCTCTTAGAATTTGAACTGAACTTTTCCTCTTCTGGGAGCTCACGGACGCCAGATTTGTTGGACTTGTCTGAGCAGCTCAACAAGAATTTGGAGATTGCTCCGATGCAGAAACTGTCGCACAAAGTTCTCCATGACCCCCTCCTTCTGGCGCTCATCAATCCTAACTTTGAGCCCACGCTGCTTGGAAACGTGGCTTATATTTTGGAGGTCATGTCAACATGTCAACACGGTGTCAACATGATGTTGACACGATGCCAACTACGTTAAAATATGGCACAAGATTTTGAGAAGCTCTGAGGTCATACAAGCTCACAGACGCAAATTAGCATCGGGAAGCTGGAGTTTGTTCTTGCTCCGGCATTTTTGGCAAGGCAGGCACCAAGGGCCGACCCCACTTCGCACCCTTCCCACACAGGATGGTTCAACAAGAATTCAGCAACTCATGCAAGACGAAGACAACACCTCTGTCATACACACACACACATGCACAGGCACACACACACACAAGACTGGTTTTAAGAATTGGAGCTGGTTCCAAATTGGTCGCGTCAAATCGTGCATAGTTCGTTCTGCAGGGTTTTAACTTAAAAGATTTGGCAATTCCTACCTGGTATAGACCTTGTCGAGGCTGTATCCAAGTTGGAAGGTCATGATGTAGTCGAGCATGAACGAGACACAACTCCCAAAACACAGAAAAACCCAAGTTCCCTATGAAATGGGAAATCGGCTAGCCAGGTTTGAGCTTAGCCTGGGAGCTATGTCAAAAAATGAACTGGTTGCAGGTACGTCACCAAGCGTCCCTGGTGATATCCTAGGAGCATATGAGGAGCTTCGTTGGATGGAGCCTCATACGTCCTCTCCATCCCGCTGCATTGTTGTATGAAAATGTGCAATCAACCATGAGGGGGCAAAGCTTGTTATGGCAAAGATGAGCGCATATTTTTTGTAAAATGGCGGCGCTGCAATCTTACGAATCTGCTCAGAAACACCCCTGTGGACATGTAAGCGCCGGAGTTGCGTCTGTTCTAGTCGCTGTTAGCAAAATCACGCAAGCCCATGTTGCACTTGCTTCCGACCTATCCAAGCCAACATACGCAATATTGTCGGAACCCTTTACGTCAGCCATGGTTTGGTGTGGTAGGCGTAAGTGTCAGGACATTTTGGATGAACCCGCCAAACCTGGAGTGGTGACTCCTAAGTACGCGCGTAGCAAACACCACTGCAAATATACGACAGACGACAAGTGACCAACCGACCGGAGTGCCACATTGACAGGTGAGAAAGCGACACACAGTTTTTTTTGGGGCATTTATTTCGACCTGTATCCTAGCGCTACCTGCGTCCGCCCAGTGGCCATCAGACGGAGTTTACGCATCACAACGTGTAAACGGTATCGACTAACATCCTAGAGTTTTCGGCTTTACCCAGTGGCCATCAGACTACATGCATGCGTCAAAACATGTAAACGCTAGACTGGCATCCTGGGTTTTTCCGGCTTTGCCCAGTCGCAAACAGACGGAGTTGACGCATCGAAACATGTAGAAAGTAGACTGACATCCTGAGATTTCATCCGCAGCATCCACATCATCGTCATCGTCATCGTCATCGTCATCATCATCATCATCATGATCATCATCATCATCACCATCATCATCATCTTCATCATCCTCATCCTCATCCTCCATCCCCATCTCCATCCTCATCCTCATCCTCATCCTCATCCTCATCCTCATCCTCATCCTCATCATCTTCCTCCTCCTCCTCCTTCTCCTCCTCCTCCTCATCATCATCATCATCATGTACCAAGATCCGCAACGTATTCAAAATGCGCTGGAGCTGGACATGGGCAAGTGGAAACCATCACAGCTTTTCTTTCAGAAGCACCCTTCATTTCGACCTGTTGGCAAAGTTGCACAATTGAAAACAACATTCCGATTTCTCTGGTTGGTCTAATTTCAGGCAATCGCACAAAAAGTAAGGCAGTTGTTGGCAGCGTCCACAGTGCAATCTGGTTACTCCCGGGGTGCAAAAATTCCACCCGCAGCACGTGCGCTACGCCCCACAGGTACTTCACCATATACACTTTCATACTTTTTTTCAGTGTTTCTTGATACTAGAGTTTCCTTAGGGTTTCGGGTTCATTGAGGGTTTCTTCCGGATTTTTCCTGGGGTTTTCTCGGTTCTTTTTAAGGTTTACAGTATGTAAAAAGTGCTGAAAACTAGGACTGCCGCACACCAGATTTCCCGCAGGGGGTAATCAAACACGTCCCTGGGTTCGCGAACCGGGGGTCTTGATTATCACATCTCAACATAGTGGAAGGCCACAAAGTACTGCAAGGGTCACCAAGAATGAGGTTCCTGACAAACATCCCGAAAGAGTTTGGGGCATAGCGCAAGTGCTCGCAGAACTTCTACAACTGACCGCCCGAGGATGTCTTCCAAATGTAGTCACAATCTTTGGTGTTGTCACTGAGACCTTGTGATCGCTCGTAGAAGTCAATCGCTGTCCCTGATGACCGGTCAAGCAGTGAACAAACCTCCCGCATGAGGGCAGTGGCGAAGGAGCAGGTGGCTTACTTTGATCAAGATTTTCCTCTAAGGGCCGCACTTGTTTATTCACATCACACCTTCCTGATCCTGTTCTTCTAAGGGCCGAACTCGCTATTCAGTACTGATCGACTGATTCTGCCCGGTTCGAGCTCCGAACAGTCCCGAAACGTCTCCGATCATCAGCTGTGACCCGATCCGTGCGTTTAAGGGCAGAGCATATTGGCCAATAACCCATGCAGCAATGGCCCGTGCATTTGCTGAAACTGAAGTTGTTGAACGCGTTGATTTTCAGTTAGAAGTACCATGCGTAACAGCGATTGAACCTTGTGGTGGATTTGTGCCATGAGAAACGGTAGTGACCCATGTGACCAATCATGTCTAAATTGGCAGGTCGAACTTGTTGACTCACTTCAGTAGCCCAACTTGGTGGAGGAATCGTGTTTGGACGCCCTTGTTTTCGGAAAAGCAGAAGGAATTTCGATGCAGGAAGAGGCAACGTTGCTCTTCAACAGAAAAACATGAGAAAAGGCAAAAGATGAACGTGGTAACATGTACATCATTACATCTGAACCGATTGTTAGAAATCTGGGTATTCCGGCCGTAGAGGAGCAATGCTTTGTTCAAAACAGTTTGCTTTTCATTCCCGGCCATCTGGCCTGTTTCTGTCATGTGACATATTGCAGTCTTGTGACTTCTTCCAATGCTTGTAATTCATATACTACGGCCTGGAGCCAATTCTCACGGGTACAATGTCCCGTCAAAAGTTGGAGGGATTGCAATACCCCATTGTGCACCGGAAGGCCGGCTCCAACTCAATGAATGCACGCCGCAGAGCATACAGACGGCACGCGCAAGTCACTGAGACTGTGCCCATTCACACTGCTGAGAGTAAATTCTTTCTCTGAGCTGGTACTTTAGTGTGGCGAAGATGTCGGCGCCTGGATGGTATTTGAGTCAAATCCTTACAACATGAAGTCCTGACGGAACGAAACTTAACACCGTTCAAATTTGAAGGTCAAATATGAGTTGCGAAGTGTACGCCGGATCTGAGCTTAGCCAGCTGCTATGACTGATGCAGGCACGTCTGGATGGCCAATCGAGATATCCCACTCTGTGACCTAGCTTCGTTGAACTGGATCAGTCGCAGGGTGACCAGTTCCCCGCTTGACATTCATGTAGCTTAAATGAGCTTAGTTAGTTGAAAATTGTTTCCTGCATGACAACTAGCGGGTTGCACGCACACACGCGCACACACACACACCCACACCCACACCCACCCCACTTTCTCATTCATCCCGTTTTCCCCCGCTTCACAAGGCTTCTTTGATTCTCTCTCTCTCTCTCTCTCTCCCTCTCTCTCTCTCTCTCTCTCCCTCCCTCCCTCCTCCCCCTCTCTCTCGTTTCCCAATGATCTCAAGACCCCAACTTCTTGCAAGAAGTGTTTCTCCCCGACCAGGCAGCATCTCATGTTGTAACATTGTGTATCCGATATCATCACGTGAACAGGGATGGTTCTGAAGTGTCGGGCCCCCTCATGTTTTGCACTGACACCTGGGTGCTGCCATAAGGAATGCTGTTCTCCCAGAGCAGACTGGCGAAAGATTTGGCTCACAACCATGACTTCAGTGATGCTTGGGGGAGATCTGAACTCGCTTCTGTTGAGCAGCAACGCAAGGCCTTGATGTACTCTTCTTGGCAGCTTTCAATGGATGTGCAGCGAAGCAATTAAGTCAGTGGACGTCACAATGGCCCACTCCACACAATTTTCTGCACAGGTCAGGTAATTGTATAATAATTGCATCATTGTTGATTCCTGCCTTGCACGATTTTTCTTTTAATCGTTTGGAACAACTGTCCGCCAGTTGTGCCATACATGCGGTCAAATTCATTGTTGGTGCTGATGCACATCCTGAAATCAAAAGTATAGTGATGGCCTAGCACTTAGAATATGATTTAAACATATTATTCTTTTTAAAATGTTATATGTGCAAATACTAACTATAGTCTTAGAATACGGGATTATTCTAAGTGCTAGCTTAAATCATTAACACTTAGAACATAATCGCTTGCACTTAGAATATAAAGTATGATATTTTATGTTTTAAGATATTTTATAGTTTTAAAAAAATGGTTTTAGCTGGAAAAACAAAGTACATTCATGCACTTAGAATATGAACAAACCACTAACCTTAGTATATTTTTTCTTTGTGCTTTCTTTGTTTTTCCTTGGTTTTCTGAGTTCCAATGTTTTTGGCTAGGTTTTAACTGGTTTTCAATGTTTTTCGTTTATATTTATGAATTGCTTGATTAAGTTTATAGTTGCTAAATAGCTGCTAAATAGTTGATAAATATCTGCTAAATAGTTGCTAAATAGTTGCTAAATAGTTGCTGAATAGTTTCAATAGAAATCAATATAGAAATTTGAATGACACCAATCGAAATCTATATAATCCAATAGAAATCAATGTAGAAATCTGAATGAAATCAATAAAAATCAATAGAAACCAATATAGAAACCAATATAGAAACCTGAATGAAACCACTAGAAATCAATAGAAATCAATATAGAACCCAATAGAAATGAATAGAAACCAATGTAGAAATCAATTAGAAATCAAGATAAATCACCAGAAAACCAATATAGAAACCAATATAAACACCAAGGGAAATCGATAGAAATCAAAAGAAATCAAAACAATTGAATATAAATCAAAATATAGACATCAATAGAAATCAAAAGAAATCAATAGAAGCCAATAGAAATCAATATAGAAATCTGAATGAAATCAACAGAAATCAAAAAATCAATATAGAAATCAAAATAAATCATTGGAAATCAATAGAAGCCAATAGAAAACAATAGAAACCAATAGAAGTCAATATAGAAATCTGAATGAAATCAAAAGAAATCAGTAGAACCCAAAATAGACATCAATATAAATCAAAAGAAATCAATAGACATCAAAATAGACATCAATATAGCAACCAGTAGAAATCAATAGAAATTCATTTTACATGATTCTTTTGGTTATGTTTCTATTGATTTCTATTGATTTCATTCAGATTTCTATTGATTTCTATTGGCTATTGGTTTCTAAATTGAATTCGATATTGATTTCTATATTGATTTCTATATTGATTTCTATTGGTTTCTATATTGATTTCTTTTGATTTCTATATTGGTTTCTATATTGATTTCTATTGGTTTCTATTTTGATGTCTATATTGATTTCTATATTGATTTCATTCAGATTTCTATTGATTTCGATATTGGTTTCTATTGATTTATATTTGTTCCTATATTGGTTTTCCATTGGTTTGTATGGGTTTCTATTGATGTTATTCAAATTTCTGTATTAATTTCTTTTGAAACTTTTCAGCAGCTATTTTAGACTATTGTTGCTAAGCAGCTATTTAGAAGCTATTTAGCAGTTATTAGGCAGCTATTTGGAAGCTATCTAGCAAATACTTAGCAGCTATTGAGCAGCTATCTATCAGCTATTTAGCAGCTATTTAGCAGCTATTTAGCAGCTATTTAGTAACTATTTAGCAGCTGTTGAGCAGGTATTTAGAAGCTACTTAGCAGCTATTTTAGCAGCTATTTAGCAACTATTTAGAAGCTATTTAGCAGCTACTTAGCAGCTATTCAGCAGCTATACAGCAACTATTCAGCAGCTATTCAGCAACTATTCAGAAGCTATTTAATAACTAGTTGGATAATAGTTTCTGAATAGTTTCAATAGAAATCAACATAGAAATCTGAATGAAATCAATCGAAATCAACAGAATACTACAAATCAAAATAGAAATCAATATAGAAATCAATAGAAATCTGAATGAAATCAATATAGAAATCAATAGAAATTAATATAGAAATCTGAATGAAATCAATATAGAAATCAATCGAAACCATAGAAATCAATATAGAAATCAATATAGAAATCAGTATAGAAATCAATATAGAAATCAATAGAAACCTGAATGAAATCAAAATAGAAATCAATAGAAATCAATAGAAATCAATAGAACTCAATATAGAAATCAATTTAGAAATCAATTGAAACCAATAGAAATCAATATAGAAATCTGATTGAAATCTGACTGAAATCAATAGAAATCAATAGAAATCGATAGAAATCTGACTGAAATCAATAGAAATCAAAAGAAACCAATAGAAATCAATAGAACATGGTGCTGCGATAGCACCTACAATATAATATATAATACTATACAATATACAGTATATATATATACATTACTACAATGCGGTACAGTATACAATATAGTAGCGCAATACAATACAATATATAGTAGATTTTTTTTGCAGTACAGTATTTTATAGTACAGTACTGTAGTATAATCTTCTTATTTTGTTTCTGTTACAATATACAGTATTGTATATCATTGTATTTTTTACTTGTTTTATTAATGTTTACATAGTTGTGTTTTTGGTTTTATCTACGCTTTTGTTGGTTTCTTTCCTTTTCATTGATTTTTACAAGTTTTTTTTTAAATATCTTAAGTGCAAAAACCATTGTTTTTTTCAATGTTTTGTTAATTTGTCTTAAACATATTCTATGTGCAAGGTTTTAATGAATTCTAAGTGGCATGTTTTAATTTGCAATATTTTATATTCTAAGTGTTGTTTAAAAAGAAAAATATATTCTAAGTGCTAGGCCATGACAGTATAGACAAAGATCTTTGTTGGCCTTTCTTTCGACGTACCGCACATTCTGATACCTTTGGAAATGACCCTTGAGGTGATGTTTCAGGTGGCTAGAACGGCTAGAATGGCTAAAACAGCTAGAATGCGTAAACTCCCTAAGCAGCCTCAACATATCTTAGCATACTATTCATTCACTTGATACTTCGAGCTTCAAATGTGTGGTCCTTCCTAATTTGGTATAGCAGTGCAAAGGGTAAACTGCGGGACAACGCTGCAGTTTGCAACTTGCACCTCTGCAGCCACCTTTTTCGCTGATTATTGCATAGTCTCCGGTTCAGGAGGGCATATCTAGTGTATCAATGTCCTCTTGACAATGGGAGTCAATTGAATCCTTTGATAAGTCCTCTTTGCACTCTTGTCAAGGGAGGACAATAAACTCTTTTGAAGCCAAAAGCAAGCGACGCATCTGAAAAGGCCTACATCGGAACATGCGCAATTTTTTCCCAACTCAAAGGCCTCTGACCTGCACGGGGCTAGAAACAATACAGGATACTGCTGGATACTGCAGGATGGTGCAGGGTGGTGCATATGTCTGCAGGTATTTACACCTACATCCCGACATGGAAATATCACTCGGTACTGCTCTTTAGCCGACTCCAGCCATTCTGCAGTTTGGGTGCTCAGAGGAAGCAGTCCATTGCTGTGCAGGAGGCAGAGCGACAACGCAGGCTTGCAGCTGCCAAAGAGCACGAAACTTATGGTCGAAATTTTCTGAATCGCAAAGGTTGTGACTGAAAATTGAGACATACAATCCATTGAAGTTCAGGTGAAAACACATTGACTTCTAAAGAGAAGTTGGATTCACGGAAGGAAACCCGTGTCGCTGCGGGGTGCTGGATTTGGTCACTCCCTTTCTCGGGTTCACTTCTTCCAGACTCTGCACACTTAGGCTGTCGCGAGGGGACATCCAAGCTCACGTCAAGGTCTTCAAGCTTGCTGGACGAGTTGGTCAGGCAGTTGTTTTCAAATGAGTTTGTGCAGCTGCCATCCTAGTCACTAGTCCTAATATATCCGGTATGCAAATCAATGGAATTCAACAAACGAAAATATACTGAATTCAACAATTTCCGCTACAAGGTCCTGTCGCACTCTGCAGAGCTGTTTCTGTATGGAGACGATGCAGGCCTGTCATCCTTTCATATCTTGAGGAAAATGCTTCAGGAACTTCAGGGTGCCTTCTGATTCCAGCAGCATTGCCTTCGTTTGTGATCCAACAGATGACGGTCCTTTGATGTCGTCCAGATGGATCCATCTAACAAGAGTCGGGCAGAAAAAAGTGCTACATTCGGTACATTGTCTTTGTGACTTTGTGCTTCACACTACAAGGAACATTTGAAGCCATTCTCCGACTCCAACCTCTCATCCATGCGGGGCGCTTAGCACTCTTTGACCATTCTTTGTTCTCGGCACTATTCTCTACAGTGGCCTTTCTCCATGCGAAACAACGGGACCGATGGTTGACGTGGTATGATTTGTATGATTGGAATGACTATATTGACATATATTGACTATGTATTACGATGGTTGCCGTTCGACACAGTACGCAGTATCAATTTGCCGTTCGCGGTACGCTCCAGGTGACCCGAGAGGCGCATTTCCAGGTGGCCCGTGAGGGGCCGCTAGGTGCCATCCATGAGGCCGGTGCCATGGCCTGTGTGGCCTAAGGCTTAGCAAAAGCATAGCTGAGGATAGCTAAGGCTCATTTTCCAGGGGAAGTCATGTTGAGGAGAATTGCAAGTGAGGTTAGCATCTACAAGTAGTATCAAGTAGTATCAAGTAGTATCAAGTAGTATCAAGTAGTCAAAGTTAGTGTCATGCTTTTCAGCATTGCGCTGCTCATGCACTCTGCTCACTGCCTTACCTCGCTTCACCTCTGGGGAATTTTTGGGACCTTGGTGACCTTGGCTGTAAGATGTTGTGAGATGTTGTGAGATGTTGTGAGATGTTGTGAGATGTTGTGAGCACATGTGAATACATGCGAGCCATGTGAGCACTTGGACAGGTTTGGTCCGAAGTGGCAATGGTGGAGTTGCCAAGGCCATGTCCGTCGGCGGTGACTGTGCTGCGAGTTGTGACTGAGCTGGGGAAGCTGTCAGACTCAAGACCTCCAAGTTTAGTGTAGAAGAGTGGCTCAGCCTATCTCAGCCTAACCTGAAAAGTGATGCCCACTTTGTGTATGACACACAGAAGATTCAGACCCCAAGAGACCACGCCGCACATGCTATTTCCGTCTATTTCGTTTTCAAAACAGACATGAAAACGTACTCAGCAGCTGCCATGGTTTTCCAAGAAGTGTGACGGCAAATACGTACAAATAGTAGTTTTTGCCTGTTTTTGCCTTTGTATGCGAAAGGCACAGATGGTCTGAGTTTTGCAAGGCTAAGGTTTGAACTACCTTTGCACACTGCTTGTCATGATGAGGCTGTTTCAACTCTCCATCACACATGCCACCAGTCCGCACCATAGTTCACCGCAGCGAATCAGAATTGGGATAAGAGAGACAGTTCCTGTCAATTTATGTATTTTGTTTTTTCCTTGCGCTTGTCTTCTTTCGGACTCTGCACGTCACTGTCTCGGATGCTGGCAATGTGCTTCTCCTTGGTTGGGGACTTCCCCCAGGTGCTGTTGGCATTCCCAAGCAGCAGTTCTTGGTGGAGGATTGCTCATGTTTGCTGCCAAAATTTCCAGACTTCGACATTTCTGGTCGCTGTTTAGATTCTAATCAGCTCTATCACATGCAAGACACAAACATACATAGACATTAGACGCGCACGCACACATACACACACTCAACAGACACACGTTCCTTACACAAAAGTTTGACCTTACATTTGCCAGCCCTAAGTTCATAATTATAAACATCCTTAAGTCCATTTTCACATGCAATTCTGTTGCGTTTGGGCTCAAAAGAACCTACGCTTTACAGTTCGAAATTGTGAAGGCCCGGTGATGTAGCCAGCTTGCAGACTTGAATTTCACAGCTCTAGGAAAGATCTGAGACTTCCAGTGGCTTTAGTAAGAGAAAATGCTGAGATGCTTTTGCTACGTCGCACAGAAGGCCCAGGAAGGCCCAAAACATCAAAGTGGATGCAGGATGCAGAAAACATTATTTTTGACACTGAGATTGTGCAGCGGTTAGAACCGTGCAACGCGTCTCCGGGCCTAGGACAACATTCGCTTATTGAATGTTTCTGCGGCTAAATGTGCTTGCTTTAACACTCTTGTTGGCAGCTCTGCTCAGAATCAAGGCGGAAGTCACTTGTCTAAAGAGCAGTTGAATACACAATTGCAGGATGCGAACATTTCAGTTTCAATATGTTTCAATATACCTACATTTAAAACGTTTTGAGAGACCGCGACAAGTCCTGAGGCGACTTGTACAGGATCCACAGCTGGATGCTCCAGAAATTCAGCCCCATTGCTGTTGCAGGCAGGATGCCAGACTTAGAGAGGAATCTTTTTGCACTTCTTCTTCTTCTTCTTCTTTCTTCTTCTTCTTCCTCTTCTTGTGCTGCCGAAATTGTCATAGGAACGAACACTGGAACCTGCAAGTTTAAGTCCTTAGGCAAGTGCTGTCGTTCTGTTTGAGGAATTTTCCCAAGTGTGCTTCAGAGGGAGGTAGGAGGAAGTTCTTTGGCTTCAAGTGCCAAGAGCAGTTGCAGGTGGGCGGCAGACAAGAGGTTCTGCGCACAGGGGCAGGACATGATGTCTTTGCTTCCTGGGTGGCAGAGCCGTTCAAGGACTCTTAGGGTGAGTTCTCGCGTTGTCATTTGAAGAGGGTACGGATGCAGACATTGGTTTAGCCTGGTGAACTGTGACCATCTGAGCAGAGATAGATCTAGAATACTTTGTTCAGAGTTCAGCAATGACAACAATGGAGCAATGATTCATCGCATGTCATCTCAATCCTCTCACCTCTCACAAGGATTGCTGGGTCGTCTGGGGTCATAGATCCAGCATGCAACGCAAGCAGCTGGTTGGTTTCCAACACCGTGGCTGGGCTTGGCTTCAAAATCTGTGTAGCGACTCTCTAAAAACGAAGCCGTGGAAAGCCAGATGCCTCAGCAATGTCAACATGTCATACCATGTCACATCATGTCACATTATGTCACATTGTGTACATGTGGTGTCACATTTTATCGGATCTGTCATGGCATCATGACCCTAAACTATCCAAGGTGATGTGAGTTGTCGGTCCGCAGTTGATGGTAGTGAGCTAAATGACAAAGCGTGTAGAGGCCCAGCCCTGCTGTTTGGCCACACAAGCTTTTTGAGAGTCCGATAGAAGCCTAGCATAGCGCAAGCCTGTGACAGCTTGGCACAGAGGAGCTGATTTGCACCGCTGTGGTGAGTAGAATTTTAAGTAATTTGATGCTATTAGCATCTGATAGCAGAGATAGTAGGAGTTCCTGGCTCCCGCTGAACTTCTGAATTACTTTACACATGCCAGCACTGTCAGCAAGTTCCCATTTCAAAGGCTGCACACCGTGATTTTGGACAGGCCTGCAACGACCACGTCAGTGGCACCGTTGTGACTGTGGAGTGGTGGTTTGTCACGAACTTCCAGGCCAAGATTGGCCACCATAGTGTAAGGTCTGTCTTTGCTTTGGTAGTCAGCACCGTGAGCTACACGCAAAAAGCATGCAGAAAAGCACTGGAGACTTAGTGTTATGTATTCCTTCGGAAGAAAACTAATTCCGGCATAGCATGGAATCTTTTGACCAGGTTCTCTATGTTTATTTGTTTGGACGCTTGGGCATGCTTAGGCGATGTGATGCAAGCCGTGACAACACCTGCATTCTATATTTTTGTCATGAAAGCTAGCTTCTGCTACTGGGTCCCGTACTCGTAGCTGAAGTTCCTCTTGCTTTAGCAAGGTATTGGGAGGCTGAAATCTCCAATCGCGTGAAACTTCACAGTTAACTACACCCAACCGTCGGCTGGCTGGTTCACAAGCAGTTTGGCCGTGGCTAAATCCCCCCTGGGGACACCGTCGGCATGTTGCCACTGGCAGCAAATTCGGCAGCATCCGAATCCTCAGGATGAGTGTGTTTTCATGCCAAGCTCCCTGCCAAGCTCCCTGCCAAGCTAGCTCTCGTCCCTTACCCCTGGGCCTCAAGTTGAACAAATTGAAATACATTTTGAAATCATCGTACATCGTTTTACATTGTTTTACATCGCTATTCTATGTGAGGCACAGCGAAGCAGCAACTTCGAGAGCTCCATTCAGAGCTTGGCGCTGTTGCCAGCGGAAGTCCTCTGACTGAGTCGGTTCTCATGACGGGCAAAGTGCTGGTTGAGCAAAGCTTGGTAAAGCAACGCCATGGTAAAATAATGTAAAATAGATCAATGTTTCTTCTTTTCTTAAATCCTGTTTTGTGCAACTGCTGCCTGCGTTCTTGACTGACCCTACACCCCTACACCCCTCCATTCTCACCAACAGACATTTTCTACCCACCGTCCTTAGCATGCGTTTCAAGGCCGCGACGTGCGATTCACCTTGCTTGGCTGCATTGACAGCACTGACAAACCAGCAGGGGAGGCCACTAAAATTTCGATCGCTAAATCGCAAAATCGCCGAGTTTGCCTTGCCAGTGAATTGAGCTTTGGATATTGCAGCCGATCATTCATTTCTCAAGCCTCAACGTTTAAAGAGACCTTCATGTTGGATTCGGCTTGGTGGAGCTGTTTTGTAGGTGAAGACTCTTCGGGATGAAGCTTGCATTGGGTGGAAGGATGAGGAAACATGCCGATTGGGGCTGCCCTTCTACCGGTGGACTTCCTCGGAGATGGCGACTTGCTGCACCTGGAGTCTTGAGCAAAGGGTTTTAGCTTCAGATCTCTGTCTACTTATCCGGCATCGTTGGAGTAGATTGCTAGATTAAGAAGTTGGCAATATTTGACCCGCCCAAATTTATCACCGGTTCATGTTGCAGCGTGGAACTTGCCTTGAAAGTCTATCCTTGCGAGGCAATTGCGCCGCTGATGTGCTTCCGCTTCTGCACTGAGAGAGGCTGGAAGAGCTGATGAGGACAGTTTGAAGACTTTCAAGCACTCTTGCGAACTGCGTTGCCTCAGCATGTCTCGCTTGATCATGCTGGCTCTAACGTTTTGCACGGGACACAACACACAAAATGTTTGCAACACAAAGATGTTATACAGATACTATGATATGATGTATAATATATCTGGGTAAATTATAACGACCTCACTGCGACCTCACTGGAATCATGGCTTATAAGGGAAATCATCCCCAAAATGGCCTTAATTCAGGTTAGTGAAATATTATAATTTACCCAGATATATGTAATATATTATATATACATGTCATAGGGCATCTAACATAGGTCTCACATCGTCTCACGTGGGGCCCTTTCATTGTGCAAGGCCTGGATTTGTTTGGCCTCGTGAGCCTAGAGTGCCGCTGTGGCGCCTCCGCTCTGAATCGTCAAATTTGGCACTGGGCCCCACCACGGGCAGGCATGGCAATAGGAGATATTTCCGGAGCAAGGATTCTTAGATGATCGTTGTGCAGTGTGACATAGTTTGCAGATGCTCAGAGATAGTTATGATAGTTGTAGATTCGTGCCGCAGCATAGCACGCTCCTAACCTCTAGTCTCACTTTGCCAAAATGTTTCTTCGCTTGAAACGGTTCAGCTACAGTTGATCGCGCAGGTCTTAGCTTGGAATGGTCTGAGCTGCAGAAGTGCACTGACCAGTCCACTCTCCGCGCTTACAGATACACGGGGCACTTTGAGGCGCAGCAACCAGCGAGTGCCATGTAATGAGTTCCTGAAAGCAATGAAATCAGCAAACATCAACAGGCCATCAAGTCATATCTGAGTTGTTGCAGTGACATCAAACAAGGCCGGTGGAGCTTTGCCAACACCTTTGGTCTCTATGGCAGAGGCCTTCTTCACCTCTGAAAAAAAACTGAAATGGACGCAATGGATCCCAATGCTTGTTGATCCTTCTGATCTGGCTTCTGCAAACTATGAACCATTTTGAATCCGCTGATTCATAGTGTGTGAATTTCCAGTGGAATGTGTATGAATGTATTAGATAGTACATATATGTAGATATTTTCACACACACATATATGTATATATATACATATCCCAGAAAATCGTAGCTCTCTGTTTCACAAATGCAAATCGAAGTTTGAGGCAAAGTCTGCTTGGTCAATTCTCGCCAATTCTCATCTCAATACAGGAAGATGTTGCCTACATTGACTCCATAGCCAAAGGGCAACTGATGACTGCTGAAGAAGAAGAGGATGTCATCAAGATTGACCAGGCAAACATTGCACCTTGTGACACACCAGCTTTGGCCTGTGTGGCGTTTGTGGCCTGTGTCATTCTGTCATCCAACACTCTAGCCAGATCTAGCAAGATTCTTAGATGGACTTTGAATCTTCTGGATTCTTCGAGGCTTAGTGGAACATGTCGGACTTACAGGACTCTTATACAGGACTTATATGTCTTGAATATTCTTGAATCAGATACATCTCTGAAAGCCTTCGAAGCTGCGATGTTTGCGCATTTTTTTTTTGTGATGTTCACAGGCTGTGCCACACCGCCACATCGTTGCAAGATGGCAGGTTGAGGTGGATCCAGCAGAAGTGGAAGTATCGGAGCCGGAGCCGCCGCCAATGTTGGTGCAGAGCCAAAGCCATCGAAATCAGTGCCACTTGGAGACATGTGATGAAATGTGACTACATATGATATGAATAGCGACGAATACGCTATATGTACGTATACATAATTATATCACACTACACTACGCTACATTACACTACACTACATTACATTACATTACATTCCATTGCATTGCGTTATACACATACATGCATATACACATAGTCAAAGGAAGTTGGGAAGCAATCTTCCGAGTTACGGACAAATAGAATTGTGATACATTACGTCACAAAACAATACATCCACGCAGGGTGGTGTGGGGACTTGTGGAAGTGATGACCTAGGGAAGTGGAGACGAAGGGAAGTGGTGACGAAGGGAATGCGGTGACTTTGGGAAGTGGCGACTGAGGGAAGTGTTGACCTAGGGAAATGGTGACTTTGGGAAGTGGTGTGGTGACTAAGTCATGGCTGCATGAATGTGCGCGTAGTGCTGCAAAACGCATTGTAATGGCTGCATTCATGTCGCATGTTTTTTTTGGGAGGAAGCCGGAGCACGAAACCTTGTGTTTTTCCGTGTGAAGTGGCTTCGGCCGGCGATGAAAGGTACCTCGTGTGCCCGGCGGGTGCGGCCCGTTCCTTTTGGTGTGTGATTGGTTCCTTGATGGTGTTTTGCAATGCTTGGTTCGTCGTGTGCGCGTAGTGCGAGGGTGTTTTGGAATCTGTGGTTCTAGATCGCATTGCAATGGCTGCATGGATGTATCCTAGTTGCTGCAAAACACAAGGTAATGGCTGTATGCATGTTGCATGGGGCTTTGGTTTGGGGAGGATGCCGGAGCACGAAGTGTTTTTCCGTGTAGAGTCGCTTCGGCCGGCGATGAAAGGTACCTCGTGTGCGCGGCGTGCAGTCCGTTTGTTTTGGTGTGTGATTGGTTCCTTGATGGTGTTTTGCAATGCTTGGTTCGTCGTGTGTGCGTAGTGCTAGGGTGTTTTGGAATCTGTGGTTGCAGATCGCATTGTAATGGCTGCATGATTGTTGGCATGTTTTGTTGCCATGTTTTGTTGCCATGTGCGTATATACATGCGGGTTTGCAACCCGGTGCTGCAAAATGCATTCTAGTGTGGTTGCGTGGATGTTGCATGGGACTCGTGTTGGGGAGAAAGCCAGAGAACGACACCTTGTGTTTTCAGTGTAAAGTGGATGCAGCCAGCGATGATGGGCAGCTCGTGCGTGCGGCCTTTGCGGGTCCGATCGTGACGATGGGCAATCGGTTCCTCCTCTGTGTTCTGCAATGAGTGGTTGTGCGTAGATCCCTGCGCTTGCCGAATCTTTGGCCGCAGATAGCAGTGTAATGGCCGCATGATTGTTGTCATGGTCTGTTGACATGTGCAAGCTTTGTAGTACAAAGTAGTACTGGGAAGTAGTTTGTGCAAGCTGTGTAGTGCAAAGTAGAACTGGGAAGTGCTTTGTGCAAGCTTTGTAGTACAAAGTAGTACTAGGAAGTGCTTTGTGCAAGCTTTGTAGTACAAAGTGGTACTGGGAAGTGCTTTGTGCAAGCTTTGTAGTACAAAGTAGTACTGGGAAGTGCTTTCTGCAAGCTTTGTAGTACACAGTAGTACTGGGAAGTGCTTTGTGCAAGCTTTGTAGTACACAGTAGTACTGGGAAGTACAGAGTGTACAAAGTAGTACTGGGAAGTGCTTTGTGCAAGCTTTGTCGTACAAGTATGTTTGAAAGACTTTTGTGTGTAAATGCACCTGTGTCTCAAGCTTCTTTGTGCAAAAGCTTTCTGCGCCCAATGGGTTTTTTGTTCAAGAGACTTCTCTTTGACAGTACGATCTTTCTCGCGCGCAGAAGAGCTGAGATGAGTTGAGAAGAACTTCGGGGAGATGAGAAAGGTTGGTCAGTGCCCGGATGAGATGAAAGCGGTTAAGAAGAACTTACTTAGATGACATGTGAGAAGAGATGGGGCGAGATGAGAAGAGCTGAGATGAGGTGAGATGATGTGAGAAGAGCTCACATGATTTGAGATGAGATGAAGTGTGGAGTGTGAAGTGCATGTGTGAAGTGTGAAGCGCGAGGTGTGAAGAGCGCAGTGTGAAGTGTGAAGAAAGTGTCCGCTTTTCGTTGCATTGCGCCGGGGTCCCGCGCTGGTCATGTTCTTGGACAACAACCTTGCAACAGCTTCGCACGAAGCACGCGCGCACGGGCCTGGCTGGCGTACGGCGCATGCAAGTTCTATAGATGAGAAAGGCCTTATAGTATGACCCTAAGGCAACTTCTGCCCCGCCTCGTGCGCGTACTACTGGTATTTTGATATACATTATACAAGTATGTGCATGCATTAATTTATGGACCGCGTGTTTAACCTTGCTTTGACAGCTGTGATTTTCTTTCCTGCACCTGAGATTTCGACTGGAAACAGCTGTTTCAGAGCAATTCTTAGGTCCGGTCAACGGGGTTTGCCCTTGTAGCAATCCTGACTACCCCTGCTATGCTTACTACCAAACAGGCTGGTCTGGCGCTTTGGGTTATCATGGGAGAAACACAGCATTTCATTCCTTTTCGCAGAGTTAACTTCCCTGTTTTTTGCCTTCATGTTACTCTTACAGTTACAGGTGAGAAAACTGCAGAAGGGACCTGGTGAGCACACATGATGTCACTAGCAACAACATGCCACATCGTGCTGTGTTTGCAGGTGGATTTTGCGCTTGCTTCAAAATCAATAGCGTGACTACCCCGGAAAACTGTCAAGCTTTTGGCGGCACCTTCTGTGGCGAGTTTTCCACTACCACTACCACTACAACGACTACAACAACCTATACAGGGCCTCCAACAACCTCCACTACAGCTTCAGGTCGCTGCACTGTCTCACATAGGTAATAAGTCTTACACGTAATCACAAAATGCCGGGAACTCATAGGTTCAAAGGCGTTTGGCTGGTTTGCTTTTAGGACTCTCGTTGAGCAGTTTGAGTTCGATCCACAATTTTACAAGGGTTAAGCAGGTAAGCACTAACTTAGTGAATCATGACAGTGCCAGTAGACAGACGACTCGACTTCAGACAGTCACCGTCACCTTGTCCTGGTCGGTCCTGGTCGGTCCTGATCAGCTGTCAGGTCCACCGGATGGTATTGGATGGGGCCGCTCTGGGCCACAGAGCAACTCTGGTACACGTTGGCCAGACAGGAGGTCAGGCTGAAAAGAAATGGTTTTGTCAAATGATGCCATTTGTTTATATTTGTTTTACACATTCTGACGGACTGTTTCTCAAAGATATTTCAGATTGGTTTAGTGTTTCAACTTTAGCATCTTCAATGATCAAATGTCCCTGTATAACTGGTTCGTTGCTTCAGTTGCAGGAGTGATCCTCCTGGAAATGCTGAAGATGTTTGGCAAGAATATGAGCCTTGGCTTTTGATACTAATAGGTGATTAATTTATATAGCTACTCTTGTCTAAAAGCAAGGTCACTACACAGGCAAAGTAGCACTGGCTAGAATTAGGGAGCAATTGCAGTAATTGCAATCCGCGGCGTCAGCCTTGTATAATTGTGGAAGTTTTTTTTCAGTTTCCCAAGGTTGTGATCAAGTACACCTTCAACGAAAGCTTAGCGGATGACAATAACAGGAAGAATGCCTTTCGACAGGCAGTCGAGATGTGGAGAGCAGCTTGAATAAACAGGAAAATGATTGGAAATCCATGGACACCTCCATATTTCGCTTGCCACGCTTTTGTTTTCCAGCCCCATTCCAAACCTGTTGGTAGTTCCTCGTGGTTTTATATGTTTTTATGATGCTTTAATTTTATTGAAATTCTAGTTTGATTTACATGTGCGTTCCAACAAGCAGAAGAGAAAGAAGTAACATCCGCAATGTATATACATTATTATACACTCAAGACTTTATGGACGCAATTCGCTAGACTCGGTAGACTCGGTAGACTTCAGTTTTTTTTCAGCACGTCTTGCCATGTTTTGCCGATTTGTCGTTGCCCTGAGGATACCACGTGCGTCAACTTTGTCGAAGAAGAGAACCCCTCAAGGCGCATTGAACAATTCATGAAGCAGAGATGTTTAGATGACTTGATCTTTGGATATCTTTGGTGCCTAAAGTGGCCTAAAGAATCTGAAAGACATTTAAACATTATTTAAACATATTTAAAGACCACGGAATGTGAGCCACTCTGAGATACCAGTACTCTGAGCCCTTCCAGTTGAGGCCATACGTTCTGGTTGGAGTTTGGGACACTGGCAGCTGCTACGCGAGCTTAGGGCAGCTTATTGGCAATGTGATGATCATGGCAACCATGAAAAACCGCTGTCGGATCATGGGCGCTCTCTTGGCACTCTCGGGTGCTCTACCCTCTGGTAACTAACATAACTATGGAAAATCACCATTTTTAATGGGAAAATCCACTATAAATGGGCCATTTTCAATAGCTACGTTAAATTACCAGAGGGTAGATTTCAATTGATTTACTAGCCAAACTGGGCAAACACAGAGGAACTGGTCTGAAACGAGCCGTGGGTTTAAGCCGTGGCAGCCTTGTTTCTACTCCCTCATTTGTTGCTTTCATATTCAAGCAGTGTTTCTGAATGTTATGATGATTTTTCATGGAGATGCACTTTGGCTTAGAGTGATAACTCACTTCTGGACAGTAAGTTGGACATAACTTGAACACATTAGCATTTCAGCTGAACCATTTTCTCTCTTTAGCAAAAACATTGTTATCTGGTCCAGACGGTTGTAGGCCAGAACTAGCCAAATGGCTTTCCGGAATAAACAGACTGTATATGTTGGAACTTTTTAGTGATATTCATATCAACGGCATTTACCCTGAATGTTTCACATTGGCCAACATTGCTGCTCTGTCTAAGAAAGGGGATGCCACTCAAATGAAAAATTACAGGCCCATAGCCCCACTTCAGGTTTTCTACAAGATCCTTGCTAGATTAGTCCGTAATCGATTCCACTGCGCATGTGACCCCTGGATTCAAAATCCTCAATTTGGTTTTAGACCCAAGAAATCAGCATGGCAAGCCATTTTTGTAGCAAGACGGCTCTTGGACATAGCCGAACGGCCGAACGACAACAATCGAATGTGACTTTGGTACTTTTAGATTGGGAGAAAGCTTTTGATAAAATTAATCAATCTAAACTGTTGCAAGTTTTGAGGTGCCTTAAGACACCCCCAAACATGTTACGACTAGTAACTCACATGTACGATCACCCAAAAGTTAAAATTACAACTGAAGGAATCAGGTACAGAAGACAAGAGTCAGGCATCCGCCAAGGATGCCCCCTATCACCATTCCTATTTATACTTCTTATCCGGGCCCTCTTTCAAGATCCCAAATCCAAACTGAACATACCAAAGCAAGTGGAACCCATTAAAGGCATACGATATGCAGAAGTTCTCTATGCAGATGATACTTTGATTTTTGAGACACATACCCAATCAGTCAATAAATTTTGCACGCAATACAGCGGGAATCCTCATCCTACAATCTTTGAACTATGACAAATGCATTAACCTTACACTCCACCAGAAACAATCTAGCGTCAAATATCTGGATGGAACGCCCGTCCCCCGAAAACATGAAGCAATATATTTGGGAACACTGCTTTCAGATAGTGCAAATAACCAATGTAATAGGTTGAAAGTGTTTTGGGACAAAGCTCGTACCACCATCAAGTGGAAAATCCGTATTTTTGATTCAATCTTGAAAAGCAAAGTATTATATAGAACTCACAACCTCAGATAAGGATGAAATCAATGCTTTTCAAATGAAGTTTGCGACGAATTCTCAAGATTCCGCCCACATTTATTGACCGTGCATACACGAATCAGAATGTCTTTGAAACTCTCAAAAGCAATTTTGACTCTGAAGTTGAACTCTTCTCCAGTACATGGTTAAAGCGTAAGTTGAAACTTTTTGGCCACATTTTGAGAACAAACCCAGACGATCCGTTGCGACACGTGCTGTTTGAATACAATTCCTACACGCACCGCATAGAACATCGAAGACCCGGAAAACCTCGAACTTCCTGGCTACTACAATCCTTCAAAGATGCTTTTGGGATAATAGGATGCAATGAAGAATATGACTACAACAACCGAGAGCGCCAAAGCTTTGTAATCACAAACGCACTCAATAGGCAGAGCATCTTTGCCTGATGATTAATGTACCGAAACTAGCATCATACGTGCCCAGCAATCGAAGATCTCGCTGAATTTTTGTCACGGATTTTCGTCACTGAATTTTCATCATCGAATTTCGTCACCGAATTTCGTCACCGAATGCACATCCTGACTCAGGTCAGGGTGAATGTTACTGTATAGGTTGATTGGCTTGTTTGTTCCTTAAGCAGTTCACTAGCTAAAATATATTTTGTTTACCTTCATTTTTTTTAAAGAAATATTTTTTTGATCTTTTATTGCTGAGACAATGGTTCCTGATTCTGCTGCGCCAAATATAAATATATATATATACATTTCCTTTCCGTTCCCCTCAACTTCATACAGAATGACTACGCGAAGGCGAATGCTGGCTATGTGAAAGGCGTTGAAAATTTCAAAGATGTTCACACAATCTTAATTCATTTCTCCTCAGCCGATTACCTCTCTACGTCTGTTCATATTTTTCACAAGTTCAAGGGCTAAGGTTCTGTGCGCAGACTTGTGCAGTTTGCACGGTGAAAAAAAACAAAAACATTGTTGCTCCATTCAACGAAAACAGCAGAGCATCTCTCATCTTTCGATGCTCCGAAGGATGGGTTGTGCACACCTCTATTGCAAAATGTATGTTCGTGCGACCTTGTGCAAGAATCTCAAGGTACTACTCCTTCTCCTCCTACATGCGAGTCAACTTGGGCTGGTGTAACGACGACCTTCATGTCTCTTGCCGTGCTCTTGCCAGATGCTCTATTTGGATCACCTGGGATCTACGCAAGTATTGGATTTTTGATGATTTTAGCTCCTTCAGATGCTTTGTACTGATCTGTACCGGTATCCTGTGCTTTTCATTTCCCTTGATTTTGCAAGACGGGGAATGTTGTGACATCGGTTCCGAGAATATGCATTGGATATGATCACACATTTTGGCAATATGTTTTAGAAAGCCGTTGGAACAGGTGGAACATGCTGTTGGAACATGCTGGAAGCATGTTTTCCGAGGTTGGAAATATGGCTCATGAACTTGGCCACATTTTGGGAATGAGCCACGAGCAGCAGAGACCCGATGGGCCAGATGTTTTCTATGGCCTCTTGACAAGATAGCATAGATAGCGAGACAAAACGCGACCAGACAGACAAGCTGGAACCAAAGATATCGAAGTTCATGTGAGTGTGTGACAGCATCTTGTTTGGACTCCAATATGCGCTTTCTTTTTTATGAATGAAGCATTTTGTTGATCATCTGCGAAAGGCTTCAAATTAATTCGAAGGCTGAACCGTCGCTCATCTCAGGTAAAGGACCCCATTTGGAAGTTTTCTGGGAAGCTTGGAACTTCAACAGTTCTTGCCATTTGGAAGCGCATTGGTCCCTCATTTGTGTAGGGTACAAGTTACGGTACAAGCTGCCAAGTTACTAAGGATAACATTGCCAGCAACTGGCAATCGCAATATCTTCCTGAGGAAGATGTTTATACGGGTTCCAAAAACGATGGCTCTGGCGACCCGCAGGCTCCTGGATGCTCCTGGCCAATGTGTGAAGTTTGAACAGTCTGAACTGTCTGAACTGTCTAAACGAACCGATTAGGGTGCGGCAGGGGCCTCTCCAGCTTTGTAAACTTGCAGGTGGGCTATGCACCGTACGACTTTGAAAGCAGCCGTGACGCATTTGCGAGGGGGTCAGTGGCCATTCTTTTAGTATCTTTTAATTACCAGCTGAAGGAGATTTGCCTCTTTTTGTGAAATCGAACACGAACACAATCAAAGGCGCAACTGGCTCTTTGTTGTCTGATGTTTTCTTGAAGTTCGAAAGCGAAATCAAGGTCTCGGCATGACCTCTTGCAGTCGCGACTGTTGGCATCTTTTGGCCACAGCCATCCACAGCCCGTATCCCATCGCATCCCAAGGTATCATGCATTACGGGGGCGGCTCGGCCTTTGATACAATTCCGTCCAGCCAAGAGTCTCTGGTTGGCCAGCGAAGCTACTTGTCCACAGGCCCGACGGCCCGACAAAACAAATCATAAACATATAAACAAAACATCATAAACTCTGATGCTGGTTTGAAGATGTTTTAACATGTTTTGGATCGAACGTGTGTAGAAGTAGGCAGATAGTAGGCAGCTGACATCGACTTCCGCACTTTCCTAGCCTTCATTTCACATGCCTGCGCCTGTTTCAATCTTCAGCAGGTGACATCCTGCAGATCTTGGACGTATATCAATGTAAATCAAAGGATTCCACTACAACCACCACAACCACCACAACCACCACGACAACGACAACGACAACGACAACGACAACGACAACGACAACGACAACGACAACGACAACGACAACGACAACGACAACCACCACGACCACAACTACGACAACGACTACTACCACCACCACAACCACTACAGGGACAACAACTGCAACAGATAGCACTGCGGGCTTTGCACCGATTACCGATGATGGCACAAATCAGGTGTGTCGTGGTGAGACGACCTATGACAACAATCCATCGTAGCCCGAAGAATGTTTACTGTTTGTATTTGTTTGTTTTTGACTACACTGCGCTGAAAGAGCTCACCAAAGCTCACCATACATTTGATGTTGTATTGGAATGTATTGGATACCAATGCCGTGCTGAGGTACTTTACAGTCAATTCTGGTGTGACATCCCTTGGCGAATGCAAGCAGCTGTGTGCTAGCCATGGCAGCTGCGTTGGCATTGAATACAACGAAGGAACTTTGAACGGGTTTTGGCCCTTGACTATACTTGAAGTATTTTGAAATGTTTTGCAGCTTTGTAGTGCTTGCTGCAGATTGCAACGAACAGGTCAGGGCATGTCAGGATCAAACACAGACAGCATGCACAGCAGACAGCAAGGCACAACGGCATTCAACTGCGAACTTGGCCTGTCATCCTTTGATTGTTTGGCTTTGAAGGAGGCAGCAGATGCGAAGTTTGGACGCGCCCAGAGGGGATTGAGGTCACCAAACCTGCCGATGGCTACATTTGTTTGAAATATCTCGTCGACGCCCCAGTGCCACAGCGAGCTTCAGCTGGACTGATTAGATCTGATTAGTGTCAATCGGCAGCTTCTGAAGCTTTGCTTGAGGCTCCATCAACCACATCGACAACAACAACTGTTAATTCAGAAACTTGTCAGTTTGGATTGATTTCAACTTGAATCTTGCACAAGTTGAGACGTGTGGAAGCATGCCAACGCCAAGTCTTTCCGCATGATCTATTTGGAGTTGTCTGAAGTTTGATTTTGATGGCTTGCCTTAGGCCTTGTTCAGACCACTGACTGGGGATGGCAGTGAACAGGTTTGTAGAGGTGATGGACCAGGCGTTCAGTGGTTGCTTTGCCAGCTTTGCACTGCCAGACTATGACTCAGACTCTGCATGTTCTTTTAAATATGCATCCTGCTAAAAACATAGCACAGCATTTTTGTCACGACCGCTGCGCCGCAGGTGATAACAAGCCTGAGTACTTTGTCGTGCAGAGTGGTTCTTTTACTCTGGAACAGTGCCAGGCTGGGATGTGAAACCATGCACAGTGAAAAGGTGCAAAACATCACAGTCGATGGAAGCATGGCTTTGCTCGTTGTTTTGCAGGCCGAGTGTGTGGTGCTTACAGAGTGTAAAGGCCTGGAGCATCATGTGGCCGGCCGATGCGAACTTTGGTCGGCTTCTGAGATATCTCAGCTGGTTTCATTGTCGTTTTTGGCAATAGCCATTGCATGCCGTGTGCTGACCGGTTCAACATGATTCAACATGGTTCAACCATATTCAGCAAACATCTACTGTCTGATTTGTTTGATCTGTCTGATCTGTCTGATCTGTCTGATACTGGAGAGTCAACTCTTCCGGCCATGTCCAGCATTTTCCCGTCTTGGCCGATCCATGAATCGGTCCTGCAAATTCCAGCCATCAATTTCCATCGATAACGGTCTCTGTAAGGATTCGTCCTGAGGGAATCCGCTCGACGCTGACGGGTATAACTGGATGCTTGGCAGCTTCTTTTAACTCATGCATACCGTTGATTGACCATCGACCGATGATTTTCTTTGTGCAGGTTTTCTGTTACATTCTTGGAGTTCCCGGGTCCATACATACATATATATATATGAGCAGGGACCCCCACACCCCCCCCCACCCAGCCAGATGGTTCCCCCCCCCTGTGGCAGGGGAGGGGGGTTTTCTCAGCAGCCAAGCCATGGTGTATGTAGTCTTTATAGTGCATATAATGCATATGTATCGATAATTAGAATGGATATACTATATGTAATATAGAGTGTATGTGTAGCGTATATATATATATAATATGTAAGATATAAATAGAATATATGCAATCTTTATATATATATATTTATAATATATATATTTGACATATATATACACATCGTATATGTTGTTTTTGATAGAATATAGATAGTATATGCCACATGTACTGTATCCACAGTAGATGTAATATATACAATATAGGTAAATATGTTCGTTGAATAGATTTTACATAGTATATGTGGTATATTGAATATCGACAGCAATACACGCTGTATATCTAGAGTTTATGTATATATATATGTATATATGCATATATATATATACGTGTACAGTATGTACAATGTAAACGAAATATGTGATAGATACAAGATCAAGATATCAATCTGTAGTATCTAGAATGTGCACATATATATATGTATTTGTTGTTTTTCTACTGTACATATGTCTAGGTTTGCATAGGTAAGCTTTGCGTAATCCATAGGTAGCAAATATGTTGTAAACCATGTGCGAGGCACGCTATAGGCGGTTCGAAAAAAAGGTTATGATAGAAATATACAGGGAGACAAGGTCCGTTGACGAGGTCGTGGCTCTCAAGTGCTGCAAATAACGTAGAGATGCGAGGTTGGAGGGGTGGAAAGGGGAGTATATATGTGTATATGTGTATGTATATGTGCAAATAACATGCAAATACTAGGTTTTGGGGGGGTGGGGGGGGTTAGGAGTGGGGGGGGGGATACCATTGGGGGGGGGGGGGGGGGGGGGTGGTGGGGTCCGGGGACCGGGCTCATATATATATATATATATATGATCCTCCTGGGAATTTAGCCTAAAGACTTGAGGACATGATGTCTTTAAACAACTGTATTTTTTAAAGGACAGTTTGGCCGGCAAAAAAAACCAGTTTCATTTTTTAAGATGTATACTGTTGTTTTGACGGTCTCCTATTCTTTAAGAGGCCTTCCTAGGAAGATTCTAGGAACTTGTTTTTTGGATTTTTTAGATATGTTCATCAATGTTTTTGGGATTGTGTGTCAAATGAAAACCAGCTTGCCTGCCGCTTGAACAGATGCTCACAAGCAGAAGACGTGAAGGTGAGATGGAAGATGAAAACGTGATGAGTGAATGCATGTAAATGATCCCCCTTGGAATTTCCACTAAAAAATGCAACAGCCCGGGTTGTCGCAAAAAATGTTTTTTTAATGCAAAAACAGGTGATTTTTCCACATGGCTAGCCCGGAGTCCCCATTTTTTGCAAAGGCTTCCTAGGTCATGATTTTTTAGAGAGAGCATTTTGAGGGGCAATAGACAAGCTCTTTGAATTTTTGCGATTTGCTAAAGCTGCTGTTGTGCGCCGGCCATCGTTTGTATCGCAGATGAGCCAAACAAGTTTCAACATTGACATCACATTTCAATTGTTTTTTCAACAAGGACATTCTTCAGGGATGCCGGACTATTGCACTTTTATGAGCGTTTGAAAACAGAGCGTTTGAAAATCATATGGTGTTATCCCTCTTGGAATTTTCCCTGGCTAAAACAGAAGTCAACCCGGGTTATCAGTTCCCCCTTGATTCTTTAGAGATTTAATTTGGAACCCTAAGTTGAGTTTGTCAATGTTTAAAGTGCTGGCCAAAACATGGCTCAATAAACGCAACCAAACTGACACTAGATATGATAAAAGCAGCAAATTACATATATTGATTTATACAAATAAATATGTTTATCGTTTTGCAGGGTATAGCTCTAAAGAATCAGACACCAGCTCGAACCCAGTCCAGTTCTCATATCCAGACGCCCCCGGAAATCCCCAAGATCCCCAGGCATAACACCAATTGTCTCTAGAAGATCCATCGAAACCCACTGTGTCTGGAGGTATGACCTTAATTTTAATGGCACCCTCCCAAAAAATACCCCAAACTGTGAAAAACTGCCAGGTTTTGCAGGGTCCACACGCCCTGAGCCTCTAAAGAATCAAAACACCAGCTCAGAAAAAACAGTGTTTTGGCACGACCTGATTCTTTAAGGACACCCTTCCCTGTGTCGGGAGGCAGGACCTGATTCTTTAGTGGCACCCTCCCCAAAATATCCCAAATTGTAGGGTCGACAGGCCCGAGCCTCTAAAGAATCAAAACACCAGCTCGAACCCAGTCCAGGTCTCATATCCAGACGCCCCCGGAAATCCCCAAGATCCCCAGGCATAACACCAATTGTCTCTAGAAGATCCATCGAAACCCACTGTGTCCGGAGGTATGACCTTAATTTTAATGGCACCCTCCCAAAAAATACCCCAAACTGTGAAAAACTGCCAGGTTTTGCAGGGTCCACACGCCCTGAGCCTCTAAAGAATCAAAACACCAGCTCAGAAAAAACAGTGTTTTGGCAGGACCTGATTCTTTAAGGACACCCTTCCCTGTGTCGGGAGGCAGGACCTGATTCTTTAGTGGCACCCTCCCCAAAATATCCCAAATTGTAGGGTCGACAGGCCCGAGCCTCTAAAGAATCAAAACACCAGCTCGAACCCAGTCCAGGTCTCATATCCAGACGTCCCCAGGAAATCCCCAAGATCCCCAGGCATAACACCAGTTGTATTTAGAAGATCCGTCAAAACTCACCGTGTCCGGAGGCAGGACTTCATTCTTTAATGGCACCCTCCACCAAAGAACCGGACACCCGGGTCAAAGACTGAATACAAAGGGGGATATGTTGTTTACAATCAATTTTGATCAAACCAGAAAAATGAAACAAGAGGAGGCAGCCAAAGACAACGCTTTGGCAGAAGCTTCTGCCATGACAAAAACAGAAGCCGGTAATCTGGCATGGGCAAAAGAAGGGCAAATTTCATCTCCGGTGTGCAAAGGAATCATTTGGGTACGTTTGGTGTATTTTATGTTTGTTGATGTCCATATGGCTAACATGGACGCCCTGTTTTTTAGAGGTTTACTTTTGTATTTGTTTTTTTTTGTGTATTTTTTGTATTTGTTGTAGTTGGTTGCCTGGGCCATGATTTTTTAGATGGTCTTAGACCCCCTTGCATCCTAGGTAGGCATTCTTTAGATGTGCCATTTCAGTAGTGCAAGGTGGACCTCCGTTTTTTGTCTAAAGAATGCTGGAGTCCATGTGAGCAGGATAATTCCAAGGAGAATTGTAAATGCAAGAATTTGTGTTAAAATACTTTCCAGAGTTGAAGAATGTTAAAGATGTGCTTTTAAAATTCACCTAAAGATGCCTAATAAATTCTAATAATCCTAATATGGACACAAATAAATAAGTCTATATGTTCTCATATGATTGCATGCGCATCTTTTTGATGATGCTTGACTGCGCCGTCGTCCATTCGACTGCAACTTGGGTATCCAATCCTTTAAAGGGGCACCCCTTCGTGTGCAACTTGGGTCTCCAATCCTTTAATGGGACATGTGTGGCTACTGTGTGCAATCTTGGTTCATTGGGGTTAGATTCTTTAAGGCTGAAAATTGCTCTGGTTCGCATTCTTTAAGAGGCCACCAGTGGTCCCTTAAAGATTCAGGGGCCAGGGTGAGGACCCGAATTGCAAGGGGGATTATATATGATATATATATATGGGATATATATATATATATATATGATATACCATATATATATATGTATATATATGTATATATATATATGATATATACGAAATATATGATATATATGATATATATATATATATATGAATTGTACTGAACTGAAAGGGACCCCTGGTCCAAACAACCTGTCGCCCACCGGAGCGAGTCACGGAAGCTCCTTTTCTATGGCTGCACCTCACGCACACCACAGTCACACGGGGCACCCTAGCCCTACACAGAAGGAGTCTCGGGCCGCAACCTCTTGCAGCAGTCATATATGTTCACCCGCTGGAAGTTCCATGTGGACACAACTCATTGTGATCATCCAGAAAACCATATACCAACATGCAAAATTGGCTGCAAAATCACACTCCTCAAAATTCTATACATTGTTTAACTCTTTGTGGTGTTCTTCTGTAGGAGGAACGCGCAGTGAGGATTGCAAAGGAATACTGGATGTCGATCAGTCGCAATTGACTCATCGGGTGCCAAAACTTCTACACCTCTTCGGATGAAGAAGAGCACAGCATTCCAAGAATCAACGCAAAAGCATGCAAACCTGACCCATGATGGCTACTTTGTTGGTACCACTGTTGTCTAACTTTCTTATCAGCTCTCTGTTTGAGGATCTCGTCAATGTCATGGAGGATACATTTACCCTTGGACAAGAATGATCGGAGCACTGTGGTATCCATGTCTTTTGTCAGGCTGTCAGCCATTTGTGCGGCACTATGCACCCATTTAATTATAACTCCCTCTTTGAGACGGTCACGAATGACCAAAGCTTCCAGGGCCGTGCGATGTTCAGTGCACTGAGGAATGGACGTTTTCTGTAACAGATCATAAAGGCTCTTGCAATCTACCACGGCAAACGCTTGGGGCAATGACTTTAAAGTGATTTCAGGAGTCTTCCATTCCAAGGATGGGTTCAGGATCCATGCCCAGTGCAAACGAGTCCAGCTGAGTAGATCCAAAGCTCCTGATAACGCATAAGTCTCGGATGCCAAAGTGCTTGCAACCACTCTATTGATCTTTTTGGAAAACCAAATAAGGGGACTAACGTGGGAGGATTGCAGATGGTCGATGTCCTCAGTAGTGGCCAAAATCAAACAACCTTTTTGAGAGTGTGCTTTCTCACGGGTTGCGAAAGCAGCATCTGAGAAGGACAAAAATCTGATTTGATCAGGCGGCAATGATTTCACTTTGATCTCAGTATCGGAGAATTTCTTGGCATCATTCAAAAGTCGGTTTCCATTCAGAAGGTCTGTCACAGCGGCACAAGTCACTCTTGCCTGAAGGAGACTCAGTCGGCAGGCTAAGTCAGGACGCGTGTTGGTGGCAGCGTATTGCAAACTACCTATCAGGCCTCGTAGATCTTGCAACTCTGAAGGTGTGACAGCAGACTCTGGATTTCTACGACGATCTCTTGATACATTGATGGGATTAATGTCATGTACATACCCTTGTTGACTGAGGGTGATATCGCCATTCACTTCTTGTTTTAGTTGTACACCCGTGAAAGTGAATGCACCTTGTCTTTGACTACCAAAAGGGAATCTTTTTTCAAGGCATTGGATTGCGTGAGCAAAAACAGAATCTCCACCACCTATGCCGTCATCAACATGTATTCCAAGTACACCATGGATATGTGGTTCCCCATTTTTGGTTGGGATCTTGCGAGGCAACACAAATAAACATGGGTCCATTGGGGAAATGATGAGGCCCAAACTAAGGAGTGCATTTTTGAGTTCACAGTACCATAGGAGTGGTGCATTAATGAGTCCGTAGGCACCCTGCAAAAGTTCACAAACTTCATCATCCTTGAGAGCCATTTTTAGTCGGAGTTCAGGCGGAGGCTCCACACCTAAAATCCGAGAGTCCTGGCGACTCCCACGGAGGAAAGCTGTTCGGATATCAAATGATCTCACTGCCCATTTGTAGCTGGCGATGCATTGCAGAGCCAACATACGACTGTCCCTGCCCAACGTCGGCGAGTCACGAGGTAGTGAATCAATAAGAGGATCTTCGTATCCAAGAATAACCAAACGAGCCTTTGCCTTTTTCTCCAAACCAGTCTCTTCTCGTTCTTGTTGATCTAAAGGTTTCCAGGTGAGCACCCATCTAGAACGCAGTAGTTGACCTTCAGGAACTTTGTTTCGAAGAATCCTACGTACCGTGTCTGTGGCTAACCATGACGAAATCTCTTTTTCTTTGGCTTGTTTGAAGAGTTCAGATTCTTTGGGACTCAAGTCTTTCAGTTTCACCTCAACTTTTTGGCGCTTGGCAGCGGTGGCTAGATAACTTTCTTGATAGTCATAGGTTTTTCCCAAACACTTGTGAAAGTCATCCCGACTCAGTTCAATCTCCGCATACATGACATGTTGGGGAGTCTGAGAAGACTCCAGGCAAGACAGGAGGGCGTCTTGGATCTTGTGCGGCAATGCATGTGCTGAAATCGTGAACCACGTTTGACCAGTCCACGGTTCCGGCAGCCGAACATGACTTTGAACATTGTCCAACCAGTTCTCTTCACGCTGAAACTCACCTCCGGATGCAAATGTCCCTTTGGAAATTCGTAGGGACTCCAGATTCTCCACAGGCACAGGGCACTTCCAAGCATCATGAGGAAAGAAAGGTTTCAATCTATGTTCAACATGGTGTCTGATCAAAGTGTTCCCACAAACTTGCCAATAGTCATGGTGATGATCTATTGCTACAAGGTCATCGTCCGAGTCATCAGGTATCGGTGTAGCAATGGCAGGATCAAACTCAGCAGGTGATGGGGTTACTGGTGGTTCGGTATCAGGTTGGCTCGTTGAGGAAGGTATTTCGGAAAGTTGGGGATTGCCATGTTGATGGTGAGCAGGGTTATTCAATTGATGGATTACAGTCTCTGGTTCATTGGAATGAGTAATAGTGGGTGGTAAGTTATTGTGCATTTGTGGATCGCTCATGGTTGTTGGAGGATGGCTCTGGTGGGACAATTCACGGAATTGAAAAACCCCGGTTCCACTTCTTTCAGGCATTTGGAACAAAGACCGATCCTGTTGAGAGATCGATCCGGCTTCGTCAGCTGACAATTGTCGCACATGTTCAGGGGCACACCTAAACAGACGAGTCATGTGGCTGATCCAGACCATATTGGGCTGTTCAAGCATCAACACCTTCGCCGGCCCATGCCAGGAACCTGGTTCAACGCCCTTACCCGATTTCCAATACATCACAAAATCACCTACTGAAAAGTGCATACGATCAGGTCTGGACCTAGCATGTAATGCTCGTCGCAGGGTGGCACAATGGTCAGCACGAATGAATGCCACTCTGGCTGCCTCTCTTCTGGCAAGCTGCTCCTGAAATCGGCTCCCTTCAGTGGAATCACAATCAAGTCCTCGGAAACTGGCACTATCCAAAAAACCTGACATGTTACTTCCTGGTATTGGTTTCATTTTACCTAGGACCCAAAGTTCAGGAGTGTATCCCTCGTGTCGGGACATGGCATTCTTGGCATGACACAGTTGCAAAAGGCACTGATTGAAGTCTTCGGCATTGCATATTGGTTTTTCTTCATGAAACTTGTCAATCATTCGCAACAGTGTCGCGCCATGGCGTTCTGCACGTCCCAATTGCCAGTGTGCATCCGTGGGTATTACATAGCTTTGTATGGCCTGTTCTTGGAGGAAATGGGCGAACAACTCACTGTTGGCTTCAGTTGTGCTATCAAACATGAGGCTCTTGGGAGGTCCGGCCCAACGCAACCACGCAGTGGAAAAGGCATCTATCAACCCTTCTGTTGTTCTTTGTTGATAGGGAATAGCTACATGAAAATTGGTGGCACTGTCAATGAAATGGTAGAATGGGTAGGATTTACCCTGAGGATCTCTCCATTCGGCACCATCAAACGACACATGATCATTGAAGTCTTTGGGACTCGAGAGCTTCCCAGGCCTTGCAACTTTGGGCAACTGATGTTCGACACAGCTTGAGCATCGAAAGTCGGAACAGGCTACAATATCTCTCTCAGACCATCCTGCTCGACGGAGAGCGAGCTGCAGCACTCGGTTGTCCGGATGTCCAAGGTTCTGATGCACCTTCTTGATCATGTTCTGCGTTTGGGAGTCTAAACTCAGGAATCGAGGTCCATGGTCTTGGCATTTGATAGGAATTGCAATACTTGGTGAAGGGGAAGTTATGTCAGGTGCGTTATGGGTGTTACCTTCGGGGTTATCAGGGTTATTTTCATGGGGGTTATTGGGAGTGGCTGTTTCCCCTGGATTTTCTGAGAAACGAGTCCTCTTATCCTCGGCTGGGTCTTCATTGGGACTGTGGTTCAGTCTCTTGTTGGTGGCAAAAATGGTCACCCGGATTTTGGCAGGAGTGCCACTGCGGATCTGTTGTCGCCTGGAGAGTGTCTCCCAGCTTTCCCACTCTTGGTCTTCAATCACTTGCAAATCAGCACGTCTCTTGCCGAATGAACGGCGGAAAGGTGCGAGGCCCTTTGTACCAATGGGACACGTTCGTAAACGATCAACCCCTCTACAAACATCAACGACGACCACCTGTTTGTCGGGATATCTGGTCTGGATGGCATTGAAAAAGGGTCCATCTTGGAAAATGGCTTTACCTACTCGGGGAGCACACTGTTCTGCCATTTCCAAAAGGGCTGAAACGGCTGGCAAATGCTGAGACATGGGAAGCTGACTACCGGAACTACTCAGGGAACTTTGGTTCACAGAAGTCTCACTGCTAAGCGGTGCGAACAGTTGTTCAGGATGAAACTTACCAGACAGGCGGCGTCGCTTTGGCTCTGGTGTTTCATGTGCAGGTTCTGTCACAAAGGCAGACTGGGATCGGAAACCAAAAGTTCTTTCATTTACCTGGCAACTACATTGGATGGCACGACCTACACGATGTCCAAACGTCGCAGTGTAGAGTTCTGAAAACTTGGAAACAGCCATGCGGTGTTGGCCCAATGGTTTGCATGAACCAGCAACTGAATCATGGTGATGTTCACCCACACATTGGCTTCTCTGAATCGTTCTCCAAACAAGCTCGGATGTAGTCAGAATCTGAGTGCGCTTCCTAAGGAAATCATGACTGTTTGGGTGTTTCAATCTTCCGGCAGTGCACATATCACAAATGGCCTTGAAGGTGTCTTCAACTATGGTTTCCATTTCTCTTTGATAAACCAATTCCGACCCCTGGGGCTGTTCCAGATGGAAGTGGCAGAAATCTCCACGCCAATCCTGCACTCGGAACAAAGCATCGCATAAAAGCAAGTGGACGTTTTCAGCCCTACGCTCTGACATGATTCGATCTGCCAACTCTTGAGACTTTGAGGCATTGAACCTGTTCCAGTTACTCCAAGGGCCACACCTAGGAGCAGTCCATACATGTTGGGGTCTCAGAACCCACAAAACGTCATACAGTTTGCAACGACCTTGAAAAGTCGACAAATCTCCATGTCGCAGGCTGAATCTCTGAGCGCTCAATCCCAGCTTGGAAGTTTGCTGAGTCAATTGGCTGTCTTCGGAACAATACACTTCCAGAAGGTCACAATGTGAAGTAGAAAAATGACGTCGAAAGTCTTGCAATTGAAACTGGGGGTGTTTCTTCTTCCAATAAGTCCACATTTCTTCGTAAACCCAGTTGGCACGATCGACTTGATTATTCAAGACATCTTGAAAATAAGCTTGATCTACTCCTTGTTCTGGAAATTGTTTCAAAACTTGACAACCATTTTCATCACATATCCAAGACCGGAATTCGGAGGCATCATGTCCGGCTCTCACATCATCTAGGGTCGAGGCTGGTTCTGGGCCATCACCATCTGAGACAGTGCTTGGAGCTGCTGCGCGATCTGCGCTAGAGTCCCTTCCATCGAATTCAGTCGTTCCCCCTGCTGATTCACTTCGGCTTGCACACTCCAGGATCGTCCCAAGTCCTCGTCGGACCAACTGCCCACCTCTGACGGCGGTGCTGAGGGACGAGGGGCACACTTGGCTTTGGCTCGCAAGTTCAGGCGAGCAGGACTCTCTGGGTGATCGTCCGGGGCCAAGTTCCCCTGAGTGAGCTCCATGCGCTCCACATACAGGTTCAGGAAGTACAGGAATGAGCGATGGCTGGGCTTCTCGCTCTGGGCATACTTCTTGGCAAACCATTTCACATACTTGGGGTCTTCCTTCACCACATCGATGTAGCGTTGGTTCAGTTTGGTTTCTCCAAAACTGATGCGAAGATCTGAGAGCTGGGCAAACGATATCTTCTGGAACTCTTCTTCCTGCTTCTGTTCCACGACGGCTGCAAATCGGTCGGCCAACGACACAGGATTGCTGCTGGACATCACTGGAACTGGTATGAGACTGATCGACGGGACCACCCTTTTCACTGATTTCAGCCACACTACGGGATCCGACATCGGTTGCAGATGACGACAAACCCTCATGAACATGCATGACAGGCAATGGCTTTTCGGCTGGCTTCGGTGTTGACATCCCTGATTGCTGTGCTTTCCTGATGAGTTCACAAAAATCCACCAAGTACAGTTTCTTTTCCGACAACGAAAGCTTCATGGAGAATCCCAGTGAGGCAAACTGCACTTCGTCCTGTGCGGTGTCAATCCTAGCCCCTAATGTTCTAAAAACATTATTGGAGATCAAAAAAGGTGTCTGGGATTCCACAACACAAAGTTTGACATACCATTTGGCTAAGGGAATCAACAGGGCATACTGACAGGTGACGGTGCTGCTGTTGCCAAACCTGAAAACGGTGCTACACGGCACGCGATGGGTCTGTGCTTGCACGTCCTTGGGAAGGTGGTTCCAAAGATCATTCAACTGAGTCTGACCAATGACAGTTTGGCTGGCACCTAGATCAACAATCCCGTACGGACCGTGGCTGACAAACATGGCTACACTCTCAGAGGCCTCTGTGGGCACAAACATTGGTGGCTGCGTCTCAGACTGACTCTTCTGTGGAGGGCTTAGGCGTCCCTTCACTGCATTCAAAAACCTGGACAACCGATCAGGAGTGAGGTGACTCATGGACATGTCATGTTTACCTGTCTGACCCATAAAACACAAAGCTTCATGATTTTCTTCTACCGGAGTCAACCAAGGAACATCCATGGACGAGGAAATCGGGATCATGTCAGCATCATCAGAACCCTGAGAAGTCAAGGCTGTGGCAAGACCGGCAAAGGCGCTATCTTTGGCAGAGTTCATGGCTGTGCTGGTCGAAGAAGATCTATTGAGCGGACATTCCGCCTTCCAATGACCACGAGCGCCGCAGCGCCGACACTCACTTTC
>CAMXCT020002624.1:595000-622213 GCA_947184155.2 Cladocopium goreaui
TCAAAGCCGAGGCTGAGGCCTTGAGAATTCAGCTTGTTTGCAAGCTTTCTTATCCAGCTTTACCCCTTGCAAATCTTTGCAACCCAACTCGGCCAACTCGGATTCTGATTCGATACTAAAACCAACTCTCACAACTCCGGCTGCCTCAATAGCCTATTTTCAAGACGGCGAATGTGGCGCAATCAGATCGGCACTGATCACTAGTCTAAGAGATCCAAGTGATGTGGGCATTTGGCAGACACTGTATCATGATAATCATGTTGAGTTTGTTCTTGCAAAATGGGGCTTGGACACAGCAACAGTAATTCACCAGCACTGGATGGTTGAACGATGTCAAACTGTGCAACAATTGCTTGCCAAGCTGGAAGAAAGCTGTGGCTGGTGTGGTCACCTGTGGTCAAGCACAGATCACAGATCCATACTGGTCGATGAGCTTGATCGAATCATTTCGTCCTGCACTACAGTTTGTACAGCTTGATTTGCCCCGCAAGGCTTTAGGCACAGATTATCCCATGTAGCTGGCGCCATCTGGCGCCCATTGACTGAACTAATCTATGCTAATCTGAAGTTTCATGTCTAGGCAGCTAGGCGAGTCTGGCATTTGGAACACATTTTGACCTCGTGCTTCATGGCCTTTGGGACCTTTGGATGCCTTTGGCATGTTCAGCCTTGGAGGAAGGAGCAGCTGCCACTGGTCCAAGGAGGAGTTTGAAACACAGCCAGTCTATTCCAGTCTATGTTGGCAGAACTGTGAACAGAACTGTGTTGGCAGAACTTTCGACACATGTTTGATCATGTTTGCATCTCTTGTTGTTTTCTGAATCATGATAATCATGAGCAGCTGTCGAAATTACCTTCCTAACACGGCTTGCAAGCATTGCAAGAGGCTGCGGTGCGTTTCTAGCTTTAGAACGGTTTCGAGTCCAAAAAAAACTGCACCATCTGCACCCTTTTGCGAGTGAGCTGGCAGCTGGGCGGCCGACCCAGCCGACCCGTGACCTCGGCCGATCTGGAGCTGTCGGCGGCCGCTTCCGGTGGGTCTTTTTTATGCACCTCAGCGGCGTCTCAACGCCGGTGACATCACTGTCTCTTCTGGCATAAGGCGAGTGAGGCTGGAAATGATGTTTTCGGCTGCGGGAAAAGACTTTATAAAAAGGACGTTCTGGCATCAGGGTTGTGCTCAGTGGTACCCCCCAGTGGATATTGGCAAAAAGATTCAAACTGATTCAAAGTTGATCAAAGATATGCAGCATCAAAGCCCATGAAGCATCATGAAGCATCATGAAGCATCATGAACCTGCATCAAGGTGCTCGTAGATCCTTCATGGTCCTTCCATGTCCCAGGAGGAAGATGAAATCTTGGTCATCAACGCATGGCAACGTGATGAGGAGGGCTGGAGCGGCTAGAGTTACCGTGACAGACTCGAAGTGTGATTCAAACCTTGAAAGATATCGAAAGTCAAAAAGATGTCCAAAGCGAGGATGAGATTAGCAAGTCGTTGGCTGCCATATCTCTCGAGCAGCTTTTGTGGCTGGGAGCCTGGCCAAACCATCTCTAATACCATCTCCAAAAATATCTCCAATTATCTCCATATACCGCAAAGCCCATTGCCATCTATGGTCCCGGCCGGCGGCCGGCAACCCCCCAATGGTATCCCCCCCCTGGTATCCCCCCCCGGGTATCCCCCCCCTGCATACATACATACACACATAGATACATGCCTACCTACCTACCTACCTACGTATGTACGTACGTACATACATACATACATACAGAATTTCATAAATACATACATACACACATACATACATGCCTATACCTACCAACCTACGTAGTTGCATACATACTACATCCACCCCACCCCACAGGGGGGGCGGGGAAGCATACATACATACATACATACATACGTACGTACGTACGTACGTACGTACATACATACATACATAAATACATATACACATACACACATACATACATGCCTATACCTACCAACCTACGTTGGTACATACAAACTACACCCAACCCACCCCACAGGGGGGGCGGGGAAGCAGAGATACCTTGCATGATAGTTGGATTCCAGGGAGATAGTACACCCAACCCTAGGAACCATCACCATCGCGGGGGGGGAGGGGGGGGTTGCAGGCCTGTACCATCTATTGCTGCTTCAGGTGCGAAACCCTGCGGGCTCTAGCAGAAACACCACCATGCGCAGAGGCACACAAGACAAAGATTCACCGAAGCACAGCTAGTGGACTCCGATCCTATGGTTGCATCCTGTTTCTGTTGTTGTGTCTATATATGGTGCCATATGTGCCTATGAGATTCTATGAGCTAGTCTCATATTTCCCATGCTTCTGATAGCTGTTTCTTTCCAAGGAGGCAGTGCCTGCTGCCCGACTTAGCTTGGCTGATGAAGGCAAGACTGGCAAGACTTGAAGGAGTCATTGAGCAAATGTGATTCCCACATGTTCAAATCGTTCAACTCCCACAAGCCTAATTTACACATGGACGTCAGGAGGCTTTCCAACAGGATCAAGAGGTGACAGAAAATTACAGAAACATGAGGAAACACGAGCACGAGCTATCTACGAGCTGTCAGCGGAGGTGTAACAACTTATGAAGAACTTCTGGACAGCCCCAACGAAGAGGTGCTTCAACGTGCTTCGACATGTCACGACATGAAGATGTGCATACGATTGCGTAGGATGTATCACAGAGGCATTCAAAACAGATTGGAAGTAGACAATGCAATGTAGAGTCCAGTGTAGAGGTGAAGGAAGAGGTGCAAAGTGTGTGCCAAGATGTGCCAAGATGTGCAAAGATAGATGACTGCATGGCACTTGACCATCCACTTTGATGCCAAGTGCCTGAAGACAGGGGGCTGGAGTACCACGAGAGGATGCTCCACGACTCGCTTCTCTTGCGTTTCTGCGACAGTGCACAACTCCGGCGTCGTCCGGAAGTGTTTTGCGTTCAGACTCCACGACTCCACGACTCCACGACTCCACGACCAAGAAGCAAAGAAATTCTCTGAAAGGTACGTAACCAGGCCAGTGCTTGAAGAGGAGGTGCCAAGACGGAATCAATATAATATATTATATAATATTCTTTCTGAAATGCCCAGTGACTCAGTGCTTCGAGGCAACTTCAAAACTTGTTTGCTTGATAGTGTTACAACACGCCATGTTTTGTTAGGTTTTGGAATTGTGATTAATGTCTTTGCTGATTTGTCATGGTTTGTCCTGATTTGTCATGGTTTGTCCTGATTTGTCAACCTTTTCTCATTCGCTCAGTTGCTTCCTCGTCTGCTGCCAAACCAACGTGGGGTAGTGCGGGTCTTCAGTGCGCAGCTGGACGAACATGAAGGTGGGAATGGCACAGTCAAGTGCTCCTCAATATGTGACAAACACACAATCAGAAATGAATCAGAATTGTTTGAAACTTAGACTCTCTAGACATCTCTAGACTCTAGACTCTTGAAATGTTGGAAGATGTGGGAGAAACGATGTTAGTGTTTTGCTTTTGACGATGAACTCTTCACTCCACAGGCACATCACCTTTGAAGGGCTTGCGGCCTCCAAAGCCGGAAGCTCAGCGGACTGAGAGCAAGGAGAGCCCTAAAGTTGCAACCTTAGAGCGGAAAGCAAAGCAAAGAATCAGGAATCGTAAGAAAACAGATTTACAATATTTTACAATGAAAGATTTCCACAGCCCAAAAAAGCCAGAAACATTTTCAGAATCAAACTTGGAAGCAGCGCAGTGGCTCGGCACCTGGCAATTGATCTTTCAGTTTCAGCGAGCACAAGTTCATTGCCTTCTCAATTCTGTGTTGATGTGTGAGCCATGCGGAAATTTGTGATTTGATTTGATTTGTGCCCCTGCAACGACAAACAGGTTCTGTGAGTTTGAGTGGTAGTTGAAACAGCTGCTGTTGGTTGATCTCAATCGAACGGTTCTCTTGTCTCTGAAGCCACTTTGCTCCGAGACCTAAAACCCTAGACGACCTGTTTTCCGAGAATCCGGACTTCAGAAAGTGCGACACCCATGAGGGTCACCCATGTGCAACAGTTGCTTAGCCAAGACTCCTGACATTCTTGGCTTCTGAACGTGGCTTTCTGAATGCAAAGCGATCACAGAATATGCATGATATGCAGAACATTGCAGCAGAACATCGCAGAACCATATGCATGTACACATGTGTATACATATATAATCATATATATATATATATATACATGTGTACTATGTACATCACGTTATATTCAAATGGTTATATACGTACGTATATATATATTATAATATATATATATATATAATATACAGTTATACTGTACATAAATGCCACCTTCGCAGAGGCACAACTCTCCCGGCCGGAGTGGCCAAATGTTGCCTCTAAATTACGGGAAGAGCAGATCGCATATGATCGCATAGTCAGAACACATTGGATACATTTGGATACTGTAAAGTCACACTGTGAAGTCACTTTGTGAACATTCAAACGACATTCAAACGCACAATGCCTGTTGCAACCTTGAGTCGAGGCCCTCACACTATGCAACAGGCATTGACGAAAACGATCCAGATCGTGGAGATCCGCTGATTCCGTGCGCGCCGGTTTTCTTTGAAACCACAAAACATCACGAAACCAGAAAGAACATCATTGAACTACAGAAATGATAGTATCTTGATAGTATCTTGATAGTGATAGATAGTGATAGATAGTGATAGATAGTGATAGATAGTGATAGATAGTCATGGATAGTACTTGTTCACATCGTTTCACATCGTTTCAAGTTCAAAGAACCTCCAAAGGTACGACCTGACATCCGTGCTCCTCCTGTGCGAAACATCAGGTCTGTGCGACTGAGTATACTGAGTGAAGTTGCAACGTTTGCAAATAGCGAAGACTGCTTACCCTCTGGTAATTTAACATAGCTATTGAAAATGGCCATTTATAGTGGATTTTCCCATTAAGAATGGTAATTTTCCATAGTTATGTTAGTTTACCAGAGGGTAAACATCTTAAACTTGTGCAGGTTTTCTATTGGCTTTCCATTGCCTGCAGGCCGGCTTTACAGTGTGTTTTGTGACATGATGTGAAGTTCTGCATCGCATTTGTCAGCAAGTTCTTCCAACTCAGAGCAGACCTCTCGATTTGCGTCCTAGCCGGATGTAGTGGTACTATCTGGTACTGATGTTTTATGGGTTTCACTCCAAGGCCTGAGAACTTCACAGAGTCACCTGGAAAATGCAGGCGAAGGATCCAAGTACATGAACGCCATGAGCTGTGTGAGATTGGACAAAGCTTCCATTGCCAAGTGCCACACAGCCGCTCAGTCAAAGCCAAAGAAGCTTTGATGCATTTTGATATCCGGAAAGAAGCTGCAGCATCGCCAAGCATGGCCAAGCATTTACTCGACACCCTGATATTTTGCGTGCCTTGCGTGTATCTACACCTATTGGCACTCAATGTTTCAAGTTGCGCTGAATGCTGGGAAACAAAATTAGTTCCTGGATCAAAGGGGAAGTCAAAGTTGCAAGTCTTTTAACTGGTTCAGCGAATCGCATCCTTGCTTTGTTGGCATTAGTATAGCATTTAGGGAAAACTTTTTTGTGGTTGCCATTCGGGTTCAGACATAGAACGGCGCCCCACCGAGATAGTGCCACCGCCACACTGCCATGTTTGCATGTTTCACGTTTTTTAATGCATTTTAACACTGTCCACTTCACACTGGATAATAATGGGTAATAGACATGCAGAGAGTTGTACGGTACTTCAAGTTCTTTCGGGCAGGTGCCTTGTCGGCGAAAGGTGGGGAATTCATATAGGGCAACTTCGCCGCAAGCGAGCTTCGGTGGGCATCGGTGGACATCGGTCCTGAAAGAGTACGACTTTGTGACTTCACCAAACACGCTGCAATGCAATGCCCACAGCAGCGGGACTCGAATGAGAGTTTCTGCAGGTTCTGCATGAATTCGCCTTGACTTAGGCATGAGCTTCCTGTCGCGAAGTGAATACGATCGTGGAGTGTGCCCCTTGGGTAGTATATTGCAGAGCCAGATGCGGGTCTGAGGGCTCAAAGTGTAGCAAGCACTGCCTGTGGTAGCAGCAAGTTCCAAATGCCCAAAGCACTAGGTAGTCAAAGCGCGTCAAAGTGTGCAGAACTTGCTTTGAGGTCAACACCTTCTCGCCTGAAGGTCGACTATTCCAGGTGGAACTTTTATGGATGGCGCAACACAGCAGAGCGGAGCTTTTCAAAGCAGTCAGCACAGGAACTTACTATAGTAGGAGGGCAGCAATGAATTTTTGAGTGGAATCAAACTTTTTGGTTGCTGGCCAAACAGCTGAAGGATCTTCATCGGACATGTACGTTTTCCGAAAAAAAAGTTGTTATTTGCACTTGCAAAGTGAAGTCTTATGAGTCGCTTGAAGTCCCTTTTGACCCTATATAGAGTCTAGCCTAAAGTGTTAAGGCCTCCCTATGTCACTTCAGCTCCGTCAAATACCGTCAGAAGTTCAACCCGCGCGCCAGGTCGAATATGCGATTGAAGCCATCAAGCAGGGGACTGAGAACTGAGATGTGGCTTATTGTTGACTTTTCAGAGCTTGGAAATGGACAGCAGATGACAGCTGTCGCATTTTGTAGGGAAACTGGGGCCACATACTGCCACATGCAGATTGCAAATCATTCCAACTGAGGCTCGGTTCAACTGCCATTGGAATCTGCACCAAGGAAGGCGTTGCAGTCTCAGGGACAGCTTTTTGAATCTCGCACCCTGAGTAAAGAGTCAGTGGCCAGTGGGTCAACATGTTTTATCATGTTTGCAAGATTTGAAAGGAATTCAGTACATGAACTGCGTGCACTGTGAATTTTTGATAATTTTTGAACCCTTTTGAACCTCTGAGGTCATTCTTGTGGTAGAGAAGAGGCCCAAAGTTTTGCCTTGGGTGTTTTGTGCAGCCTCCATGGCCTCAAGGAATGGTATCGCAGTATCATTGTGGGATTTATATGATTTTATACTATTTTATAATTATTTTATATGGATTTATGGGATGATTGGGCAAACTGTGCATTCCGTTCCTTTGCCAGGGTGACTTCTCCGCTGGTCGACCCAACCTCCATTGAGAAACTGCTAGAGATTGACTGCCACATGGGCAGGGGTCTCTAGATGTCTCTAGCAGGTCTACTAAAATTTCAGAATCCACCAGCAATCACAGAGAGAGAGAGAGAGAGAGAATCAGACAACTGAAGAGACATAGAGTACTGAAATTTAGTCTTCAGCTTTTGCTCGAAGATGATTGAACATGTTCGAACGTAGAGCGAGGGTATGCACACACTGTGGGCGATGATGTTACGAGTTTTTCTCAAAGAAAAAACACCGTTTGTGAGGCTGTGCCATGAGCGGTCTGACCGCTGACGCTCGAACTTTGGTGGATCATGCCAGAGTCGAAGCCCAGGCCTATTTCAAAAGTCAATTTTGGTTCAAACTCGTTAAACAAAAGTAATTGCTGATTCATGATTTCGATGGGAATCCGCAAGGCGCATTGGTTCACCTACAACGAGCGCATGCCCATTGAAAGCAACGTGAACGCAAGGGCCTCAAACGAAGAGGCCACGCCATGGAAGAATCAGAAAAAAGCAGGATGAGCCAAAGTATGCCAAAGTTAAAGCTTATTCGTTTCTGTTTTCATATTGATTTTAATATATTCATATTGTTGATTCATACTCAATCTTTGCAACCTACTTTGCCAAATGTCGCTTCTAAATCGCACAGACAATCCAAGGCTATTGCAGACCTTGCCTTGGACTTCAGCGATTCGGACAAGAAGAAGAAAACAATGTCGCGTCCATTCGGTGTGGATGCCTCGGGAGAGGAGTCCATGGTTTTTTTCTGTGGACATTCGTAGTTCCATTATGTTCCATTGCAATTCACAAAATGTAATCAAATCTTAAACGGCATTCATCCTTTGGTCCTTAGCTCAAGTCATGGCAGAAAAGTGCTTCACTGATTGTGGTGACCAATGTGACCAACATCGGCGTTCTTTTTAGGTTGCCCTTTTGGTTGGTGGTGTTGATCCATGGGATGGTCCTGTGCTCTTCAACACAGTTCTGTGCTCAGTTCGAAATGGCGCTTTCGCTGTGCAGCATTTCGCACATTTGCCATGTTTGCATATGATATATTATCCATATATATATATATATATCCATATATATATATATATCCATATATATATATATCCATATATATATATATCCATATTATATATATACCATATTATATATATATCCATATATATATATATACCATATTATATGGAATCTCCAGACTTTGCCATGTTTGCTCCTGCTATTCCTGCTCCAGGATCCTTCCGGGACTTTCACCAAGTACGTCGCTGGACAGAAAAAAAGGGTAGCGTAGCTTCTCCTTTTGAAAGAAACTTCTAGACAAACTGGGACAAACCGGGCCAAACTCCATGAATTCACTATGAATTCACTATGCCATTTCTGCCATCTCTGCCCCTGAAAAACAGAGGCGGCCTGCGCCATTGGGAGCGCCCAAGAAGGAGCCACGAGTATGTTGCAGGCCTCGGATGACTCGATGTGACTCGATGTGACTCGATGTGACTCGATGGGATCGTCACGTGGCCAATCTGGATCTTTGTCAAAGAAGAGATCGGAGACAACCGGAGACATCCGGAGACAACTGTGATTCCAGTATCTTCCACTAGTCACTATTCAATCATATTTCAACATGTTTCAAAATGCAATCTGACTTAATCTCTCATAATCTCTCGTGTTTGTATCGAAATGGAGGGACACGGGGACATGCACAGCTTCATTTTCCTGTAGCTAGCAGGAACAGTACAACAAGGATATGACATTGAAGGAGGCCGAGATTTTGGCACTCACCACACTGCGGCAGGCGAGGTCTCAGTTGATCTATGTTGATCTCCTAAATCCAAAATGTCTACAATATGTCTAAATATGTCAATAGGTATGTCAACTAAATATGTACTGTAATATACTGTAATATGATAATTGTCTCAAATAAGTCTCACTTGGGAACACTTCCAAGTTCACTTGTGATCGATGGTCTAGGTCATGGAAGAAAAATTGAGCAAAGTCAACATCGAAGTGGGAGTGGTGCCAGCATCCACTGGAAAGTTACGCACCCAGAGCAATGTTGTTGATAAGCAAAGTAACCGAAGTACCAAGACACAATTAAACACACACACACATTAATATCTACATAAAATATAAAACAAATAAAGGACACGGAAACATGAAGCGGCTCAGCAACTTGTGTTGCAAGTGTAGCTCAAGCTGTTGAGGTTCCGCTGCTACAATGCAGAGGAACTCGAAGATGTGATTTCTCGCTTGCGGGGAGCCTACCAAAGCACATATTTTTGGAAGGAGAACTCTGGTATATGCAGATAATACATACAATAGTATAATAGATCTATATAGATATTGTAGATCGAGAGTACGTTATATAAAGGATCGAGTCATATAAATGGGCTTTTGTTGAGGGGCTTCAAATTTGAATCTTGAGGCCTGCACCAACGCTCCCAACCTTGTCGAGCGCGACGGGTCCAGGCAAAGCTCTGGCAAACTGAGCATACAATACACACGGAATCATATGAGCGCTCATATTATGGACATATGGACCAGTATGGATGTGTTCTGCCTAAGGCATGTATATAACCTATATAATACATGATCAGACTATGTTTGAACGATGTTTCACCTTGCAGGTCGAAGCGACCTCTCATACGGCGGGCCTTAAGAGGCTGGCGACTGCGACAAGTTGCTCCATGTTTGCTTCATCTCTCGAGGAGTGTCATGCCATGCACTTGCATTGTGCATAGATTCTATAGATCTTTCTTAACCTCTGACAGGGCTCAAAAGCTATACCTGGACAGGTTTGGACCTTGTCACATTGTTTGCACTGGAAGTACTGGGTAGATTCGGGTAGATGAGATGTCGATTTTGTACGACAGTGCGTTACGATGTCAGCACGTCTGGTGTCACCAGATTCTGTTGTCGCCAAGGCTTGGCATTCAGGACGCGTCAGCACGGAGCATTCACAGCGCTCTGACGATTCATGGAAAAGGCAGTGCGTTTGCGGAGAGATCGGAGAGGAACATGGAAAAAAATTCAAACCATACCAAATGTTTGGTTCAACTTGACAGCAAGCTTGGGCCTCACTTGATCTATTGAGCATTATTGAGCAATGGATGCATTTGATCTTCAAATGTTTGCGGTACACACACACACACTTGCTTGACGCAGCTCTGGATGGAAAGCGAACAGATCAAAGCGACCAAGACTCTCGAGTTGCAATGTCCCACCGTCATCTACGGCAGAAATCGATCAAAGGATTGACACTGACACAGATCAGTATTCACATGTATTATATTGTATTATCATGTATTCACAAGAGGCCGCAGAAATCAAAAAACTGCACATGTTTGTTCAGTGCCAGACCGAAGAGTGAAGCGATCCAAAACATCCAAATTGCTCCCAAAACTGATGCAACAAAGCTCCAAAATGACAATGTCGATGGCCACACCCTTACCATAGCCATCATAGCCCAAGAATCCTCCCAGCCTGTTCTTGTTCCGCATTGACATGAACGAAGTCCACATGCGAGCGGGAGGAGCCGCTGTGCTCAAGTCGCTCCAGACGCAAAGATCAAAGCCGGTAGTGCTGCTGGTCCCGTCGAGGCTCCCAAAATCAAGACATTTACAAACGCATAGAAAAGAATGGAAAAGAATGGAACATATATTCAGATATTGACTCAAATGGATGAAAAGCTGCAGATGTGGTGATCGCAGAAATCGGGCACCCTGGAAACGTCGTTAAAAGATGTGTTATCGCTGCAACCCCTACATTTGCCCGGGCTCTACTCGGAACACTATTTGTTTACTGCAGAAAACCTTAATTTAAGCGCTTACGCGCGACAGCCGGCCAGGGGCCCAACTATGTAGGCCCATTGTGTGGCTATGTTGGCCTATGTTGGCCTATGTTGGCGTATGTTGGCCTATCTTGCGGGCAATGTGGGCCCATCTTGTGGCTATGTTGGCCTATGTTGGCCTCATGTTGACCCATGTTGAGCCAAAAGATCCGAAAAATGGGAACAGCAAAAAAAACACTGTAAAACGCATGATATTTTGATGGTCGGCGGCCTATCTTAGGGCTATGTGGGCCCATCTTGGGGCTATGTTGGCCTATCTTGAGGGCAATGTCGGCCCATCTTGGGGCTATGTTGGCCCAGCTTGGGGCTATGTTGGCCCATCTTGGAGCTATGTTGGCCCATCTTGGGGCTATGTTGGCCCATCTTGGGGGCTATGTTGCCTCATCTTGGGGCTATGTTCGCCCATCTTAAGGCCTATGTTGGCCCATGTTGACCCACCTTGAGCCACAGGCTCCGAAAAATGGGAAAAAAGGGAAGAGCAAAATACCCTGTAAAACACAGGATTTATGGGGCTTACGCCTGACAGCCGGGCGCCGGCAAAAGCAGACCCGTCAGCCCGAGCGGGCGTTGTTGTTGTTGTTGTTGTTGTTGTTGTTGTTGTTGTTGTTGTTGTTGTTGTTGTTGTGGTTGTGGTTGTGGTTGTGGTTGTCGTGGTCGTCGTAGTTTTGTTGTTGTTGTTGTTGTTGTTGTTGTTGTTGTTGTTGTTGTTGTTGTTGTTGTTGTTGTTGTTGTTGTTGTTGTTGTTGTTGTTGTTGTTGTTATTGTTGTTGGTGTTGGTGTTGTTGTTGTTGTTGTTGTTGTTGTGGTTGTCGTGGTCGGCGTAGTTTTGTTGTTGTTGTTGTTGCTGTTGTTGTTCTTGTAGTAGTAGTAGTAGTAGTAGTAGTAGTAGTAGTAGTTGTTGTTGTTGACTGATGTTGGCCCTATTTGGGCACAGGTTTGCCCCTGTCTTGGCCCGAGGTTGTTGTTGTTGTTGTTGTTGTTGTTGTTGTTGTTGTTGTTGTTGTTGTTGTTGTTGTATTTAGGCGCAGGTTTGCCCCTGTCTTGGCCCTAGGTTGTGGTGGTGGTTGTTGTTGTTGTTGTTGGTGGTGGTGTTGTTGTTGTTGTGGTTGTGGTTGTGGTTGTTGTTGTTGTTGTTGTCGTTGTCGTCCTTGTTTTTTGTTGTCGTTGTTGTTGTTGTAGTTGGGCGCAGGTTTGCCCCTGTCGTGGCCCTAGGTTGTGGTGGTTGCTGTTGTTGTGGTTGTTGTTGGTGTTCTTGTTGTTGTTGCTGTTGGCGGATGTTGGCCCTATTTGGGTTGTTGTTGTTGTTGTTGTTGTTGTTGTTGTTGTTGTTGTTGTTGACCGATGTTGGCCCTATTTGGGCGCAGGTTTGCCGCTGTCTTGGCCCGAGGTTGTTGTTGTTGTTGTTGTGGTTGTTGTTGTTGTATTTAGGCGCAGGTTTGCCCCTGTCTTGGCCCTAGGTTGTGGTGGTGGTTGTTGTTGTTGTAGTTGGGCGCAGGTTTGCCCCTGTCGTGGCCCTAGGTTGTGGTGGTTGCTGTTGTTGTGGTTGTTGTTGGTGTTCTTGTTGTTGTTGCTGTTGGCGGATGTTGGCCCTATTTGGGTTGTTGTTGTTGTTGTTGTTGTTGTTGTTGTTGTTGACCGATGTTGGCCCTATTTGGGCGCAGGTTTGCCGCTGTCTTGGCCCGAGGTTGTTGTTGTTGTGGTTGTTGTTGTTGTGGTTGCTGTCGTTGTCGTCCTTGTTTTTTGTTGTCGTTGTTGTTGTTGTTGTGGTTGTTGTTGTTGTTGTCGTTGTTGTTGTTGTTGTGTTGTTGTTGTTGGTGTTGTTGTTGTTGTCGTCGTTGTCGTCCGTGTTTTTTGTTGTCGCGGTTGTAGTTGTAGTAGTTGTTGTAGTTGTTGTAGTTGTAGTAGTAGTAGTAGTTGTTGTTGTTGTTGTATTTGGGCGCAGGTTTGCCCCTGTCTTGGCCCTAGGTTGCGGTTGTTGTTGTTGTTGTTGTTGTGGTTGTTGTTGGTGTGGTTGTCGTTGTTGTTGTTGTTGGTGGTGGTGGTGGTGTTGTCGTTGTTGTTGGTGGTGGTGGTGGTGTTGTTGGTGTTGTTGTTGTTGTTGTTGAAGTTGTTGTTGTTGTTGTTGTTGTTGTTGTTGTTGTTGTTGTTGTTGTTGTTGTTGTTGTTGTTGTTGTTGTTGACCGATGTTGGCCCTATTTGGGCGCAGGTTTGCCCCTGTCTTGGCCCGAGGTTGTTGGTGTTGTTGTTGTTGTGGTTGTTGTTGTTGTTGTATTTGGGCGCAGGTTTGCCCCTGTCTTGGCCCTAGGTTGTGGTGGTTGTGGTGGTGGTTGTTGTTGTTGTTGTGGTGGTTGTTGTTGGTGTTGTTGTTGTTGGCCGATGTTGGCCCTATTTGGGCGCAGTTTTGCCCCTGTCTTGGCCCTAGGTTGGCCCATGTAGCCCACATCTTGGCGTCAGGTAGCCCACATCTTGGCCGATGTTGGCCCTATCTTGGCCTATGTAGTCCCTATCTTGGCCTTATGTCGGCCCATGTAGCCCACATCTTGGCCGATGTTGGCCCTATGTTGGCGCAGGCTTGCCCCTATCTTAGCCTTATGTTGACCCATGTAGCCCACATCTTGGCCGATGTTGGCCCTATGTTGGCACCAAGGCCGTCAAGATGTCCAGTTTTCCGTTCCGGACCCCTTCCTAAGACCCAAAACCCTGAAAAACCCATGGTTTTTTAACGTCGCCGAGATGAAACCCGGAGACGGCGAAGGCCAGAAAACCCTGTAAAAAACGATGTTTTTTGAACACCACACGCAGAATACACTGTAAATTACAACGATAATCGTGAACCGGAATCGGGCAACCGTGAACCGGAATCGGGCAGAGCCGGTCGGCGGCAGGGGCGGCAGCCGTATATAACCTTCGGTTACCACCGAAGGCCTCCGGCAAGGACACGGGCGCGGGGCGGCGGCAGGGGCGGCGGCCCCTCTCTCCTACGGAGAGGAGAGAAACGCCTTCGGCTATGCCACGGCCAGGGGGCCCCTGGCCGGATTATTTTAAGGGCTGACGGCCCTCGTCGGCTCCGCCGGATTTCTCGACCCTCCATTTCATCGCAGTGTGGGCTTGAAAGCTTTTGGATGGGGACCTGCTTCAGTTTTTTGAAAAAAGTTCATGGAATAGGAACTTTGTTGGAAATAGACGGCTTTTTTGGGGAGCAAGTGAGTTCCCGAAAGCTCCTGCCAAGAGTTTGTCCCGAACAACTGCTGCCAATTTCAACTGGTTACTTCGTGTAAAGGCGCCTCTGTGCAAAGACTTCTCTGTGTAAAAGCTTTTGTGTGTAAAAGTTTCTGTGTGTAAAAACCACTTTGTGTATACCAGCATCTTCTTGATGCCCTTGAATGATACCCTCAACTACTTAAGGTCTAGAAGGCCCCCCCCTGGAGGGGCTAGGGTCTAGAGGTCTAGACTGATAATTAGGGCATTGTAGACCTGTCCCAGTGGTACCACTCTAGACCCTTGGAATTTGGAGGTTTTGAAGCCAGCAAAAAATGAAATGAAGGTCACTTAGTGGACTTGAGCAAGAAATTTGAAGCGGCCACTTACTGCCTCCAAATTGGCTAAGTGACCCTTTGATATGGTCATATCTAAGTGACCCTTTGATATTAAGTGGCCTTTATTGACTTTTTCAGTGAAGATTAAGGGATGATACGCATAGTTTACCCATGTATTCCACCTACACTAGTTCCATAGTGGTTGGAAGAGGGAAGGCAAGGTGATCGAAGTGCTCTTCGCCATTGCCAATCAGCACCTGCAGGCTCGATGGCAAGGTGGAGGATGTCAAAGCATACAAGCTGGTTTTGACATGTTCACACCTAATCACCCAAACATTAACTAATGGACACTATGATGGATAATCTTCGTGTGTGTAAAAGCTTCTGTGTGTGAAAGCATCTCTGTGTGAAAGCGCGTCTGTGTAAAGATTTCACTGTGTGTAAAAGCTTCCGTGTGTAAAACTCTCTGTGTAAAGGCTTCTCTGTGTAAAAGCTTCTGTGCGTAAACGCGTCTGTGAGTGAAAGAAAGCTATATATCTGTGTAACGACTTCTTCGTGTAACAGCTTCTGTGTGTAAAGGCTCCTAGACGTTTGTGTGCAAAAGCTCCTTAAAGTAAAGACTTCTCTGTGTAAAACTTCCCCGCCAGGATTTGGCCAAAAACGGCCGTTTCCCAATGATCCCAGAAGAGAAATTCAATAGCCGGCCGAGGGACCGCCAAATGGCAGAAATATGCTTCCAAAAGGCTCCCGGCCAGGATTTGGCCAAAAACGGCCGTTTCCCAATGATCCCAGAAGAGAAATTCAATAGCCGGCCGAGGGGCCGCCAAAAGGCCGAAATATGCTTCCAAAAGGCTGCCGGCCAGGATTTGGCCAAAAACGGCCGTTTCCCAAGGATCCCAGAGAAGAAATTCAATAGCCGGCCGAGGGATCCCAGAAGAGAAATTCAATAGCCGGCCGAGAGACCGCCAAATGGCAGAAATATGCTTCCGAAAGGCTCCCGGCCAGGATTTGGCCAAAAACGGCCGTTTCTCAATGATCCCAGAAGAGAAAGTCAATAGCCGGCCGAGGGGCCGCCAAATGGCAGAAATATGCTTCCAAAAGGCTCCCGGCTAGGATTTGGCCAAAAACGGCCGTTTCCCAATGATCCCAGAAGAGAAAGTCAATAGCCGGCCGAGGGGCCGCCAAATGATCGAAATTTGCTTCCAAAAGGCTCCCGGCTAGGATTTGGGCAGAAACGGCCGTTTCCCAATGATCCCAGAGAAGAAATTCAATAGCCGGCCGAGGGGCCGCCAAGAGGCAGAAATATGCTTCCAAAAGGCTCCCGGCCAGGATTTGGCCAAAAACGGCCGTTTCCCAAGGATCCCAGAGAAGAAATTCAATAGCCGGCCGAGGGACCGCCAAATGGCAGAAATATGCTTCCAAAAGGCACCTGGCCATGATTTGGCCAAAAACGGCCGTTCCCCAATGATCCCAGAAGAGAAATTCAATAGCCGGCCGAGGGGCCGCCAAATGGCAGAAATTTGCTTCCAAAAGGCTCCGGCCAGGATTTTGCCAAAAATGGCCGTTTCCCGATGATCCCAGAAGAGAAAGTCAATAGCCGGCCGAGGGGCCGCCAAAAGGCCGAAATTTGCTTCCAAAAGGCTCCCGTGTGTAAAAAGCTCCTTTGTGTACAGACTTCTCTGTGTAAAAGCCCCTGTGTGTGTAAAAGCTTGCTGTGTGTAAATGCTTTTGTGTGTAAAAGCTCCTCTGTGTAAAGGCTTCTCTGTAAAAGCTTCTGTGTGCAAACGCGTCTGTGCGTAAAACATCATCTGTGTAAAGACTTCTTTGTGTAACAGCTTCTGTGTGAAAAAGTTCCTAGACGTGTGTGTGCAAAAGCTCCTTAGTAGAGTAAAGCCTTCTCTGTGTAAAACCTTCTGTGTGTAAAAAGCTCCTTTGTGTAAAGTGTAAAGACTTCTCTGTGTAAAAGCTTCTGTGTGTGTAAAAGCTTGCTGTGTGTAAATGCTTTTGTGTGTAAAAGCTCCTCTGCGTGAAGGCTTCTCTGTGTAAAAGCTTCTGTGTGAAAACGCGTCTGTGTGTAAAAACACCCTCTGTGTACAGACTTCTTCGCGTAAAAACTTTTGTGTGTAAAAGCTCTAAGACGTTTGTGTGCAAAAGCTCCTTAGAGTAAAGACTTCTCTGTGTAAAACCTTCTGTGTGTAAAAAGCTCCTTTGTGTAAGGACTTCTCTGTGTAAAAGCTTCTGTGTGTGCAAAAGCTTGCTGTGTATAAATGCTTTTGTGTGTAAAAGCTCCTCTGTGTGAAGGCTTCTCTGTGTAAAAGCTTCTGTGTGCAAACGCGTCTGTGTGTAAAAAGCCCTCTGTGTAAAGACTTCTTTGTGTAACAGCTTCTGTGTGTAAAGGCTCCTAGACGTTTGTGTGCAAAAGCCCCTTGGAGTAAAGACTTCTCTGTGTAAAACCTTCTGTGTGTAAAAAGCTCCTTTGTGTAAGGACTTCTCTGTGTAAAAGCCCCTGTGTGTGTAAAAGCTTGCTGTGTGTAAATGCTTTTGTGTGTAAAAGCTCCTTTGTGTGAAGGCTTCTCTGTGTAAAAGCTTCTGTGTGCAAACGCGTCTGTGTGTAAAAAGCCCTCTGTGTAAAGACTTCTTTGTGTAACAGCTTCTGTGTGTAAAGGCTCCTAGACTCTCCTAGACGTTTGTGTGCAAAAGCTCCTTAGAGTACAGACTTCTCGGTGTAAAACATTCTGTGTGTAAAAAGGCTCCTTTGTGTAAAGACTTCTCTGTGTAAAAGCCCCTGTGTGTGTAAAAGCTTGCTGTGTGCAAATGCTTTTGTGTGAAAAGCTCCTCTGTGCAAAGGCTTCTCTGTGTAAAAGCCCCTGTGTGTGCAAATGCGTCTGTGTGTAAAAACTCTCTCTGTCAGGACTTCTTCGCGTAAAAACTTCTGTGTGTAAAAGCTCTAAGACGTTTGTGTGCAAAAGCTCCTTAAAGTAAAGACTTCTCTGTGTAAAACCTTCTGTGTGTAAAAAGCTCCTTTGTGTAAGGACTTCTCTGTGTAAAAGCTTCTGTGTGTGTAAAAGCTTGCTGTGTGTAAATGCCTTTGTGTGTAAAAGCTCCTCTGTGTGAAGGCTTCTCTGTGTAAAAGCTTCTGTGTGCAAACGCGTCTGTGTGTAAAAAGCCCTCTGTGTAAAGACTTCTTTGTGTAACAGCTTCTGTGTGTAAAGGCTCCTAGACGTTTGTGTGCAAAAGCTCCTTAGAGTAAAGACTGCTCTGTGTAAAACCTTCTGTGTGTAAAAAACTCCTTTGTGTAAAGACTTCTCTGTGTAAAAGCCCCTGTATGTGTAAAAGCTTCTGTGCGACTCCTCCATCCAGCTTTCTTTCGGGTCACGCTGTCGTCCAGTTTCAATCTGCAACAGTGTTTCTTGTGGAAGATGAAAGAACAGGTGAAAGCATCGCAGGTTAAAAAAATTAACATAAACAGCGCACAAAGTGCTGTAAGTTACAGCATTTTGCGCTGTCACATGGCAAGAACCCGCGTAAATACCACAGTTTTAGTCCCCGAAAGTGGCAAAAACACTGTTATTTACAGGGTTTCGTGCACGTCACGATCTTCGATTTTTTGAAAAACGCGTAGATACCAGCGTTTTTTGCGTTCATCAACGCAAAACATCGGTTCAAAAAGGGAAGAAAATGCTGTAATTTACAGGGGTTTGGCGCCGCCACAGGCAAAAAAACTGCGTAAATACCATCGTTTCGGCGTCCAAGAGTGGCCGAAACACCGCTATTTACAGTGTTTCGTGCCTTCCACGTTTTCTTGAAATTGCAAAAACACTGTAAATACCAGCATTTTTTGCGATCAACCCGCCAAAAATGCTGTAATTTATAGTGTTTTTTTGCTTTGCTTGCAAAAACACTGGTATTTGCAGTGTTTTGTGCATCCCTGGTCTAAACAGTATTGGTATTTACAGCATTTTCTGTGTTTTTGAAATGCTCCCGCCAACGACGTTAAAATGCAAAAATGCTGTAATTTACAGCATTTTGTGACTTTCGAAAAGCGAAAAATCATCCGGCGCTTTTTCCCGATTTTAGGTACCCTCAAAACGGGGGGGGGCGGGATTATGCTCTTGGAGACGCTTATGAGCGACCCGTATTCCGGCCAAAAAGCTCGCCCCCACCCTCCTGAAGGATGGTTGGTGTTTTTCGGGGCCCGCCGTCGGAGGGTCGGCGGCTTGGGGCGCGCCTCACCATAGAGCTCTAGTCGCTCTGGGACGCTCGTAGGGCAAGCCACTCGTGGGGAGCCGGCGGAGCCGAATTTAAGCGCTTACGCGCGACAGCCGGCCAGGGGCCCAACTATGTAGGCCCATTGTGTGGCTATGTTGGCCTATGTTGGCGTATGTTGGCCTATCTTGCGGGCAATGTGGGCCCATCTTGTGGCTATGTTGGCCTATGTTGGCCTCATGTTGAAGCATGTTGAGGCAAAAGATCCGAAAAATGGGAACAGCAAAAAAACACTGTAAAACGCAGGATATTTTGATGTTCGGCGGCCTATCTTGGGGCTATGTGGGCCCATGTTGGCGCTATGCTGGCCCATCTTGAGGCTATGTGGGCCCATGTTGGGGCTATGTTGGCCCATCTTGGGGCTATGTTGGCTCATCTTGGGGCTAGGTTGGCCCATCTTGGGGCTATCTTGGCCCATCTTGGGGCTATGTTGGCCCATCTTGAGGCCTATGTTGGCCCATCTTGAGGCCTATGTTGGCCCAGGTTGACCCATCTTGAGCCACAAGATCCGGAAACGGCGAAAAAATGCGACGAGCACAAAACACCGTAAAACGCGGGACTTTTTGGCGGGCAAAGGTGTCGGCGGCTGGGGCGGCGGCCCCTCTCTCCTACGGAGAGGAGAGAAACGCCTTCGGCAAGGACACGGCCAGGGGGCCCCTGGCCGGATTTAAGCGCTTACGCGCGACAGCCGGCCAGGGGCCCAACTATGTAGGCCCATTTTGTGGCTATGCTGGCCTATGTTGGCCTATGTTGGCCTATCTTGCGGGCAATGTGGGCCCAGCTTGTGGCTATGTTGGCCTCATGTTGATTCATGTTGAGCCAAAAGATCCGAAAAATGGGGACAGCAAAAAAAACACTGTAAAACGCAGGATATTTTGATGGTCGGCGGGCTATGTTGGCCCATCTTGGGGCTATGTTGGCCTATCTTGGGGCTATGTTGGCCCATCTTGGGGCTATGTTGGCCCATCTTGGGGCCTATGTTGGCCCATCTTGAGGCCTATGTTGGCCCATGTTGACCCATCTTAAACCACAAGATCCGAAAAATGGGAAAAAGTGGGAAGAGCACAAAACACCGTAAAACGCGACAGTTTTTGGCCGGACCGGGTGGTCGGCGGCAGGGGCGGCGGCCCCTCTCTCCTACGGAGAGGAGAGAACTGCCGTACGGCAAGGACACGGCCAGGGGGCCCCTGGCCGGATTTAAGCGCTTACGCGCGACAGCCGGCCAGGGGCCCATGTTGAGGTGATATGGGTAGCTGGGAGCAGGATCTTAAGGCTATGTTGCCCCATCTTGGGGCTATGTTGGTCCATCTTGGGGCTATGTTGGCCCACCTTGGTGCTATGTTGGCCCGTCTTGGGGCCTAGGTTGGCCGATCATAAGGCCTATGTTGACCCATGTTGAGCCAAAAGATCCGAAAAATGGGAACAGCAAAAAAACACTGTAAAACGCAGGATATGTTGATGGTCGGCGGCCCATCTTGGGGCTATGTTGGCCCATCTTGGGGGCTATGTTGCCCCATCTTGAGGCTATGTGGGCCCATCTTGGAGCTATGTTGGCCCATCTTGGGGGTATGCTAGCCCATCTTGGGGGCTATGTTGGCCGATCTTGAGGCTATGTTGGCCCATCTTGAGGCCTATGTTGGCCCATGTTGACCCATCTTGAGCCACATGTGCGATGTTAGTGCAAAAACATGTTGAATGTCACAGGGCCAAAAAAACACTGTAAATTACAGGGGTTTCTGTCGACACGCGCACCCTACCGGAGGTCGGCGGCAGGGGCCCAACTATGTTGACCCATCTGTTGGCCTATGTTGACCTATCTTGCGAGCAATGTGCGCCCAGCTTGGAGCTATGTTGACCCAGCTTGGGGCTATGTTGGCCTATCTTGAAGGCTATGTGGGCCGATCTTGAGGCCTATGTCGGCCGATCTTGAGACCTATGTTGGCCCATGTTGACCCGCGTGGAGCCAAAAGATCCGAAAAATGGGAACAGCAAAAAAACACTGTAAAACGCAGGATATTTTGAGGGTCGGCGGCCGATCTTGGGGCTATGTTGGCCCATCTTGGGGCTATGTTGGCCCATCTTGGGGCTATGTTGGCCCAGCTTGGGGCTATGTTGGCCCATCTTGGAGCTATGTTGGCCCATCTTGGGGCTATGTTGGCCCATCTTGGGGCTATGTCGGCCCATCTTGAGGCCTATGTTGGCCCATCTTGAGGCCTATCTTGGCCCATGTTGACCCATCTTAACCCACAAGATCCGAAAAAGGCCCAAAAATGCGAAGAGCACAAAACACCGTAAAACGTGGGGGTTTTTGGCGGCCGGGTTGGTCGCCGGCAGGGGGCGCGGCCCCTCTCTCCTACGGAGAGGAGAGAAACGCCTTCGGCTATGCCACGGCCAGGGGGCCCCTGGCCGGATTTATGAGGCTTACGCCTGACAGCCGGGCGCCGGCAAAAGCAGACCCGTCAGCCCGAGCGGGCGTTGGTGTTGTTGTTGTTGTTGTTGTTGTTGTTGGCCGATGTTGGCCCTATTTGGGCGCAGGTTTGCCCCTGTCTTGGCCCTCGGTTGGCCCATGTAGCCCACATCTTGGCGTAATGTCGACCCAGGTAGCCCACATCTTGGCCGATGTTGGCCCTATCTTGGCCTATGTAGTCCCTATCTTGGCCTTATGTCATACAACTTCTATCAGGAGGTCTCCCATGTAGAGAGGTCTTGTTCGTCATTTCGCCTCATGAGGGGCCATGAGGTTTTTCAAACAGCCGCCTAAAGAAGTTCTTTTGAGTATGGACCCATAGATCCATAGATCTCTTTGAAACCTTTGAGCGGCTTGCCCCCCGAACAACGAAGGGATTGCGGTGGGTCAGGAACAGCTCTTGCAGAAGAAAACATATATTGAGAGCCGCAAAGACATCAGACCCTGCCGTATTCCAAGACTTTTTGAGACTTTATGACACTTTTTGGGTTCGGATGCAATTCGATGCCAAAAAGGAATCAAGTTCCAGTGACCCGAAATTGAAAGACGAGGAACACCTTCACACTCTTTGGAGCTGCAACTATCTTCAACCCGACTTCCAAAACCCCCACCAAGGGTTGGTCCGAGGTTCAACCAGCCGCACAAGAGTCTTTGCCTTGCTGCAGGCATCCTTGTATTGTTTTGCATTTCATTCAAATGCGGAAAAATCATTTGTGTACGAAACCCTGTGAAGGTGGCAGGTGAGCAAAGGCACTCGCTTCAATTTGTGAGTGCGAGTGTGCGCAAGCGGCGCAGTGTTCCTTGAGAATACCAAAGACCAAGACTATAGTCCTTCCAAATGATGTCCTCGCTTTCGGTCTGTCTTGGAGATTTTGCAGTTACTCCACATCCCAGAAGATTCTAAGACATCTTAAGCTGGACTCTGGAGCAAGGCACACTCAAGCGGGGCTTGGGGCTTGGGGCTTCACCACAAGGGTGCCCCAGTTACGTTTGGTATAACTGATTTATAACCCCATTAACTAGTTCAATACATCTACCATAAACACCGAATGGAATTCACCTAGTTCACCCCAATATTCCCCATATTTTGTGGAATCAAGATTCATGGCAGCTGAGCTTCAGGCCTGGCACCGCCCTGAGACATGTGCCGAGGTGCTCTCTTGAGCTGAAGCATTGGACCTGGGTGACGTACAACTTGCGATTCCATTTTTTGAAGGTTTTGAACAGCTTTGAACTGCTTTGAACATGTTTTAAGGTGGTGGATTTGAATTCTTTTGAATTTTTGGCTCTCAAAAGTGTCGACGCCACGGGATCTCACGGGACCTCACGGGACGTCGAGGGTCAGAATCTGAAGCTCTAACAGACTCTAACATAGAACGAACCATCTGAAGATGTCGATGTTTTCTGTCATTTTCTATTGTAAACCAGAAGGTATACCTGCTTGTACCATATAAGATTGTTTCCGTGACCAAATGCGAGGTTCACACGTCACGAAGAAGCTTTCTCTTCCCAACAGCGTCACTTGATGCGGAGGTTCCGGTGTGGTGGTTCTGGGGGTTCCGATGGTGTGCGTCTTGTTCATGAACTTTTGATGCATGTTCCAGGGCAGTTCCGGGTGGTTCCGAGTGGTTCTGGGTGGTGCCGGGTGGCTCCGGGTGGTTCCGAGTGGTTTCGTACTATTTGTGTTGAATCACATAGTTTTTCCTGCTTCAGTTTCTTGGCGTCACTTCCCAAATTTTCGTTCCTTGCCTACTTGGCGTTAAAAGTTAGTCAGGACGGAGAACATGTTGAACACAGTTGTCCAACACAGCATAGTTGGTCAGCACGCATTCCAGGTGCAGGTCGATCCTTTGGAAAAGTCCGGGCCTGAGGCAGTGTGGACCTTTTCAGGATTTTATCTCTCGCCCAAGCGATCGATTCGAAGTGGAGAGGTGTTTTTCCTGAGATGATCCATATGCGTTGGAAAGCTGGCACTGGTTGCTTGTGGAACGCCATTGGCTCGAGACATCCTGACCAAACGCCATGTCGGCCATGTCGGCCATGTCGGCCATCGTTCCACTGTCGCTCTTCTTGGTGAGTGTGAGCCCCATCGCAGCTGAACTTGAGCCCGAGGATGGCTGCTTGTTGCAGAAAACCAACGAGCGACAGCTTTTGACCAAGGAGGAGCAAGGTCCTGTTCCTGGCTATACACTCCTGTGCGGACCCAGATGCAGATGTGCATTTCCTGAAACTCTTAAAGAAGGACCCACCAATGCTGTTGAATGTGCAGCCGCTTGTCCAACCTCATCAGCCACATCATGGCTTGGATTTACTTTCGATCCAACCGGTCCTGAATGCCGTTGCTGCAACAACCTCGATATTGTTTCCCCTGTCAATAAAAATTTCTATTTATACGCATTCACCGGGGAAGTGGTCGGGGACCCACACATCACTACTTTGGATGGCAAACACTACACTCTTCTCAGCCAGGGTACCTTTTCCCTGTGGCATTTCTCAGGCCTGGAGACGGAGTTGCATTCAGAAGAAGTTGGAACCAAGAAACTCCCAATCGATTGGCAAGTGTACGTGCACTATTCGGGCCACCAATCCTTCACGAAGGGCTTGCTTCTGATCGACAAGTCAGGAGGATCCATCCGACAAGTGCTTGAGATCACTTCGCAGGACTGCAGGTGGAAAGCACGGAAAGGAAACGGAGACTGGAGAGTGGTCGACAATGCAGAGCTCATCTCCATCCCAGATGGTAAGGACTACGTGACAGGCTTCGACCTCGGCACCGTGGGTCCTCGCGGTCATGGTGGCCATGGCTTTCCCAACCGTGTACGCTTCAACATGAACACGAAGAATGGCAAGTCGGACATAGCAGTCATGAGTCTCAGTTGCAGACCAAGCCACAACATGAATCTCCAAATCTCAATGAACCGCCAGAGCGACCAGCAGTTTGTGGATGGCGAGTTGAAGGTCGCACGCAAGTCGCTGTCTACGCTGCAGACCTCCACCGACTTTGAATTCAGCGTGGATAGCAAGTGGCAAAAGCTCGGTGGAAGTGAACAAGCAGCCTCGTACTTTCAGCTCGTTGACACAAATCAAACATCTGTTGCCTCGTTCCAATCGCAAGGCTGCAGTGATGCTGAAAAAGGTTTGGCGGCAGAGGCTTGTTCCAAGCACTTGGGAGAGGCGCATGGCACGCATTTCTTTGAAGATTGCATTTATGATGTTTGCCATGGCGCTGGCGAGACGCAAGCAGAACTTGCTGCAGAGCTTCTCGCTGTGACCAAAGCTGATTAGGATGAATACTGGGACGTGCGGATTTACCATATGATTTACTCGCACTTGTTAGTGCGATTTACCATATGATTTGCTCGCACGTGTCAGGGGCAGTTCTTTCCCTTCAGCACCTTCCCATATGCGGTCGGTTTGGATGATTGCCCTCAGTGAAAAAGAGCTAGTTTCTCAACAGATGTGGTGAGACACAAGATGAACTGTGCACTTCTGAAGTCTGTGCAAATTCCAAGTTCCAAGTATTGTCCCACTTTGGGGTGCCATTTTTCACGTATGGCCTGGTATGCAGCAACCTCTGACACCATGCCCCACCTTGAGGTGGACTCCGCAGTAAATCAGCAAGAGGACTGACATGTCATGTTGGTATGCCCTACCTGCAGATATCTACAGTGATCCGTTTTCTTTTTTCGTGGTTGCAACGGTTGCAACGGTTGCAACGGTTGCAACGGTTGCAACGTGTCCTGGCGATGTTTGGTCGCCCCAATCCCAGTGTAATATGGCTTTGTCTGAAAATAGGGCATGCCCAAACCCCGTGGTTCATCATTTTCCAAAAATGCCAATTGGGGGTGTAGCTCATTTTCAGACGTACACGCGCACACATTTTTTAGTGTATCAATATGGGATTTATGAGGAAGCAGGAGCATCAAAAGCAGCCTTGCAAACGGCCATTGATTCTAAGTGATGCTTAAGAACCGTGGACTTCCGGGGCCACGATGGCAGGAACAGTGCGGTCCATTTTCCCAGCTCTGCAGCAGTGGCTTGATGGATCCAGAAACAGGGGCACAAGATCAGTGATTCTTCATTTGGCAGAAATTTAAAGCATTCTTAATTGGATTTGGATGGATTTGGATGTTGGCTTTGGGCCTACAAAGAGGGGGTGTGATCATCCATTAAAACCATCCCTGAAGTGGTCGTCAATTTGGGAACCCGTGTGGATTATTTTGCTGGAAATAATCCAACAAATTGGAAACTTTGGGGGTCGACAATTTAGAGAAAATCCACATGACAATCTCTGGTCCACAGCTTTTTTTAGTTTTGGAACTATGCAAAATCGATTGGGCCCACCAAATCATCGTCCATTCAAGGTGCAAAATTGAGAATTTTGCGGACTTTTGGCCATGTCTGGCTGCATTTTAAGGATGAATTAGGTCAGAAAATTGGGCAATCTCCAATAGTTGATCATCACACAATAAAATGGCAGTTTTGGGGACCAAATTTGGTGCTTCCACAATGACTGGCCGGTTTTTCTTCAAGCTTGAGGCAGAGGTACAAGCTAAGGAGGAGATTGGGTTGAAATTTGGATCGGGGGTGCAGTAGGGGTTCTTCATGGGTATGACCATGGTAATAAACCCCCAACTTGATTATGTAACCACTTGTACTATAACTGGAAGTTTCTCCACATCATGCCTAGGAACACGATGCACCCAGCGACACGAGCCGGGGCCTGAGTCAAGTTTTCCGCTGTGGGATTGTGTGGTCCTGGTGTTCAGGGTTTGTTTTTACATTGACTAATAGAAAAACACCTTTCTTGCCAGCAAAACACATTTCAAATTGGATCTTCAACTCCTTGTTCTGTTTGTGCGACTTCTAGAGGCGACTTTGAAACTTCATACAACTTCTATCAGGAGGTCTCCCATGTAGAGAGGTCTTGTTCGTCATTTCGCCTCATGAGGGGCCATGAGGTTTTTCAAACAGCCGCCTAAAGAAGTTCTTTTGAGTATGGACCCATAGATCCATAGATCTCTTTGAAACCTTTGAGCGGCTTGCCCCCCGAACAACGAAGGGATTGCGGTGGGTCAGGAACAGCTCTTGCAGAAGAAAACATATTTTTAGAGCCGCAAAGACATCAGGCCCTGCCGTATTCCAAGACTTTTTGAGACTTTATGACACTTTTGGGTTCGGATGCAATTCGATGCCAAAAAGGAATCAAGTTCCAGTGACCCAAAATTGAAAGACGAGGAACGCCTTCATACTCTTGGGAGCTGCAACTATCTTCAACCCGACTTCCAAAACCCCAAGCAAGGGTTGGTCCGAGGTTCAGCCAGCTGCACACAAGAGTCTTTGCCTTGGTGCAGGCATCCTTTGATTGTTTTGCTCTTCATCGTTTCGGTACAATCATTTGTGTACGAAACCCTTGGGCGGGCAGATGTTTGAAGGTTTTTGGCACTCGATTCAGTTTGTTTTTGAGTGCGAGTCTGTGCAAGCAGCGCAGTGTTGCTGAGAATTCCAAAGACCAAGCCTATGTCCTTCCAAATGTCCTCACTTTCGGACAAAAACTTATAGGATCATATAGGTCTGCCCTGGAGATTTTGCAGTTACTCCACATCCCGGAAGATTCTAAGACATCCTAAACTGTACTCTGGAGCAAGGCACACTCAGACAGGGCTTGGGGCTTTATGGGGATGGGGCTTGACCAGGACCGTTCACCAGGAGCAGCATTGGATCCACCAGGCTGAGGCGCTCTAAGGCACCTCAAGGATGTCGAGGTCGAGGGATGTCAGAATCTGAACCTCCAACACAGAACGAACCATCTGAAGATGTCGATGTTTTCTGTCATTTTCGATTGTAAACCAGAAGGCGTACCTACATTATAATAAGATAATAAGATAATAAGATAATAAGATAATAAAATAATAAGATAATAAGATAATAATATATCAAGATAATAAGATAATAAGATAATA
>CAMXCT020002625.1:0-45000 GCA_947184155.2 Cladocopium goreaui
CACAACCAACAACAACAACAACAACAACAGCAGCAACAACAACAACAACAACAACAAGAACAAAAACAAGAACAAAAACAATAGCAATAACAGGAACAAAAACAAAAACAAAAACAAAAACAATAACAAGAACAATAACAATAACAATAACAAGAGCAAGAACAAGAACAAGAACAACAACAAAAACAACAACAACAACAACAGCAACAGCAACAACAACAACAGCAACAACAACAACCACAACCACAACCACAACCAACAACAACAACAACAACAACAATCAGAATAACAAGAATAAGAAGTGCTAATAAAGTGCTAATAAAAAACAAGAGCACAAACAACTATAACAACTTTAATAACAAGAACAAAAACGAAAACCAGAACAAGAGAAATAATAGCAAGTTCTTGGAAGATCTGGATGCTACCCAAGAAGATCTTGTACTGAACTTTCAATCATCTTGTATGATTTTGGTTGCTATGGAGTAAGACTTTATCCTTTACATTCAATCATCTTGAGTGTTACGGTGTAAGATCGTGCCCTTGACATTCAATCATCTTGGACGCTGCGCTCGAAGCGCTTGTCCTTAACTTTGAACATCTTGGATGATATGCTCTAAAATCTTGTCCATGAATTACAAACATCTTGGATGCTTCGCTGTAAGATCTTACCCTTAATTTTCAATCACCTTTGATGCTACGGTGTAAGATCGTGCCCTGAACTTTCAATCCTCTTGAATGCTACTGTGTAAGCCTTGTCCTTAACTTGCAAACATGTTGGGTGATACGCTGTAAGGGGGTGTTGGATGGTACGCTGTAAGCTGTTGTCCTTAGCCTTCAAACATCTTGGATGCAAGCATGTAAGATCTTGTCCATAAATTACAAACATCATTGGTGCTTCGGCGTAAGATCTTGTGCTTTCAAACATCTTGGGCGCTACAGAGTCAGATCTTGTCCTTAACTTTCGATCATCCTTGATGCTACGCTGTCAGATCGCAGCCTGATCTTGCAATCATCTGGGGTGCTACCGTGTAAGATTTTGTCCTTGACTTGCAAATCTTTGTTGCTACGAAGCAAGATCTTGTCCTTAACCTTCAAACATGTCGGATGCTACGCTCCAAGATTCTGTTTGTCTTGTCCCTAACCCTCAAACATGTTGGATGATACGCTGTAAGTTCTTGTCCTTGACGAACAAGAACAAGAGAAAGAACCATAACCACAAGATTAGAAACAAGAACCACAACATCAGCAACAACAACAGCAGCAGCAACAACAAGAACAAAATAACAATAACAAAACACAATAGTTAAACAACAAGAGCAAGAACAGCGATAACAACATTAACAACAAGAACACGAACGAAAACGAGAACAAGATAAATAATAACAAGTTCTTGGAAGATCTGGATGCTGCCCAAGAAGATCTTGTACTGAACTTTCAATCATCTTGTATGATTTTGGTTGCTATGGAGTAAGACTTTATCCTTTACATTCAATCATCTTGAGTGTTACGGTGTAAGATCGTGCCCTTGACATTCAATCATCTTGGACGCTGCGCTCGAAGCGCTTGTCCTTAACTTTGAACATCTTGGATGATATGCTCTAAAATCTTGTCCATGAATTACAAACATCTTGAATCTGGGATGCCACGCTGTAAGACCTTGCCCTTAATCTTCAAACACCTTTGATGCAACGGTGTCAGGTCTTGTCCTTAAGTTCTAAACATGCTTGATGCTACTTTGCAAGATCCTCTCCTTAACTTTCCAGCATCTTGGATGTTACGGTGCAAGATTCTGTCCTTAACTTTCAAACATGTTTGATGCTATGCTGAAAGGCCTTGTCCTTAACTTTCAATCATTATGGATTGTACGGTGTAAGATCTTGTCCTTAACTTTCAACCATCTTGGATAACACGCTGTAAGACCTGTCCTTAACTTTCAATCATCTGGGGTGCTACGCTGTCAGGTCTTGTCCCCAGACATGTTGGATGATACGCTGCAAGTTCTCGTCCTTGCCTTACAAAAACAAAAACCGCAACAGCAAAAACAAGATTAAGACTCTGGTCAAGATGGAGATTTTTCCTTCAACCAATCTATTGATGGTCGGCTTCAAAACTCCGCAGGGCCTGGTTTATAAGATCTGATATAGGTATGACGATGGAATTCAAACCTCCACCAGTTAGAATATACCCTTTTCATCAATGATGACATGCTCAATAAGCAAAGTTATAAGTTATAACACACTCAAAGATGTTATGACCCGCGAAACGGCGACTTACAAACCACGCTTGTTAATCCCCTACTAAGGTAAACCATCATTAAACAACCCACAAAAATTACTAAACAGGTAGTCGTAAGTTCGCTGGCTGCAGGTGAGCGCTGGCCCTCAAATACAAACAATCTGGCCCTTTGTTTTTTCTCCGAAACCGCTTTTATACCTATGTTTCAATCGGTGCTTGAAAAAAAGTAAAATCTACAAAATCACTTTTTTCCCCCCAAGATGGCATGTCTCAAAGAGCTGCAAAGTGCCAAAGCGTCACAGAGCCGCGAAGTCTCAAAGCGCCAAGAAGCGCCAAAGCGTCAAAGAGCCGCAAAGCGCCAAAGGGCCAAGAGGCACCAAAGCATCAAGAGCGCCAAGCGCCAAAGCGTCAAAGAGCCGCAAAGCGCCAAAGGGCCAAGAGGCACCAAAGCATCAAGAGCGCCAAGCGCCAAAGCGCCAAAGCGCCAAAGCGCCAAAGCATCCAAGCGTTCAGGCTTTGAGGCTTTGAGGCTTTGAGGCGTCGGAAAAGCGTCAAGAAGCGCCAAAGTGTGCAAGAACCGCCAAGCGCCAAAGCGCTAAAGCGCCAAAGCATCCAAGTGTTCAGGCTTTGAGGCTTTGAGGCTTTGAGGCGTCGGAAAAGCGTCAAGAAGCGCCAAAGCCTGAAAGAGCCGCCAAGCGCCAAAGCGCCAAAGCGCCAAAGCGCAAAAGCATCCAAGCGTTGAGGCTTTGAGGCTTTGAGGCTTTGAAGCGTGAGGCGCCAAAGAGGCTTTGCAGCTTTGAGGCTTTGAGGCTTTGAGGCGTGAGGCGCCAGAGAGGCTTTGGAGCTTTGAGGCTTTGAGGCGTGAGGCGCCAAAGAGGCTTTGCAGCTTTGAGGCTTTGAAGCTTTGAGGCGTGAAGCGCCAAAGAGGCTTTGCAGCTTTGAGGCTTGGCAAACCTTAGCGGGCCTGATCCCCCATACTCTGAGAGAAACAGAGTATGGGGGATCAGGCCCGCTAAACATTGAAACGAAAGAAGGACTTCGATTGAAAGCCAGGAGGAGTCTAACGAAAGAGAGAGGTTGCAAACGAATGTGAGGAGTCGAACGAAACAAGACAGGGCTTGAACGAAAGAGGACAGGCTCTGACGGAAGAGGTCAGACTCTGACGGAAGAAGGTAGGCTTCAACGGAAGAGGATAGACCCGAACGGAAGACTCTTAGCGGAAGACTCTTGTAACGGAAAGGATGGATCCGAACGGAACAGGACAGGCCGCTAGCCTAGCAGAAGAGAATAGACTCTAACGATCCCCCTTGGAATTTTTTAGGGGTACCTGTCCAACGTCAAGGTTTGCGATTTTATCGTGGACGTTGGTGTCAGCAATTCTATAGAGATTTCATGTTGAAAACAGCATTGGGTACTAGTAAGCTAAGAGTCTTGTCACATCTGTGAGGGAACATCTACCAACAAGGCTATCAGATAAACATCATCATCATCAGCATCATCATCATCATCAGCATCAGCATCATCATCATCATCATCATCATTTGAGCCACGAAAAAACCTCAATGTATTGTTTATGTAAGGGAGTTATACTACATCACTTTCGCGAAACAGAAATGCTGGGTCGCGAAAGATCGCGAAAGTAATTTGCTTCGCGAAAGGTCGCGAAAGAGAAGTTTAAGATATTTCAAATTGTTTGTTTTGTTCAAAATGGCATGTCTTAGAGACGTTTCGAAGCTGACAGGCAACAAGAGGCTGAGAGATGTCAAGAAGCTTAGAAGCGTTTAGAGGCTTAGAGGCGTTTAGAGGCTTCGAGGCGTTTAGAGGCTTAGAGGCGTTTAGAGGCTTAGAGGCTTAGAGGCTTAGAGGCTTAGAGGCGTTTAGAGGCTTAGAGGCGTTTAGAGGCGTTTAGAGGCTTAGAGGCTTAGAGGCGTTTAGAGGCTTAGAGGCTTAGAGGCGTTTAGAGGCTTAGAGGCGTTTAGAGGCTTAGAGGCGTTTAGAGGCTTAGAGGCTTAGAGGCGTTTAGAGGCTTAGAGGCGTTTAGAGGCTTAGAGGCTTAGAGGCTTAGAGGCGTTTAGAGGCGTTTAGAGGCTTAGAGGCGTTTAGAGGCTTAGAGGCGTTTAGAGGCTTAGAGGCGTTTAGAGACGTTTAGAGGTTAGAGGCTTAGGGGCGTTTAGAGGCTTAGAGGCGTTTAGAGGCGTTTAGAGGCTTAGAGGCGTTTAGAGGCTTAGAGGCTTAGAGGCGTTTAGAGGCTTAGAGGCGTTTAGAGGCTTAGAGACGTTTAGAGGCTTAGAGGCTTAGAGGCGTTTAGAGGCTTAGAGGCGTTTAGAGGCTTAGAGGCGTTTAGAGGCTTAGAGGCTTTAGAGGCGTTTAGAGGCTTTAGAGGCTTAGAGGCTTAGAGGCGTTTAGAGGCTTAGAGGCGTTTAGAGGCTTAGAGGCTTAGAGGCTTAGAGGCGTTTAGAGGCTTAGAGGCGTTTAGAGGCTTAGAGGCTTAGAGGCGTTTAGAGTTTAGAGGCTTAGAGGCGTTTAGAGGCTTAGAGGCGTTTAGAGGCTTAGAGGCGTTTAGAGGCTTAGAGGCGTTTAGAGGCTTAGAGGCTTAGAGGCGTTTAGAGGCTTAGAGGCTTAGAGGCGTTTAGAGGCTTAGAGGCTTACGGGCTGCCTCCGGACATTAGAGACTTAGAGGCTTAGAGGCTTACAGGCTGCCTCCGGACATTAGAGGCTACAGGCTGCCTCCAGACATTAGAGGCTTAGAGGCTTAGCCCATGATGGGGCTGTCCAGCCCATGGTGGGGCTGTCCAGCCCATGTGGTGGTGATGGGGCTGTCCAGCCCAATGGGAAATTGTGTGCCCACTTCCAGCCCACAACTTGGGGCTGTCCAGCCCATGGCAAGGCAGCCAGTGGGAGCAACCTTTTTCCCCTGGGGCTAGCTTTGGTAGTCCACAGCAGCCCTGCTTTGTACACCTAATTTTCTTCAGGTTCTTTCCTTTCTTCTTCTCTTTGTAGGCTTTCTTCTCCTTGCCCATCTCCTTGCCCATCTTCTCCTTGCTCATCTTCTTCTGGTGGGGGCACATGACTTGGCTATCCTCATTTGGGTCCAGCCTCCAGCCTGCAGCCCAAAGCTCTGGGTCAGCTGTCTCCTCAGCCTTCACCCAGCTCACTTTCCTTCTCTTGGGCACTGCTTCCATGGCACAGGAGCTTCTCTTTTTTGGGCAGGGCTACCAGAACCAGAAAGGGCTGTGGAGAAAGCTTTCCAGCCTCAACCATTCAAAACTTGTGTGGAATCCAAGAGGCTGTCCAGCCTATCAACCTTCCTTCCTGCAGGACTGCAAAGGCTGTCCAGCCTACCAAGACAGAACTGAAGCAATTCTTTTTTGCTCACCTCCCATCATCATCATCCAGCGAGATGTACCCTTTCAGGTAAAGGTGAAACAGAAGCCTGAATTTTTGCAAGGCCTTCAAGGGAAGCTTCTCAGCTGGAGTGCCACTTGTGCAGCTTGAAGCGATTTGGACTATCCAGCCCATGAAAGATTCACTCCCATATGTCCAGTTCAGGCTGGGGTGCATGAATTTGCTTTGCTCTGCTAAATGGAGCAAAACATGGGATTTCTGCACTAAACTCCAAAGGTGCAAGCCTTCCTCCAAGGCATTGGCTGCCAGCCAGCTGTAGTGGGCCATGAAATCATCCACTGCCTTCTTGAAAGTTTCAAACCGCCATTCTTGCCAGCTGCACTCTAAGACTTGGTATGCCTTGACCAACTGCTTTGCCAATGCTTCCCTGTGCTTCCCAGCCTTGTCCATGCTGTACTCCTTGGCCAGCTCCAAAGCTACTGGGGCAAAATAGCGAATTTTAGCTCCTTTGATGTGCTTGAGGCAAGGGTATTCTTCTGCACTCTCAGCCAGGTCTGACAAAGACAGGTGCTTGATCCTCTTTTGGGCTGCCACCCCCAGCTTGTCATAGGCTTCCACTATCTTCTTGTTCAGGTTGGTTAGCCTGACAGCTCCTCAGCTGGCCAAAAATTGTTTGCTTGCACACACTATATTGGGGCTATCCAGCCGAAAAAAAATGAAGCTGCTATTGCTGGCAAAAATCTGGAAGCTCCTGGCAACTTCTCCATGATGCTAAAAAGCAAAGATCCATGTGCATATGCTGCTACACCAAGGTCCAGGATGTGCAAAATGTCCAGCCTAATGGACAAAGGGGTCACACATGGAGCTCTGAAGAGTGGGTGTGCTCCAAACTTCTCCTTGAATTTGCTCGGTGACAGCACACTGGCTCTCCAGGCTGCGGTTTGCCTGAAATCTGTGAAAGGCCTGGGGCTGTCTTCTTTGCATTGGTCTGCATTGCAATAGGGGCAGAGAAGGTTGGCTGCAGCATAAGGGAAACCAAACTCAGCTGCAAACCATTCTAAATCTCCACTCACTGACCATAGCACTCCCCTCCTCATTCTCTTCCCCTTGTATTTCTCTGTGGGCATCCCTGCCTCATCTTTTTTGGGCACCACACCATCCCACAGCACTTTCCAAGACCAAAACTTCCATCAGCTTCTTGGGGGTCTCCTTGGTCATGGCAGCCTTGGGCACAGCTGCGATTAGCATCTGGCTCTGGGTCACTGCCTTGCTGGAAAGCAAGCACCTTCAGGGCACATGGCATCCAGCCCAGGGCTATCCAGCCCAAGGGCTATCCAGCCCAATGAGGCAAAACATAGCAGCCAAGGTGGACATGCAGGCAAGGGCTATCCAGCCCAAAGCAGGAAAGGAAGCCAAGCCTGAAGCTGAGCACCTGGATGCTGTCCACCTCTGTGAAGGGCGCTGCATCTCCATGCAAAAGGTATGGCACTGGAAGCTGGCTTGGTTGTGATGTTTCAATCACTTTCTTCAGCTCAGCTGTCATCTGGGGGCATGAAGATTGGCTCTTCCAGAAAGCAACTAATTCTTCATCCTTGCAGCACAAACTCTTCAAGAAGTTGTTCTCTTCAGCCTGAAGGACCCAGTGGTGAGGTAGCAGGAGGTGAATGGCAGTCACCTGCTCTACTCTATGGCCACCCTTCTTCACAGCCAGGGGGCCATACACCTCCCAGGGATCTGGAGCTTCTAGAAAGCGAAAATACTTTCTCACCAAGTCTCTGTGGCAATTGCCAGGTGAATGCCCACAAGCCCCAAGCTCAGCCAACTTCCCCACACACTGGCTCTCCAGCCCACTCTTAACTGCTGCTGAAGCAAGCTCCTGCACTTCTATGGCTGACAGCTTTCCTATGCTGAACTTCTTGAGCAACAGCACCCACAAAGGACATGGGTCCATTTCTCCACAACTTTTGAGCAGCTAAAGGGGCAACTTCATTCAGCTTTAACAAGGGCTGTCCAGCCCAATTGCCATGTCAAGGGCTCTCCAGCCCAACAATGATAACAAGAGCTGTCCAGCCCAATTCAAGGGCTATCCAGCCCAACAATGGTAACAAGGGCTGTCCAGCCCAGCAAAGGCAAAGGGCTTCCCAGCTGACCTTTTTGCTTTCAAGAGCAGCTTGGGGTTGAGTTTGCCAGTCTGCCATCGCAAAACTTTGGCCAGGGGTGCCACTTATGATCTCAACTACAGACATTTTATGTGTTCAGTTCAACACTTGGTGGGCACCCCTGCTCTGCTTCAAAAAGTGTTTAAGCCTTCAAGGCTTTTGACACGAGCAGCTTCTTAGCTTTCAGCTTTTTCAGCACAGCAAAGGCCTTCTGCAAGGCTGGGACCACCTCCTTCTTCTTGCCCTTATCTTTGTGGAGCTTCCCCACCAAGGTCAAAACCTCTTGGCCTTCCTTCTGGGTCTTGGCAACATCCTTCAGGAGTGCCTTGGGCATGTCCTTAGAGTGGCACAAGCCATCCAAGGTTGCCAAGTCCTTGGTGAGCTCCACCTTGAAAGCCATCAGCCTGTTGAGGAGTTGTGCTTGGCCATCTTCCTCCTGCACAGTGCTCATCTCCTCCCACGTGTCCTTCTTGCCTTCTTTCTTCTCTTTTTTCTCCTTCTTCTCCTTCTTGCTCTTGTCAGACTTGGTGCCCAAAGCCTTAGAGAGGCCAGCTGGCAGCCCATCACTGTCTTCACCACTCTCTTCACTTGGGGCACAGAAGTCTGCTTCTGTGAGCTTCTCTAAGCCCTTGCTCCTCATTACCTGCTCCAGCTCCTTCAGGTTGCTCTTGTTCTTCTTCTCAAAAGTGAAAGCTTGTTCCCTGGTCACATTCACCTGAGACTGCTCAGTGTTGGCCCTGAACTGCCAGTAATTGGGATCTGCTGGATCCTTCCTGGCAACTATACTTCCAGAAGCCACCCTCTCCTGCAACTCTTCTTTCCCCCAGTGTGCCAGTGCCTGGGCCTTTGTGAGCCAGGTGCTGGTGACTCCTTCACTTTTCTTCAAAGAGACCTTGTCCACCATTGCCTTGTAGTGTTCACCTGTGGTCTGCCCATCACACACCCAGCCAAACAGAAGTTTTCGCTTCTTGGCAAGGCTTCCCACTGACTCACTGGTGGTGGCTTTGTACTCCTCCTGGGCCCCAGAGCTTTTCCTGGGCTTTTCAAAAGCCTTCCACAACCTCATTGCAGCCTTCTCATCTAAGCAGCTCAATGCCTTCTCAAACTGAGAACTGGACATTTGGGCTGCCTCCTCACAAAACTTGTTGTGGTCCTTGACTGCTTGAGCTGTGAGTGGCTGGTGAGCACCCTCAGGTGTATCCTCTTCCTCTGCCTTGGCAGCTGGCCTCTTGAGGCCTGCTGCTGCTGCTGGCCTCTTCATTGCTATGGCTGTGGTCTTTGTTTTCTCTTGGGGCCAAAAGCTTTCTGGATTTTGAAGCAGATTGCTCAAGTTGAGGCCAAATCAAATCACATGTGTTGTGTTTTTTTTGTGGCTCAATGGGCTATCCAGCCCAAGAAATTGATGGCTATCCAGCCAAAAAAATAAGTGTTGGTGTTTGTTCTGGCTCAAATACCTAGTCCAAAATAGTTATTGCAAATGGTACTTATTGTTTTGGCTCAAGGGGCTGTCCAGCCCAAAGTATACATTGGCAAAAAAACAGAAAATTAAATATACAATGATTTTTTCTCGAAAGAAAAAAAATGTTTTTTTTATTTGTTTTTTAAAAATATTTCAGATTCATAGATTTTCAGGTGTGTTCATGTGAATTCAGGGGTGTTCATGTGAATGTGTTCATGGGTGTTCATGGGTGTTCATGGGTGTTCATGGGTGTTCATGTGATATTTTTGTAGTTTTGTTTAAATCTATTTTTTCAAGGCTGCTCAGCCTTTTTTTTGTCAGGGCTATCCAGCCCAAGAAAAAAAATTGTTTGGATCAAGGCTATCCCAAAAATCTATATGTAAAATAATTGGCTATCCAGCCAATAGATTTTAAATTCTTTACTTGGAACTCAAGCCCATAGATTTCATATATAGAATGGGCTATGCCTAGAATATCCCATAGGCTCTCCAACTCAGAATTTTTCAATAATTAGCTGGCTCTCCAGCCCAAAGATTTTACATATTTAATTGGCTCTCCAGCCAATACTGTAGATTTTAAATATTTAATGGGCTCTCCAGCCCATAGATTTGAAATATGTAATGGGCTCTCCAGCCAATAGGTTTGAAATAGTGAGTGGGCTACTCCTCATGCCATTTTATGGACTGTCCAGCCCATAAATTATCAATACTGGGTGGGTTTTCAATTATTGCAGGGGCTCTCCAGCCCAAAGCCTCCAGCTATCCAGCCCAATCCCTTCACATCCCCCCATGGTTCCAGCAGCATTTTTTCTCGCCAAAGTCTTGACTGTGCAGAGGGTCCCAAAGTTCTTGTCCCTTGCATTTAAAAACATGTACCCTCACAACTCCTCAGCTGATCGGGTGTTTAGAAAATATGGTACAGGGCCTCATCTGACTGGCTGAGCTTCCCATCAAACAAAAACCTAAATATTGTGAGGTTAATGTCATTTGTTGTAATTTATTTTGGGCTCTCCAGCCCAGCCAGTCTGCTTTGGTAGGCTTGCCCTCTTTGAAATGGCTGGATTTTTCAGCAAAACAAAAAATATATGTGTTTTTTGTTGGTTTGAATTTTGGACTTTCCAGACCAGCCATGTTTCTGTACCAGGGCTTGCCTATTTGTAGGCCTTTTCAATCTCACTAAGCAGATCCCATTGCCCAGCTCTCCTCACTTGTCGAATGAAGTCTACAGTCTTGGAGCGGCCCCTGTAGCTGTTGCATCCATATCCTGGGATGGGCAGTAAGGCTATCCAGCCTATCCATGACTGATGGGCTATCCAGCCCAGGTGTGGCTAGCCAGCCCAGTTGCAGCCAAAGTTCTCATGCAACCTTGGCACTTGGCACTCCTCAGGCAAGACTTCTTGGTGACATAGCTGGTGTGATAGCATTCCTTGCCTGGGAATGGCTCAGGTGAAATTGTGGGCTCTCCAGGCCAAAAACTTTTTTCAAGGCTATCCAGCCTAAAAAGGTTTTCAAGGCTCTCCAGCCCAAGAATTGGCTGTCCAGCCAAACAGATTAATGCAGCCAAGCTGGCAATGGGTCACCACATAGTCCAGATCCATGGACTCAATCACATTCCAGAAGGTGTTGTCTCCCCCTTCCCAGTCCTCGAGCTCTTCAGGACTCCTGGGCAAAAGGAATTGTTGTTTGTTTGTTTTTTTTTGGTGGTGAAAAAAATAAAGTAAATCTATAAAAACATATTGATCAGCAACCAAAAATCTTTTCTGCCCATGGTAAATCTTGTCCCTGGTCTCCTCCTGCTCCCCAACTTCCTGTGCAGCTGCCATCTTGATCCCATCCTTGGTTCCATCCTCCATCCCAGGACTCACTCCAACCAGCCCAGGTTGAGTCATTCCAGCCCCACTCTGACCCCTCCCCTGTGTTTGCTGCCGGGGCTGCAGAAAAGGGTGGCTCCTCTGTGCTCCTCCCTCCTCCTGATCCCTTGCCTGCTCCTGGGTTGTTCCAGGGTGCAGTGCTGAAACCTCCTGTGGCTGTTGGATCTGCTGCTGGTGCTGCTTCTCCTCCTGTGGCTGAGGAAGCTGGTGCTCCTGTGGCTCTGGCAGCTGGTGCTGCTGTGGCTGTGGCTGGTGCTCCTGTGCCTGTGGCTGCTGGTGCTCCTGTGCCTGTGGGGGCTGGTGCTCCTGTGCCTGTGGCAGCTGGTGCTCCTGTGCCTGTGGAAGCTGGTGCTCCTGTGCCTGTGGTGCCTGTGGGGGCTGGTGCTCCTGTGCCTGTGGGGGCTGGTGTTCCTGTGCCTGTGGAGGCTGGTGCTCCTGTGCCTGTGGGGGCTCCCCAGACTCTTGCAGTTGGTGGTGGTGCAGTGGCTCCTCCTGTGGGTGGTGCTCCAGCAGCCTTGCTTGTCACTCCTTGGTTGGCTGTGGCTGCCCATGGGTTGACACCATGCCCTAATTGGGCTGCTGCCGCAGCTCCCAGGACTGCTTCATTCATCCTCTCCACCATGATTTCGTAGAAATCTTGCTCCACCATTTCTGCCAGGGAGCAGGAAATTGGTGAATGTGCATGGTTATGGCTCAAGGCTATCCAGCCTAAAAACTGAAGGCTATCCAGCCCAACAACCACAATTTTATATGTGCAATAATATGTTTTAATAGCTTAAACTTATTTACCCCCAACATAAAACATGGTTATGCAGCCCAAGAAAATTGTGCAGAATCCTGTGGTGGTTTCTTTCCTGCCCAACCCAGTCCTGGTGCCACCTCCTTCTTGACCCTCTGGAGGAACATCCTGGAGCTTTCCCAGTCTGCCTTGTTAATCCCAGTGTGGGATTGGGTGTACAGGCAGATCTGGAGCAGCCACATGCCCACATCCATGCCAGGGTTGTGGAACTCCATCAGGGCCCTCATGTTCTGTCTCCAGACAGCACTGCCTCCTCCTCCTGCACCTGAAGGCATTCCCTTGCCACTGGTGTTCTCCACCCAGCCCTTCTTGCCCTTGCTCTCCTCACCCTTCTTGCCCTTGCCCTCCATGGCGATCAGGTGGTTCTCTGGGCGCTTTTCCAGGGTTTTTGAGCCCCACTTCTGGTCACACCACAAATCACAAAACAGAAATGCTTTGGGCTATCCAGCCCACAGACATGCTTTGGGCTATCCAGCCCACAGGGATGCTTTGGGCTATCCAGCCCACAGGGATGCTTTGGGCTATCCAGCCCACAGAAGCTTTGGGCTATCCAGCCCACAGAAATGCTTTGGGCTATCCAGCCCACAGAAGCTTTGGGCTATCCAGCCCACAGAAATGCTTTGGGCTATCCAGCCCACAGAAGCTTTGGGCTATCCAACCCACAGAAATGCTTTGGGCTATCCAGCCCACAGAAATGCTTTGGGCTATCCAGCTCACAGAAATGTTTTGGGATATCCAGCCCACAGAAATGCTTTGGGCTATCCAGCCCACAGAAATATATATATATCCAGCATACTTTACCATGTGCCAGCACACACCTCATTTTTTCTTTGCACATGTCCCCCTACTTGTTCAGCTTCTTCTCCTTGTAGGCCTTCACCTCACCCACAGTCTTGCCATTTTCCAGCATCTTCTTCAGATCTCTTGCCAACTTCTTGCTGTGCTCCAGGGTGCTACTCTTCACTTGCAAGATCTGCCGACCTCCTTTGATCCTCACAGCACAGCTCATCACTTTGTTGTAGGGCATCAAAATCAAGGGCTGTGCCACTGTTTCATCATCTCCCAGCTTGCCAGTGGGTACAGGTGCAGAAGCAGCAGCTGGCTTCTTGCAGGTCCCCTTAGCAGCAGGCCTTTTCTTGGCCACTTCAGCCTTCAGCAAACCCTTCCTCACAGGGATTGGCTCAGCCTTCTTGGCAGAAGCCAGCAAGCTTTCACCTTCTGACTCCTGGTCCTGGGTGGCAGGGATCTGGTACTCTTCCAAAGCAGCTGCTGTGCCAGGGCTTACTCCTTCCCTCTGCTTTTTCTCCTCCTTCTTCACTTTCTTTTTGGGGGTTGCAGCTATCACAGAACCTGCTCCTGACTTTGGTGCCTTCAGCCAGCTGGCTACCTCTTCCAGCTTGGCAGCTTGGATCGAAGTCAGCTTGGAGCAAGCTTCAGCAAGCCTGCCCTCATCCCTGCCAATTCTCCTGGCATGGTTGCACACCACCAAAATCCCATCTGCAAAGGCCTTGGCAGCATTTCCCTGCTGGCTGACTGGGAACCTCTCCTTCAAGCCAGGAAACTGCTTCAGCACCTCACCAAACACACTTTTCAGGGTGGAGTACTTGAACTCTAGGGTGGGGCTCACTTTCAGCAAATCTCTTATCACATGCTGCACTTCTCCCAAGGCACTTCCTCTCACAGCATTGCTTGACTCTAGGTGGAAGTAAGCACCCAAGCAGAAACTGGCACAGACCCCAGCTTTCTGCACATGACTCAGGCAGGTGTCAAGGAGGTGCTCCTCATCCACGTCAGGAACTTGTCTCCTCCTAGCTCCTCCCTTCTGGGCTTTAGACTTGGACATGTCAAAGGATCCCTGCAGAACATAATGATTTGCAGAAAACCATCTGCAGGCTATCCAGCCTAGTGCCATGTCCTTTGTGGGGCTATCCAGCCCATTTCAAGCCCATTGAAAGCTTTCCAGCCTATTGCCATGTGCTTTGTGAAGCTATCCAGCCTATATCCAGGTGAAGCTATCCAGCCTACAAGGGCTATCCAGCCCAGCCCTTGAAAGCTATATATATCCAGCCATTAAATAAGGAAGCAACCCTCATTTTGTTGTATTTTAGAACTTTTGTCTAATCAGGCAAATTCAATGGAAAATTCAAGTGAAAATTCAATAGAAAATTCAAGTGAAAATTCAATAGAATTTTCCTTTTTTTCAATAGAAAATTCAATCGTTTTTTTTGCTTTTCACTTGAAAAAATCAATATTTTGTAAAATTCAATCGCCACTTGAAAATACAAAAAAAACAATATTTCACTTGATTTTTTTCAATTGAGGATGCTCTGGGATGGACCTTCAAATTGACTTGGGCAGTCCACAAGGATCAGGTGATATGCAAATTCCCACCACCATGGGGCTTCAAATTGACTTGGACTTTCCACAAGGATCAGATGATATCCAAATTCCCACCCCCATGGAACTTCACATTGATTTGGAATGTCCACAAGGATAAGATGATATCAAAATTCCCACCCCCATCGAACTTCACATTGACTTGGAATGTCCACAAGGACCAGATGATATCAAAAAATTCACCCCCATGGAACTTCTCATTGACTTGGACTTTCCACAAGGATCAGATGATATCCAAATTCCCACCCCCATGGAACTTCACATTGATTTCGAATGTCCACAAGGATCAGATGATATCAAAATTCCCACCCCCATGGAACTTCACATTGACTTGGGCAGTCCACAAGGATCAGGTGATATCCAAATTCCCACCACCATGGAACTTCAAATTGACTTGGACTTTTCCATATAGATGATATCCAAATTCCCACCCCCATGGAACTTCACATTGATTTGGAATGTCCACAAGGACCAGGTGATATCCAAATTCCCACCCCCATGGAACTTCACATTGATTTCGAATGTCCACAAGGACCAGATGATATCAAAAAATTCACCCCCATGGAACTTCTCATTGACTTGGACTTTCCACAAGGATCAGATGATATCCAAATTCCCACCCCCATGGAACTTCACATTGATTTCGAATGTCCACAAGGATCAGATGATATCAAAATTCCCACCCCCATGGAACTTCACATTGACTTGGGCAGTCCACAAGGATCAGGTGATATCCAAATTCCCACCACCATGGAACTTCAAATTGACTTGGACTTTTCCATATAGATGATATCCAAATTCCCACCCCCATGGAACTTCACATTGATTTGGAATGTCCACAAGGACCAGGTGATATCCAAATTCCCACCCCCATGGAACTTCACATTGATTTCGAATGTCCACAAGGACCAGATGATATCAAAAAATTCACCCCCATGGAACTTCTCATTGACTTGGACTTTCCACAAGGATCAGATGATATCCAAATTCCCACCCCCATGGAACTTCACATTGACTTGGACTGTCCACAAGGATCAGATGATATTTTTTTTCCCTCTCTTGTATACCTTGCAGGCAAGCATCTCGAAGCCGATGGCAATAACAAACTCTGAGAGACATGCATTTGATGGCAGAACATATCGCAGGATATCAAACCAGATTCCAATCAGGGACCCAATGGGATCTACAAATCCGGAGGCCAGTGGATTCCTTATTACAATAAAGAGAAGCCTGAATCAAAATTGACCAAAGTGCTTTGGGGTGTCGAAGTTTCAAGTGCAAAGGAAAGGCTGACAAGGTAGATAGGCCAAAGCACGTGCAGTGCTTGGCCGCGTTGTAGTCAACTTCAAGTGTTGGGAAAGCTGGTCGCAAGAAATGTTTCCAATAGCACTTGAACCTTTCAATTAATTAACAGCCCAAAGCTCTGACCTACGTCAAACACACCAGGAACAGAGCCATGCTCACTGATGACGTCGATCATGAAGAATGCCCATGGAGTGTACTCAGACAAGTGACCAGATGCCTTTCCCCAATGTGAATCATGTATTGATGAGACAATGATGTTCTTCAATCTGTGAGGAAGTTTACGGTGTCTAGGGAACACAACATGACTCACATCAGCAGGCATAACACGGTCAGAATGAGCAGAAATCCAGCTTTTGAGAACAGGATACCTATCCCCAAGCAAAGCCCACATGGAATTCGGAATTTCTGCCCGTCGATCCAACAGATTAAGAAAAGCACGTTCAACAGTAGCAGTCTGCAGTGATCGGGCGCATGCACCACGGCACAGACACAAGACTTGGCTCTTCTTACGAATCCGTTTCAAGGGCGCACATGTGCAATTCTGGGCTGGACTAACTTTAACACCAGAAGATTCAATGAATTCAGCGTCCAATCCATATTCTTGCAACATGGCGCTAGAAGTGTTCTGACAAAATTGACGTATCAAATGGCTCTGAAGATCCAGATCCCAAGCAATTTTACGGGTCAAATCATCCAACTGGTCTTTGAACAACTGATCAGCACAGGCCTTGGCCAAGTCATCAGCTTTACGGATTCCTTCACTTAGATCAGGGTTCTGGTTCTTTCATCGACCGTGAGCGGCCACTTTTAAGACAGTTGCTGTCCCAAGTCGGCGGGTCTCAGCCTTACACACTGATTCCCAAGCGTCGAGGTTGTCCCATCCTTTCAACACGCTCAATTCAAAACCATTGTTCTGCAAAAGTTCATAACCTTTGACAACGGTGGCGCAGTCGGAATAGACGGTAACATTACCACTGAAAAGCCTTAGGGCGATTGCCAGTGCAAGAGTTTCAGCTCTCTGGGAAGAATGATCGGCGCCTTCTACGGGAAAGGAAAAGGACCCCACCTCTTATGAGTATATACCCACAGCAGCCCTTGCAAACCGTCGACATTTGGAGTAGAAGCAGCTCCCATCTATAAAGATATCTAGATTATGGTGTAGAAGGTAAGGCCTACCATGCGGAACATGGACATGGTCATGTTGGTGGAAAAGCTTCTTCCTTCTATCGAGAACGGAATCGTCTTCAAAAATAATCCCGGTGGTCCAACTAGTATTGGGAACGGAATCAGGGATATCTGGTTTCTGCAAGTAAGTGCATTGTTGGAAAATATGCAAGTGCGCGGCTGTCTCAAAGCAGTGCTGGCAGCAATCACTTGTTGCTAGCCCAGCTTTGAACTTTCGTGGACCATCAAACATTGACCCGGTGAACAGAAATTGCAAAATGCGTCTAGCATGCTGCATGCTAACCGGAAGAGATCGTAGTTTGCTTGCAACCACCCCCGATAGATCATAATCTGTCATGTCATTGTCGACGAGAAATCTCATCAAAGGAATATCAAGAGGCCTGTCGCGAACGTCCCACAAGTTTTCATGCCGCTGAGCGGATTGCAAAAACAGCCGGTGTCTGATTGATCGTTCGAGTTCTGAGGAGAAGAATTGCTGGCTTCCGTAATTCAAATTGAAATCGACGTCGTTCTGTCTCTGAAAGACAAAGGTGTCACCCACGGGCTCCCAATGAAGTTCTTTGAAGATTCGGGCTAAGACAACAGGAGCGCCATTGCGGGTGTCATTGTCGCGAACATTGTACTTGCGTGCTTGGGCTAAAATTGTGTGGGCTAATTCTGGGTCAGACCTTGCCAACTTTCTGTAGGTGGAAAGAACATGATGGACCCATTTTGCCCAGGGATCTACCCAAATATCGGAATGAGTTGATACTGCCAAGTAAGGACATCGCGTCTTATTTTTCAGGGGAAGATGCAATTAACCACAGCAGTACGCAATTTCTTCAGGGAACCTTTGGAGGGGCCTTGAATTTCTGAGCCCCATGGAACTTCACATTGATTTCGAATGTCCACAAGGACCAGATGATATCAAAAAATTCACCCCCATGGAACTTCTCATTGACTTGGACTTTCCACAAGGATCAGATGATATCCAAATTCCCACCCCCATGGAACTTCACATGGACTTGGACTGTCCACAAGGATCAGATGATATCAAAATTCCCACCCCCATGGAACTTCACATAGTCCGCGTGTCTGTTAGTTTCCGAATCTGCGGTTTTAGTTTCCGACTCCGCGCGTGCAGTTTCCGAATCTTAGTTTCCGAATCTGCGGTTTCAGTTTCCGAATCCGCGCTTTCAGTTTCCGAATCTTAGTTTCCGAATCTGCGGTTTTAGTTTCCGACTCCACGGTATTAGTTTCCGAATCTGTTTCCGAATCTGCGGTTTTAGTTTCCGACTCCACGGTATTAGTTTCCGAATCTGAGTTTCCGAATCCGCGCTTTTAGTTTCCGAATCCGCGGTGTTTGTTTCCGAATCCATCTCCAATTTTTGAAAATTTCAGATTGGCCAATTTGACTTTTAATTGATCCCCTTTAGAAAACAATTTAAAAATCAAGCTGCCATTTGTGGATCCCCCCCCCTAATACTAAAAACTAGTCAACCCCGGGGTGTTTAGTATTAGGGGGCTAGTCCCAATCCCCTAAATCCAAGCTGCCTGGCTGCTCTACCTGACAGTGTTTTGCTGACACGAAACTGTTTGGCTGCCTGAAAGCCACCCCTCTGCCTTGCTGTCTGCAAGGTCTTTCTGAGCTGGCTGGAGTCTTGAATTTTGAAAACCCCATAAAAACCTATGTTAAGGGTTTCCCTTAATTTTAGGGGGTTAAAAAAAAGAATCCAAGACTCCAGCCACTGTACTTCCTGGCTGTCTAGCCGCCTACGCATGGACTGTATGTTTTCCTTCGCTGGCTGCCTTCTTCTTTCTGAGCTGGCTGGAGTCTTTAATTTATATATACCAGAGACATACTTAATTATAATTATGTTGTAAAGGTTTAAGCGTAATTAATGAACACGTATCCCCATTAAAGACTCCAGCCAGCTCTCCACTACGCCTGCCTGGTGCTCACTGTCTGGCTGAGCTGCAGGCCTTGCCAGGTCCTGTCTGAGGGCTGGCTGGAATCTTGAACTTATATTTCCCGCAAGACAACCCTAACTGCACCACCATAGCCAGCTGCATGGCGGTCCTTCCTGCCTGCAGCGAGTCAAGACTTGCTGTCTCACTACCTGCCAGTAGCTCTGCCAGCTTTCTTGCTGAAAGCGGTCCCTGGCCATGTCTGCCTGGAGACCGCACCACTCGTCCTGAGTGCGAAAAGGTTTGGAGAATAATGAATGTAGGGAGGAGATTAATGTAGGGAGGAGGTATGTATATATAATGTTGGGAGAATAATGTAGGAGGAGGTATATGTCAGAACATGGAATCTAATTACATGGAGATCTAATTAATTACTTTTATTCTAATTGTTGTGAACTAGAGAATGGGACTTGTTAATTCATCATATTGTTGAATGGAACCTGAGTAATTAATGATATCAAACTAATAAATTTGGATAGAATTCTTCATTGCCTATGTGATTGATGAAATTGCTGCCTAGCTGCCTGTCTGCCTTCCATGCAGCTGACTTTCTTCCCTATGAGGTGCAGTTCCTCCTGCATGTCTGTGACGCTGGCTGCCACTTGCTGCAGGGCCGCTGTTTGCATCTCCTTGGTTGGCATCTGGCTGTGCAAATGAAACTTGAGAAAACAATGAGATACCTGTCTGTTCTGGAAATCACTGGCTGATGATTGGAAATCTGTCTGTTTGGCTACCTACTGAAAGATGGATGGCTTTTTCAATCTGGCTCTCTGGCTCGCTGAAAGTCACCCCTCAAGCTGTGTGCCAAAAGTTCACAGCACTTGGTGGTATAGTAGAATACCCAATGACTCAATTTGTATATGTATATGTATATCTATCTATCTATCTATCTATCTATCTATCTATCTATCTATCTATCTGAGCCAGTCTAAAAACTCTCCTGTTCATGTTTAGTAAGGCTGTTGTCATAGCGATCTCATGCGTAAGCAAAACCCTGAGCGTCGTAAGGCCGCGTAAGGACTTTTTGCAGTATCATGTTGCGTAAGGGCATGCGTAAGCAGATATAAATGACATCATTTGTGGATTTCTGTGGTGTTGGTTTCTTTGCAACACAGGATGCAGTGTCACGTAACTGGAGTCATGCTCATCTCATGATATGAAGAAGATCCCCTTTTTTCATGTATGGCAATCGATTTGCTACTTGTTATGTGTCCAACAATGATTCTACATTGGTTCTTTTGATAAACCAAGACGGCTAAATGAGCTGTTTGGAGTGCAGCATGGAGAACAAATATGCCCTATGGAAACGTTTGAAGGAAAAGCGCAGGTATTACAAACATAGCATGGGTGGAGATATCTACTTTGGGTACGTGAAAGGGATCACTTTGCAATTTGAAGACAGTGCTATAACTACTGATACCGTTGAGGGGATTTCGGCAAAATAGGAAGTTAGGGGCAGCATGGAAAAAACTCAAAAAACAAAACGCATGGAATTTAGTATTAAAAAAAATCAAACTCAAAGTAACAATTCTTTTTTGGGTATAAGAACCATTTTACACCAAATCATGTTCAGAAAGATCAAAGCACCAAATGGTGTTGCTGACAGCGACTTTTTTGTCACCTTCTCTAGCCAGTGGATGGCACAATTTGAATAAATTCGGGCCAATGTGCAGACAATTTGTGGCAATGATGGAGTATGAGTGGGCGTGTTTTATTTTTTCAAGTTTTGATTTTGGTATTCTCAAAATGCATAATTATTGTGACTTCAGTGCATTTTTCATCATTTCTCCCTTCAAATCTCAAAGATATACAAAACTTATGGACATCTCCTAAATTAGTAATTTGACCTACAACCAAATTCACTATAGTTTGATTAAATTTAGGGCAAACATTTACTAGTGCATTTTTTGATAACCTAAAGATACTTACCTTACCTACCTAAATTAAGTTACTACTTTTATACCTATGCTTTTAAGTGTTTATTGTTTGAATGAACATATGTCACATATATGTTTTCTGTTTTTCTTTGCAACTGGGTATGGTGCAGAATTTGTATCAATGTTGATGTGGTTTGCGCATTTTTTCTCATTTTTATTGCATTTGCATGCGTGTATTGATTGCTGATGTAAGGTTTGTCCAGTGGGTTTACTTGTGAGAAAAGCTGTGCGAACGGATTAGGGGTTTGTTTCCTTCTTTTGAACAACTACTTCTTAAATTTTCAATAATTTGTACATGTTACCTATGTGACCTTCTTCCTTCTTATGATTCACTGTGCTGCCTGTGACTGTACTTGATTTGCTTCTGATGATGCATGTTACTTATGCATGAAAGCATTGTGGAAAAAGAAGCTGAAACCAATGATTTTTGTTGAAGGGTATTTCTGTCCACCTACCTTGTTTTTGATTGCTGTTGGTTTTGAGTTGGTTGCCATGTTGGCCGTATAAGGGCAAGGGCCCATTTTTGATCAATCAGCTTGTGAAACCCCCAAAAAATTGTTTAGTCAGCTGGCATAGAAGTCGTCATTTGGTGCTGCTGTTAGTGAAATGTTTACTTGAGGTCATTACTTGTGTATCTTGCTTGAACTGTTTTTTTGAAAAAATGTGAGTATTAACTTAACACATGTTTCCCTTCACTGAGATGTATCTGAAATACGTTCATTTAAGTGATAGTTTTAGTCACTCCTTGCCTGAGATGATGTATCTCTGATGACTGCAAGTTGTCTGGTGTGTTGCCACTTTGTTACACAGTTGGAAATGGTGTTTCAACTTGTTCTCGGCTAATCATGAGTTGAAAATCCCATGGATATATGTTGTATATACTATGAATGTTTGCTGATTTTTGTCCTGAATTCAATTTGGATATGTCTCAGGGTGAGGTGTCCTTTTTGGCCCCCAAAATATCACTTTGAAGAGCGAGGAAGGACACCTCATTTTGAGACATCGCTATATGTAGATTTTACAAACTTCACAAGAAACTTCGAGTCAAGGCTCTATCACTTTCTATTTTTTGTCATTTTGATGAAACTATTTTGAACTTTTGATAAGCAATAGGAAAAAAATAGTGTGCAGTTCATATGCAGCTGGTATGCTGTTTTGAAAACGTCATAATTATCGTTTTGCAAAAAGGTATGGTTTTTGGTTGAAAATCAAAAAATCAAACTGCATAAGAACTGCATACAGTCTTTCTTTTTTCATCAACATTTCAATAGAACATCATCAGAAATGCATAAGAAGTTCAGAAAGAATCATGGAAGAAATCCGAAGGCAAACAAACGTTGGCTATATCTTGGGAAATTTTTATATACATTACGAAGTGGAACTTCTTGTTAAACATACCCACAAGAATCCAACATAATTTTCACAAGTAATTCAGAATTCATTTGTTCATCGTTCTTTTTAATCTGCACCAGAAATGATCAAAATAAACGATTGACTTAGTTTCATGCAAATGCATGCAAAAAAGAAGCAATGCCACAAGTAATCATTTGGCCTTGGCAGCTGTCCACAAATAGAGCATATGGGTTACAGACGTAACAAGTTCAATAAATGACATGCTGAATACACGAGTATCAGTTTACTATACAAAAAATAGTACAAGTGATGATGCCTCAACATAGGGGTGCCCCAAAGCTTTAAATCCCAATTGAAGAATGTACACGTTGGGGCACCCCTATTTTTTGACAAGTATATATTTTGCATATTCATATACTTACATTTTTATTTTCGGTATGGACAAGATACGAACAACAAATACGCACATCGCATTTTACAAGTAAAATGCTGCAACCAAGACATTTCACAGACAATACAGCTTGCCACAAGAATTAAACGGTAGTCAACTCTTTCCAAATATACAAACAAATGTTTTCAGCTGGTTCATTACCGGAGGATTCAAGTTGCCAGTCTTGTTTATTACCTGAGATTCTGTGATGAAAGAAATGGCATTGTTTTTAGAGGTTCATGTGATGAAACGTGATGATTATTCATGGATGATGCTACTTGAGACATGTGCTGATGTTGCAACAAATCTCATGTCCACCAAGTTAATACCTTGAATTTACATAGTGATTAAGAACAGTGGCACCTCAACTCCCAGGGTGTTGTTGGTGCACACAATGTTTTATATGATTTTATCTCACAAGGATTTGTGAATTACACAAGTAATTGTGAATTACATTTAAGATCATTTAAGTAACTTTGCACTACCCTCAAGTAACTATGAATCAAATTGCACATCATGACACATAAGTTGCCTGAGAAAGCTGCCTGAGAAACATCAAAAACACATACAACACAAGAAAATGCAATGCACGTTTCATGCATTTCAAATTTTGGTTACAACTTAAATCAATTTAGGATGTCGCCACAAATTTTGACCAGATTTTTTGATTTACGTAAATTAGACTCCTAAGTTAATTTACTAATTTCGGAGACTCAGGGCACAATGTTTGTACAATGTTCGTACAATGGCCAAAAGTTCGTACAATATTGTACGAACTTTAGTGGTAGATTGTACGAACATTGTACGAACTTTTTTGGCCATTGTACGAACATTGTACGAACATTGTACGATCATGGTACGAACATTGTAGGGACTATGCACACATTGGCCCAAATATTGTACCAACATCGTATGAATGAACCATAGACCTGCAATATATCATCCTAAATCGGCAGAAAATATCAAGCTGTCGATACTTATGGCCTATAACGGTTTATCAGATTTTCAATCATTAGAATATGCGAGTGCCTGATTTTCTTTCTTGTGCGGTTTATGTTTGACCGAAAAAACCGAGCCAAACACACCCTTTCAAACGTGACCAACCAAGCCTTTGCTTGTCATGCCAATCATGTCAGCCTCAAAAACGTGTGCCTCTCCATGGTTTTCGCCTGCAAACTGTTACAGTCCTAGTTGTGTTTTTGTACACCAAAATCCAATTGCGTAGAATTGTCACCAGAAATGCTTCTGGAAATCACAAAGCATGTTTGAATGCGAAACAAAGCTCTTCATTATCATTTCAAATTATATCATTTTTTGAAACTACCGAGGATGTGAACATCATTTCAAAAAATCAATATTTTTGTTAATATCCTTGACGGTCAGATTTGCATCATTCTGGAATCGCAGCATATCTGTGTTAGTGGTTTTGTGTTTGTTTTTTTTGTATTTATATTTAGGTTAATTGTTATATTTGTTTGTTTGTTTTTGCAACTTGCAATGCAGCCTCCAAGATCTATGTTAATGGTTTCCCACATGTTTCTACAAAATGTTGCACCTAGGAAATCCAAATAAACATCTATGCTGTCTATGCTAGTGGTTTTGGATGGATTTGCACTTGATGCCCCATATCTATGTTAATAGGATCCTGAACGATTTTGGCATTTTTTAGCATGTTTGTTCAATTTTCGGATCTATGTTGGGTTTTTTTCATGGATTTTACTCGTAACCCATTACATCTATGTTAGTAGAATTTGATATTTTTGAAACCAGTCTGGTATCTATGTTGGGGGTTTTGTATCGATTTTGCACTTGGTCTATCTTACTGGCCTAAATGAACTCGGTATGTTTCATGAATCAGTTTCTGGTCTATGTTAGAGGGCGTGCACATGTTTTGAAATCATCTTGACAGGTCCATGTTAGTGGGTCTTGTTTTCTAAAACCAGTGAAGTGTTAGTGGCAAATTCAGTTTGGGCAATCTGACGATATTGGGAAAATCCACAAACATAGATCTGTGAATTTTCTGCGCATCCATGTCTTTGGACTCGTGTATGTTTTGAAACCTTGCGGGAAACACAAAAAAACAGAACTAGCATGACTCTAAACAGTTTCCAAAGACTGTTTATGTTAGCTGGAGTTTTCATACATGTCCATTTGTTGGTCCCACCGCTATGTTGGTGGCCTTTTGGGGGCTGTTCCCATCTATGTTAGTGTTCGACGTTTTCAACAAGAATGTAAAATCGCATGCTTCCACTCGGGGGCAACTTGGTCAAGCCAATTTGTCCCAATCTTTCCACTATCTACTTTACTCATGGTTTCTAGTTGGGTGTGTTTGCATGGTGCCACACCTGTTGTAGACTATGTTTGCCTCTGTTTCATTAGATGGGACATTTGCAAAAGCAAGGTGCGGATCCATGTTTCTCTCAATCTTTTCAAGCTAATGCAGGTCTGTGCTAGTGATCAAAGTGGGTTTTGCGTTTTGCCGCACAAGTCGCAGGGCCTACCTTTGCGGTATTAAACATTCTCAATATTATCGCAACTCCTGATGGAGAGATATATATATATTTATATTTTAGTCCTTCATTTCAATCTAGCATGTTGCCAAGAGCTACTGTATCTCAAGGTCTATGTTAGTGTGAGCGTTGAGTTCCAGAGTGCGCAGTGCACAGGGGCTCCAACTAGAACACAACCATGATTGTAGAACCTCTCTGGGTCTATGTTAGTTCTTTTATTTCTGCGCTTGCATTGTGTCCGTGGTGCTTTTGGACCCAACATGAATATCAATTGCCGGGTGATGAGCTTCGTTAAAGTCTTGAATCTGATCCTCCAGGTGATCGTTATATAGTTTTAGGTAATCTAGGTCCATCCAGAATTGCTAACATAGACCTCGGCATTGAAGTGTGGAAAATACAGGCCCATAGAAAACCACTAACATAGGCTCCCATTTGGGGTTGAGGAAAAACATAATGAATACCGCAAACAGAGACCCCGTGGATTGAGCTGCAAGACGCAAAACCCGTTTGAATCAATAACATAGACATTCAATATCATTCCAAATGAAACACAGAGTGTATAACCACGAACATGCAAAGGATCACTGACATAGCTCCTGCAACGACTGACCAACAACACAGACCTAACAAAGTCCAGGCAGATTCACCAAACATTAAATGTTCATTCAGGCTACTAAAACTAAAACAGATGTGGAGAAATAAATGCAAAATCCATACAAAATTACTTTACTTCGTGTGATCCCCACCATGACATTTATACATTTTCTTACTGGCAAATCTTCTGGCATTCTATCTGACATATCTTCTGACATTCTATTTGGCATTCTATCTGGCATATCTTCTGGCATATGATCTGGCATATCTTCTGGCATATCTTCTGGCATTCTATCTGGCATTCTATCTGGCATATCTTCTGGCATTCTATCTGACATATCTTCTGGCATTCTATCTGGCATATCTTCTGGCATATATTCTGACATATCTTCTGGCATTCTATCTGACATATCTTCTGGCATATATTCTGACATATCTTCTGGCATATCTTCTGGCATATCTTCTGGCATATCTTCTGACATATCTGGCATATCTTCTGGCATATTTTCTGGCATTCTATCTGGCAAATCTTCTGGCATTCTATCTGGCATTCTATCTGGCATATCTTCTGGCATATTATCTGGCATTCTATCTGGCATATCTTCTGGCATATATTCTGACATCTCTTCTGGCATTCTATCTGGCATTCTATCTGGCATTCTATTTGGCATTCTATCTGGCATATCTTCTGGCATTCTATCTTGCAAATCTTCTGGCATTCTATCTGGCATATCTTCTGGCATTCTATCTGGCATATCTTCTGCACATTCTTTGTCCATATCTTTACATGAGGTCCGGCAGGGAACACTTGGCGTGGATACTCGCGGTTGAGGTCCGGCAGGGAACACTGGGCGTGGATGGTCGTGGTTGAGGTCCGGCAGGGAACACTGGGCGTGGACTGGTTGAGGTCCGGCAGGGAACACTGGGCGTGGATGGTCGTGGTTGAGGTCCGGCAGGGAACACTGGGCGTGGGTGGTCGTGGTTGAGGTCCGGCAGAGAACACTGTGGATCGCGGGTCGCAGTTAAGCAAGGACGACGAGGACGACGAGGACGACGAGGACGACAAGGACGACAAGGATGACAAGGAGGACGAGGAGGAGGAGGAGAGGAGGACGAGGCAGGAGGAGGCGGAGGAGGAGGAGCAGGAGGAGGAGGAGGCAACTGACATAAAATCTAACAACCCTCACCTGGCAGGTGGGGAAAAACACAAACGTAGGTTTTCATGTGGACTTGCCAAGAGGCAAAATATGTGGGAAACCACTAACATACCACTAACATATATAGATCATGGAGAGAGCGCTGCGAATTACAAAACCACAAACACCACCAACAACTCACATAGATTTTAAGTTTCAAACAGAAAGAAACACATAGGAGGACTAAAATAGATGTTGGAGCATGCAAGCCTGATGTGAGCCTGACCTCCCAGAAAACAGACGAGCTGGACTGAACAATGCTGTACAATATTGAACCGCATCAGGTCGAAAATGGTAACAGATGCTGTTTATTTTTGCTTGTAAATAGTAAAAAAAACATCCCGATTCTTACATACACCATTTTACCTCGCACAAACCTGTAGTCGTAACTCCAAATGACAAATGTTGTTTTTCTCGGAGGTTTCCGTTCAGGCCCTATATGTTTCCAACCCAAACCCTTGAGTATCGCCAACTTAGCGTTCTTCTTCTCATGTTTGGGTCATCATTTAAGTCGAATTTTGGTGGGAAGAATGTTGCCCATGTGTGTTTTTTGAAATGCCTTGAGGGGCGATGGTTTCCGGAGTTTTAGTTTTTTTCGAGGTGATTTTTATACAAATAAAAAACATCTATAAGAATATCGCTAAATAGTTTTTTGCTATATGCAAAAAGTTCATCCGTAAACCGAAATCAGCTCAATGGCTGTAGTAGCTCCATGTATGGTATATTTAACTACATAACTGGGTGATTTTTAGGGCAAATGTTGGTAAATGTTCCAGCACCATGGATCCTATGGGTATGGGTTTATCTTAAGATAGGATGAAACAGATGGATAACCTATCTTATTCATCTTGAATCATATCTTTAGATAACCATTTGGGTTTAAGATGAAACCCAAAATTTGATGTGTATTATCAGCTGGCCCATAGAAAAAATATATAGATCCAACACAAGATGGATATATATAGTTAGGTAATTCTATCCCAATATATGCACTTTAAGATATTCCATTAAGTCCCCATGTGTTCATGTTTAAAGCCAATTAACTCAACATTTTTTTTTCTGACAAATCATGTGGACCCAGGATTTATGACCTAGCCAGGGGTAATCCACGATTTGCAAACTCTATACCCTCCGAGAACTAAACGTGGCTTTCTGGAACCTATATCATCATCTCATGATGCATCCTCGCGAATTCCCAGCATTTTAGCTGGTTAAATCCCATGATGTTCATCTGTGGTATTTTTTTCCCATAACACATACTGTAATATATCGTAAAAATACCAAAAATGCCCATCTGTGTGTTTTACATTGTTTTACTCATGATATAACTATTACAAGCCGACATTATCCCATATTATCCTATATTATCCCATGTGATATAGCCCACAGTAACCAACAGTAACCATTATTAACCATGCTTATATCCTACACCGCAAATCATCCACCCATGCTAAGGTCTTTATGGCAGAAAATTCTGAGACCAAGGTGACCCCGTTGTGTCTGGCGGTCCCGGCAGGGGGGTTCGGTGACATGGCATAGCTGTGGATGGTTGCGAAATCCTGCACCAGTTGATAGATGGTTTATCCCATGATTTATAGGGTTTCAACCATCCAAGGTGCAAGATTTATTTCATCCACAGTAGTAATAATAGTAATAGTAGTTATAGTGACATGGATGATGATAAATCCAATAGATTCTAAATCTATTGGCTGCACGAGGACCCGACCAAGCCCCATCATTTGGGCGCCTGCCCCTACTGCGGCCCCACGAATCGTAAACCGGTGGTAACCCTGGTTTCTGAATGGGGATGAATGGGGATAAGTAGGGGCAATGTCCACTTACGACTATATTCCCCATTTTGGTTGGTGAGCATTTTGATGCTTAACACTTCAATTTGATGCTGAAATCCTAGGGTTTTTAAATAATCAGTTTATGATCTACTTACTAAGTGGGATCAAACACAAAGTCATCAGCCTTTATTGGTGATTAATCCCCAAGTGCAGAAAACGCTCCAGAGACAGGAGATTGTGGCCATTAAAGCGGCGTGGGGGGCAGCTCAGATTTGGGCAGTTCAGTTGGTCTCGGGCCGAAGATCCAGATTGGATGCTTTGGGTATGTTTGAACATGGGGGACTTACCTGGATTTACATTGATTTACCACCTTGATAGGGCTATATATATAGATACATATATATATATGGGATAATGATGATTCAGCAGTAGATTTAGATCGCCTAGCAGTTTCGAACAGGTGCTCCAAAGTTAGCTAAGTTGATTTATAACTGATACGTATAACATCGTATCTCCAGGCTTGGCTTCCTCTCGTTTGCGATGCACGTCAGGTCAATACGTAGTGGTTATTTTCCACTCAAAGAGAAGGGTTATCCCTCCATTCATAGGGGTTAGCGCCTGGTAAACTAAAATAGCTATGGAAAATCACCATTTTACTATGTAAATCAGCTATAAATGGCCATTTTCAAAAGCTATTTTGACATAACCAGAGGGTAATATACTCACTATATGCAAGGAATCCTTGCGATTGTCGGATGATCATAGCCCAGATACGATATTTTGGCCATGGCACATCGATGAATTTAGCCAAACTATCATAAACTCGTGCGTATAGATCTACAATTCTATCTATTACTGTATGTGCATTACACATGTGTATCTATTGTATATTATATATACACATATTATATAATATATGTAGACATAATATAATATATATACATATTATATATATTATGTATATATATATAATATATTGTATAGTTGTATCTAGATGGCATTATTATTTTTGTATAACGGTCTATCATCTAAATCTAATCTAATCTAAAATCCAACCTAAACCTTAAATCGAACCTAACCATCCATCTATATCAGAAACAAACTCTCCATGATACCCGCAGTTCAACCTTCTTGTGGCAGAAATAGATCTAGAAAACTTAAAAACCAACAAAAACGTAGATCATGTTCCGAACAGGAAGCCAGGGGTTTTCATTGGTTTTCCACAAGCTGGTGCCCCCCCAGTTATAAGTTGGTTTATACACCCCATCTAACTATAGATATAGTACCATAAACCATAGTTATTGGAGTTATAAACCAACTTAGCTATCTAGGGGGCACCACCTTGCACATTCTTTTGTATGTTTACCCTTGGGATACCCGGAACTCGGGATACGGATACGTTCTATCGCCAAGGTCCAAGAAGGAAGATCCCATCTTTGGCGGCTTCCCTGTGAGCCTTCTGTGCGGCCTCCCTGGGGTCTCAATCATCAAGGATTCACTAAGAAGATGGGATTAGACCTCTGGAAAACCATAGGAAAACCATAGGAAAATGGTGATTTAATGGTGATTAATCCATGAGTTTTACCATCCGGTGATGTCAAAATATAGTTCCTTCTTGAAAATGGTCATAAAACTAGTGAAATTTCCCATTGATAGCATGGTGATGTTCCATACTTTTTTCTATGTTTACCAGAGGGTATGCTAAATTGTAGGCATAACATGGTATAACACCTCGATGGTTACCTTGATCTTTGTGATTTTCTTTGGCTTTAGAGGTGACCAACGGATATTTTTTGGTTTCCTAAAATGGAAGTACCCCCAAATCATTCAAATTAGATCATGACTTAGTACAGGTTAACCCATGGTGATGATTGGGGAACCAAATTTTCTATGAACTCATATGTGAATATGTGAATACCTTATACCATCAGTTGTAGGATGTTTCATGATTCATCAACAAGATCACTGGCCATAAATCAGGTCTATTTCTTAGGCCTAAATTTCGATATACCCCACGATTCATGTGGCCAAAAGTATGGTACGTTTACGTAGCTCCATGTATTGAATCCTGGAGATCTCCTATTGATATGGCCATAGAAATAGTTTTTCTTTACCCATTGATAGCATGGTGATTTTCTCATCCGTTTTTTGTATGTTTACCAGGCCGGGTATATATTGAAAACTAACAGTTTGCTATGGAAAATCATCATTTTCAATGGGTAAATCCACTATTTCTATGGCAATTTTCTATGGAAAATCCCATGATAATAATCCCATTGACTTTTAAACGGGACCGGGCGATCGATCAATTGGATTGCTGTTCAACCGGATCAATCCACGAAATCTGGGGATATAAAAACCACCAACGGCCGAGGGTTTTGTATATGAGCGTGTAAGCAAGGTGAAGGCGAATGGCGAGAATGGGTCAATGTTTCAAGTTTTTAGCCATTTTGATGGTTGGGCTAATGATTGTGATTGATTCATGTTTCATATTTCATATTGTGTTTTTCATCATGTTCAATATTTCCATATATTTCCATCAACATCCCAGGAATCAAAGGGAGATTTACAAGTCGAATGCGTATTTGCAGCTATTCCTACTCACATATTTTTCACACTTTTCGGTGGCTGAATCCACCCGAAGCTTCGGAATTTGTGGTGGATCTGTTTTTTTGGAGTCGCCTTTTGGTGGGATGAGATTGACTAGTTGACAATTGCGTGGATGGTTCGACATCTGCGATACCCTTTGTGGTAATGAAACGTGGCTTGCAAGATATCAATATTATATATTAATATGATTCAATATTATAATATAATATCTAGATATATATATATATAATCTATATAAATATATATACTTTTGAAAATCACCATTCAATATTATATAGATAGATAATTTTCCCATACAAATGTCCATGTTTCCAAACCGGGGAGTTCCCAGCCATCCAGCCATGATGACACGGGTAGATTTTCAGCCTCGTTGGTGACCTAAGACGTTTATAATTTTATGGCAGTGTGTCAAAACCTTGTACCCCTGGTGAACATCAAAATAGCTGGGATTTATGGATGTTCATTCCCCTAAAAATGGTATTAATAGGTATTGATCCATACCCTTATGATGATCAATCATGGTAAATCAACTCTAAATGGCCAGTTTCATTATATAAATGGCCAGATAAATCAACTATAAATGGCCAGTTTCATGGCCAGATAAATCAACTATAAATGGCCAGTTTCATTATATAAATGGCTATATTGTATAGATCAATCAACTATAAATGGCCAGTTGCATGGGATATATCCATTGATAGCATGGTGATTTTCCCTAGTTATGTACCAGTCTACCAGGCCGGGTAGCTATCTTCAACCGGGTCCAAGCGGATTTCACCCCCATGAGGCGAGAGATCAACATTCTGAGGAGCGTGCGACATGAGAACATTGACGGGAGCACCCAGAAACGGCGCCATGGACATGTATGTTATTAATTAATGACCATTAATCACATTAATTATGGATTCATCACCATTATTAAGCCAAGAACTATAGTATACTATAGTCTATAGTTATTCACCGCTTATTAAATGGGATAACTATATGGGGATGGGTCAAAACCCTGGTACCCCTAGTGAACATCAAAATAGCTGGGATTTATGGATGTTCATCCCCCTAAAAATGGTATTAATAGGTACTCGTATTGACTCATAGCCATATAACATATCCAGTGTATATGAGTATCCGACAAAATTATCAGCCTTTGAAAGTAGTAGAGAGCTGCCTTGAACTTTGCTTGCCTTCACAACACCTTCATTCTACTTCTAGTTCTAGTACTAGTAGAAATTGCTGCTGAACGTTATCAAAGAGCGAAAATCTTCACAACCGACACGGGGAACAACTAATTTTGTCTGCTACTCATATATATATATATGTACATACACGTATATATATATATATATACATACATATATATATGTATGTATGTATGCATGTATATATATATATATATGAGCCACGGTCAAAATGGTTCAAGACTACTTTAGTATTGCAGGAGTTTTGTTGTCAGAGATGTGCACGAAACAGTGTAAAGCAATAGGGCCCTGATAGGGCCCCTCCAAAAGCGAAAACCTGGGACCATACACGACAATCCATTAAACTTGGCGTAAACCAAGACATGAAATGATGACTTCACCTCGCAACTCACTCGACCATAGAGCCAAAAAAATAGAAGACAATTCTTCTGCTGGATGAGCGGTTTTCAGGGTCGCGTTGTTAGTTGGGTGGCCCCATGTTGCCACATATTTTGTTGGTTACTCCATCATCATAGGCTAGCTTGCTTCGATTTATCGTGGATGTATCTGGATGTATCGAACTAAATAGATGGGGTAAGATAAACCAACCGATTTGTAACTGGGGTGGTACCTTTACAAAAAGGGTTAATTCATCACTGTAATCATCTATAATCACTCCCCCAAATATCAAATACCCTCGTATGGGCGACTCAAAATGAACCGTTTCCCTGCTACACAATGTTTGGATTTTAGTGTACTTGATAGTAGAGGGACGAAATGATTCATATGTGCTTAGAAACAATGAAATATCCCCATCGATCTCCCATAAACCATCCCCATTTGAAGAATTTGAATGGTTTGCCCTCTGATAATTGAACGTCACCATGGAAAATCAACATTTTTTTAAAAAAAAAATAAAGTTCCGGTAAATCAGCTCTATCTTTCGATGTGGAGAAACTCCCTCCCCATTCTCCCCATGATGTCTCCAACGTCGTGGGTTCGCCCAGGTGCAATTGCACGAGATCGCACAGACACCTCAGGGGGATCCCTTGATCGTCATGGAGTTCTGCCGCTCGCTTAGCAGGGCATGGATGGGTTGCTGGGGGTTGCTGGGATGACATTACGAATGTGATGACTTATGGATCATTCCCGAAAATTCCCTGCGTAAAACGCACCAGTAAGAAAAGGTGAACATAACATAACATAACTAGGTAATTTCTATGGTTTATGATAGATATATCATGATCTATCTGGGTAACTTGTAACGACCTCACACCGAACCCTGGAATCATGGTAAATAAGGGAAATCATCCCCTTTTATGGCCGAAATAGGCTGGGGATGACAACGTTAAGGTTTGTACATGTTTGTACCATCCGTGGGGACATTTGCGAAATGATGGGAATTCAAGAAAACACTGGGAATACCCTCTGGTAAACAAACATAGCTATTGAACATGGCCTATCTATCGTGGATTTACCTATGAATGATGATTTTCCATAGCTATGTTAGTTTACCAGAGGGTATGATCCATCACCCTGAATTTAAAACATCTTCCATTTTCACGGGATATCCTCTTCAATCCTCTTCACATGTTTTTTTGGAAATGCCAGCCATGTTCTACTCCATGTTTTGTTTTCCTCTCATCATCCTATCCATTTAAGGTCCAAACAACACCAACACAAAGTCCAGCTGCACATAACCACCACCTTGCGACGTTGCACGTGACGTTTAGCCGTTACGCTCGCCTCAAGGCCAAGCCTCGTTGCTGGAGCTGATTCACAGCCCAAAGCACGACTTGAGCTTTTCGGAGATCAAGTACATCATCCGCCAGGTGGGAATCCCCCGTGGCGTGTGGGATTGTGTCAATGGGGATATTAAGGATATCTTCAGATCTAACAGGGATGAAAACTGGGATTACTTGTAGGATATATTTCAGTAAGTTCATGATACAATCCTACTCTTACCCCCTGGTAAACTAACATAACTATGGAAAATCACTATTTTTCATGGGAAAATCCACTATAAATGGCCATTTTCAATAGCTATGTTAAATTACCAGAGGGTAATCCTACTCTTACTATCTACATACCAATTGCAAAAACATGTTCATTTTTGTTGTCGGGTTGTCGGTACCCCGTGTAACGTATTTCTTAAGGGAAAGTTTTTTTTTTACACATGATCGACTCAGCAAATCGACTCAGGTTTTCCTGGATGTCACGTTACGGCAAGTGAAACAGAAAGTTAGGAAAATCACCATAAATCAATGGGGAAAACCATTGGAAAATGAGGATGTCATGGGGATTAACCCTACTGTATCTGCTTGGTGCTTTGGAACATGAATGGATTATGACTTTCCATTCAGTTGGGAATGTCATAATCATCATAATCCCAATTTACGAATATTTTTCAGAGGGCTAGGTATACCACCAACCAGTATACATTTCACATCACTCACCAGTCATCAGTTTCCAGTTAAGAAATTTCGAAACTCTGCGGGCAGTGCTTGGCCACTGTTTATCCCCTGTTTATATACCCTCTGGTTATTTGTTACATAGCCATGTTAGATGGTTTACCTATTAAACTGGTGATTTTCCATGGCTATGTTAGATTACCAGAGGGTAGTTTGTTTAGGTTTCACTAGTTTTTAGATAAGTTATTCTTATGAAAAATCATTCCATGTAGTACCCAAGAAAAGGCAACATCTAGATGTGTACAGCGATCTAAGCAAAATCAGTCGTCTGTCAAAATTAGGTTGCGGATGTGGCATTCAAGCTTTCCAACATGGTCTCGAATATGTGTTTTCATCCTCTACATCCACCATGGTTTCTGAGGGGTGTTTAATATTTTTACCGGGAATAGGATTATTTGCTGTTTTCAGATTTGTTGAGTTAGTTTGGTATTAATCCATCCTCAAGTGTATCCCCGTGGAATCCCATCCGATCTCCACATGAAAAATCCCAGGTTTTTTCAGACCGTTGACATACGTAGTGGATAGAATGGGATGGTGGCGAAATCCGATAAACCATCTTAAACGGCTGGTTGAAAGCCTATAAATCATGGGGATGTTTACCACATCCCTCAACTGGTGCAGGTTTTCGCAACGGCCCAGCCACATGGGATAGAAACGTCATAAGATGGTGCGCAGGCATCCAAAATCATCCAAACACAAATGAAAAGGGGATCAGTGTGAGATGACGAAAGAAATTATCTCAAAATCATTTTTTTTTAAAATTGACCTCAAGATTTTTTATTGGCTGCTCAGGAGGTTGATATTTTCTTGGGTTTTCACAATCGTTAAATCATCAACTTTTCAAGGGTGCCCAGTGCCTTGCTGTGTTCTAGGCAAATGATTTTCCACAGGTGAAACATGGTAGAAATGCGAAGCAGAGGTCTCCGTTCGATGCCTAGAACATGGTTTTCTGGTTGGTGGTTTCAAACATGTTTTTTTTCCATAATATATGGAATAATCCTTCCCAACTGACTAATATTTTTCAGAGGGGTTGAAACCACCAACCAGTTTTGAGTGAACATGGCTTACACCAAAACATCCAAAACCCGCTGAGAAAATCATGTTCCATCTTCAGATAACCTGATACCCTCTGGTAATGACCAGCAGTTCGCTATCGAAGCCATGGCCATAGAAACTTCGTTGTTTTCCCCAGTAGCATGGTGATTTTCCAGTTCGCTATGTAAACGTTTACCCACTCAAAATCACCATGCTATTAATGGGTAAATCCACTATTTCTATGGCCATGTTCCATCATTTTTTGTATGTTTACCAGAGGGTAAAACATGCCATGCAGGCTGCAGACTGATCCCACAACATGGGAGAAACCTTGATGGTCCCAGGTCTGTTAGGGAGCCATGATCAACCATAGCTCCATCTCAAATCGATCAATGGATTGGCTTAAACATCTATATAGATTTTCCTATGAAGATCATAGGGGTGTTTCCTGTGTTTTTTCCCTATTTACCAATCCATTGAACATATCAACTCCCCATTAAATCACCATTTTCCTATGGTTTTCCTATTTTTCCTATGGTTTTCCTATGACGAAATGACCATTTTCCTATACTTCACCAACATTTCTCCAGGTGTTGGATGCCACTGGTTGCCTTCATCAGAGAGGCGTCCTGCTGCTGCTGCTGCTACTGCTACTACTACTACTACTACTACTGTAGTATCACTACTATAAAATAGTGATAAGAATAGTGATTAAAAACATGTTATCACTATTTTATCTGGTTGGTGGGGTCAAACATTTTTTTTGACTTTCCATTCAGTTGGGAATGTCATCATCCCAACTGACGAACTCATATTTTTCAGAGGGGTAGGTATACCACCAACCAGTTATAGTAGTAGGATTTTGCTGTTCAATCTTTCTGGAGTTTCAACAACCCCAAGAAATCTTTTGTATATCAATGGGTACCGGTTGACATCCGTTTTGGAAAATTTGGGTAGGTCGGTTTACCCACAATGTACCAGGTGCCCCCCAGTTACAAGCTGGTTTATAAGCCTATCAACAATCTATTTACCGTAAACCATCGCAAAGCCTAAGTAACGTACTGATAAAGCAACTTAGCAAACATTAAAACAAAATCTAGACCTCCGCATTTTTCAGTCTTAAATCAACTAAATCTCCATTTTTCAGTGTGAAATCTCCATTTTTCAGGGCCTTTTAAAAGCCACTCCAGCCCCAGGTATCCTGCACAGGGACTTGGCCACCAAGAATGTGCTGCCTGGGGCTCCGGTCACCGATGGTTTCCGAGTTTCCAGCGAGGTTTTCGCATGTTTTTTTAATAGTTGGTTATCCCAATCGAAAAAAACAAATATATACATATATATCATATATATCATATATATATACACCTCATATAAGCAAACATCGCATGTAACAACATGTGTTATTCTTAATAGTTGGTTATCCCAATTGAAAAAAAACCACCAGGGATTTGTTGGACGTTCGCCACTGCGTCGTTGGACGAGGTTCAACCTCAGTGGCGAGATCAAGGTCTGTGACTTCGGCATCTCACGAATGGCCTTTGGGCAGGACGGGGGTCCCGGGGTAGCCCGCTGGATGGGCGTCTCAAGGTGACGAAGATCAGCGCAATAACTTTTAATAAACCATAGGAAAACCATAGGAAAACCATAGGAAAATGATGATTTAATGGTGATTAATCTATAATTACCCTCTGGTTATGACTAGCATAGCTATGGAAAATCCATTATAAATGGAGGTTTCTAGCTGGGAAAATCATATATAAATGGGCCATTTTCCATAGCTATGTTAAATAACCAGAGGGTAATGCCTGTTTGCTTTCCTACTTGGTGTGGTAGGTGGTTTTCCTACTTGGCTCTTACGAAGTAGGTTAAAGAACTGTTGTTTTTTAGTGGGACGTTTTTATTCGGGTCACAGTCCACAAAAATAGCTAGGCTTATAACCTACTTGGTACGTGGGATGAGCCACCAAGTACCTTTGGTGAATCATCACTTTCCCGAAAAAAAAACAATTTCCAGCTAAACCCATACTTATTTAGTTGGCTATATAAGGCTATATATATATATTCATATTCCTTTCTATTTCCATGAACCCTAAATGAATTGAAAGTGTGTATTTCTATTTCCATTAACCCTATAAATTTCCATTGATGTTTCTATTTCTTGCTTTAAAAATCCATACAAAAACCCTAAATTTTGAGTCTACCAAGCGTCGCCGAAGAAATACGACCGCTGCCATGGCCAGGATGATGACCTAGGCTTTATCTCCGCCAAGGCCGCGTTACGCCGTTGGTTTTTGTTGCCAAGGTTTTTTATGGGTTCTGATTAATAGAGGGGCTCATAACCATATAGTTATCCCATTTAATAAGCGGTTAATAACTATAGACTATAGGTTCTGATTACCCTCTGGTAATTTAACATAGCTATTGGTTAAATGGCCATTTATAGATATTTATAGTGGATTTACCCATTGATAGCATGGTGATTTTCCATAGTTATGTTTGTTTACCAGAGGGTAATAATAGAGGGACTCATAACCATATGGCTATGGACCAATACCTATAGATACAATTTGTTAGGGGAATGAACATCCATTTACCAGCAATTTTGATGTTCACCAGGGGTACAAGGTTTTGACACACTGCCATATAGTTATCCCATTTAATAAGCGGTGAATAACTATAGACTATAGTATACTATAGTTATTGGCATAAAATAATGGTGATGAATCCATATAGATGTGATTAATGGTGATTAATTAATAACATACTAATAATGGTTAGTGGTTAACAGTTGATAATGGCAAGTTGGGTTTGTAAAGCCCAGTAACTATAGTAACTTAGATGTAACTTAGTACCATAAACCATAGTGAAATTGGAATACAATTCTAGATCAATCGACTGGATGGCTAGAAACTAATCCTGAATCGTCGTTTGGCATGGGATTATCTAGGTTCACCAGCTAAGAACTTGTCATTTTTTGCAGGGTATCTAAGATTGGCAATGTAACTATAGCATACTATAGCCATATATCATATAACATCATATATCCCCTACAACTATAGCCATATAACCCCTAACCCCTATATTAATTAGATTGGCCATGGGTTTGTAACTGATACCCTCTGGTGATTTCACATGTTTGATCATCCATATGACGGTCTGACGGAATTCCCAATGGATGCCAGCGAAAAAAAAAGGCATGTCTTACGCCCAATTCTTTATGCATCTAACTAGATTAACCAACTGGATCTGTACAAGCACTAGCAGTTAGAATATAGGTGATACCCTGGATATCTAGGTGATACCCTGGACCAACTGGGATGGATTATCTTGCACTGGATTTGGTATCACCAACTGGTATAATCCTGAATAGTCTCTTGGTATGGGATTATCTGCGTTCACCAGCTAAGAATGTGTCATTTTTTCTAGGGTATCTAAGATTGGCAATGCTAATGAGCAACATGTAAGCCAATTTTGGATTTGCAAGGGCTTTGCTAGGAAATGTTTTAGCGATGGATTTTGCACACGTTTATCTGCATAATTTTCGTTAATTTTCAGTACAAAAAACAGATTCTCGAAAGTCTGTACTGTCATATTCAAAAATGATCAAAAATGCAATACAATTATGTTTCTACCTTATCATTTTGTTGTGAAGGTTTATTGCATGCACGTGCTACACAGTTTGCCTGACCAAATTTGACTTGATCCAGCATATGTTTGTTTGGTCTATTCCATCCTTTTTTAATGCGTCACATTATGTCACTTATTTTATTAATGGCGCCTTGCAAATCCTACTTCGTTAAGCGTTTTGTGTACATGAATTTGGTGGTATGGCTAGTGTAGTAACCCGTGTTACAGATCATGTTTGTGTTTCTTGAAGGGCATCCACGGCATGTAGCGAACGACTTAAAACGCAGAAAAAAACGTATTTCATGCATGTGTGGTATTTGTTAACCCCCATTTTACATACAGGAAGTAATTTGAATATAATATTTAATATTGTCATCAAGTAGCATTAGATATTGGAACTGTCTTGGCCTTAATACTTAATTAATGACCTTTCTAGTAGATTTCCAGCTTTTAGTTTTACTGTGTGCCAACAAAACGAAAGCAAGTCAACGTATTTGATACACTTGAATTAAAAAATGCCACTTCTTTGGATGAGAGGTGATGTTACATTCCCCAATGAGTTTATGATTTTGTATGTTCTTTTGAAGGTAAAAACAGTTTTTGATAAGTTGTACATTCTGTTTATTTTTTGCATGTATTTTATTTATCCTCCCTACATTCAGAAAGTAATCATCATGTATTTGTAGTGCTACATAACATGATAGATCATGTTCAGGTTTTCTGCAAAAGGGCATTTTAAGTTTCCCAGTGGGAAATTATTTTTCTGGCCTCACATTGAACAAATTCCAGTACATGGAATACGAAACATTATTTTTGATATTGTTGTTTTATGACTATCAATGTAATGTCAAAATCATGTTATACATATATAATCATATATATATATATGTTGCATATACATACGTGTATTTAGATTTTATTTCACATGCACATGCCGGTATCACGAGGAAAATCTAAACCAGCTTGAGAATGATTGGTTGATGGGATATTTTCTAACATTCTGATGGGAATACGCAAGATACTGCCAAACGAAATCAGGTATTCAAGATTATAGACCGCAATATTGGCCGATTCAGTCTAAGATTTGGAATGCTTACAGGAACCAACAAAAACAGTTTGGAGATAAACATCCATTGGTTTCCACTGGAAGTTCCCTAGTTCACGCATTTTGACCCTCATGAGCCAGAGAGGGTTGTGAGTTCTGGGAAGGTGACAAGTTCTTGATGGCTTGGGAATTAGGCTCAAATAGCCAGGACATTCTCCATACATAGGAAACCGTAGGAAACCGTTTCTCAACATGGTGGGCACGCCCGCGTCGCGTGTTCGATACAATGCAGAGGCACCCGAGGTGGCACAGTTGAAGCAAGTGCATAGTGCAAAAGATGAAATCATCATGCTCTTGACGTTGCTACCACATTTGTGTGTGTGCTTTGCCATCATCTTCATGGGCAACAGCCGAGTCAGGGGAGGCAGCGTCACATTCTTCCAAGGCGAGGAGAGCTACCTCGCTGCACAGAAAAGAGGAGGGTCAGGTCGTCCCTCGCAGAAAGTCAGCCTCGACCCGTCCGGGCGGAAATGCCATTTCGCCGAACCGCCGCAAGTCGCAAACTTTGAAATCACAAGCTGCACCGGCGCAGAAGCATTCTCTGAAGAAGCAGCTTGGTCAGCGAATCCGCTCAAGATTGAAACTGAAGATATGAACATGTTGTGAAAGAGGGTTGTGAGTTCTCCGGATGAAATTTTACCATATTCGAGAGCTTTTTGAATTTTAAACCTTGGATGGGTACTTTAATGCTTTAGTCTTTTTGGTATCAATGGGATTATCTACTAACCAAGTCCTGCTTTAAAAGCATTCATAGATGATGCTCCTTTCATAGATGATGTTCCTTGATCCCCATACTAAATCACCAATTTACAATGATTTTCCCTACAAACCTCCGTTATATGATGTTTCCAGCAAACCATGTTTGACCACGAGGATGAATATCAACTTTGAACAGGGAGTCAAGCAACCACCAGATAGTCGTTCCCTCGTTTCGCAGGGCTTGGAACCTCCCAACATGATCGTGTCGCTGCCCTACCGTTCCAACCCCAGGGGAAAGGTTATGGCGGTGATTCTCGGGGTTGCAAAGGAAAACATCCTGGTTCAAGCTTTGTGAATGGTAGGTAAAATTGGTGGTTCCTAAATTGGGGGTACCCCTAAGTCATCGAAGTCATTAGACCGAACTATAGCATTGAAACCTATACTGACTTGGGGATCCCCCATTTTAGGAAAAGGCAAATGGATTAAACATTGTGAATGGTCCTAACAAACCAAACATGCTTGCAGCTGGGTGAACTCTGCAGGAATCTCGCAATATTTTTAAAGAACAGGGAATACTTAAGATAAAACATGTATTCCCCATGTGTTGTTTAAGACATTCAAACTAAAAAACAAAATACTCAAAAATAATAGGAACTGAAATAGTTTCTAGAATATCACGTGCTTAAAATGAATAGCAACTAAAAAAATCAAGCTATTCACGCTTTGGTCACATGGACCAAGGCTGCTTGTGACCCTTGATGTCTAAGATTTCTGGTTTCGGATCCCAACGAAACTTGCTTCGTGTGATGGTTCAAAGTTCAAATGCTAAAGTCCCGGTGTTGTTGTCATCCGTGAGCCCGGAAAATCTCCTGAATTTGGTGTATCTCCAAGATATACTTAGATGGGAAACGATGATGACAAGATATGATGATAATATATGCATATCTACCGTTACTGTACGCTTATCTACATGAGCCCTGTCAATGTCAAATATTTTGTATGGGAAAAATGATGGACATTTGAAATCCATTGGAGTTGAGTGTACCAGATTTTCAGACACATCCATATGCCCCATCACGCGAAGAAAAGGTGCCATTGAGCTCTTGCTGGGCGTGCCTTGGCCGTGCTGGAGCTTGGTTAAAGTCCAGGAGAAACTTATGGCCAGAAAATTTAGGTTCAGCAGCAAAAGGTTGGAGCCAAAACATCAACATAATTCAACGCAGATGTCAAGCTTGGCGACTGCAAAGTGAGTGGCTAATGATTGGGCAATCTTGACTGGAAAACAAACATTCATATTTTTTTGCACGGTATCTAAGGTGATTGCAAGATTAGCGATGGTTTTGGGGTTCCTGGATACTTAAGGCCTTCTTCGGGTGGCTGTTGATGTGTTTTCTTCTCTTTAGGACACTCACGATTTTTGAGGAGTTTATGCAATATGACCCATAATATGGGTATGGCGCGTATGGATCAAAATCAGTACCCAGACAAATTGGATGATTAACACAAAAAATTAGCCAAAACATATCAAAACATGCCACAGTGACACTAGTCATTTCTCGCGTGCTGATTTGTCTGAACTACCAGCATTTGCATGTACTTGCAAGCTCACATCTTGGCACTGCTTTGACCGGGAATCAAACTGATGGATTTTTCCTTTATTCAGTACAGGGTTTGCTTGCAGCATGCCTCGCCAATGAAGATCTGCAGTCTACCCAAATACGTGACATACCAAACGTGCCAGCAATTGTTCTGACACAGACATCCACTCCAAATCCTGTTGTACCTGTGTACCAGCATTTCATTTGCAGACTATCTTCCAGTTCATGCATGAAGAGTAAGGTTTTCTTCAATATTTTTGTCAATTTCCATCCACGCTGTTAAGAGTCCTGCAGCGAAGCCCTTTTCGTGATTTAGAAGTAATCCCATCTCTGCAATATTCACTTTGCTGAAGGTGGTTTTGCCGATGGATTCGCCTACCATTTTGGGAATCTACCGGGACTATTTTCTATTTGGCTGGAGCAAATCCAAGTTAAATACCCCCGACAAGAGATATATTATCTGTTTGGGGAACCTTTTGTTATCGGGATATCTCCGGCGATGACATATGATAAAATATATGATGACATTTCACCTCCCAATTAAAAGCAATCCCTACGAGCTCGCGCCCGCAGCAGCCCCTTCTTTGTGGTTGGCCCCGGGGTAGTAAATGGATGTAAGTGGGCTATAACCTGCTATGATCCAAGTTATTAGGGTTAGTCCAGTTATAATTTGTGTCATCAAACAAGGCTTGCTGGAAAACTCTCCCATTTATGAGATAATTGTTCGATTTACATGACCAATTTAGTTCGGGCATTTTCCAGTTGATATCCCTTGAAATCACCATTTCTTCAGCATTTCATGCCTTTTTCATCCCTTTTGGATCCCATCTCCCGAGGAATCGAAGTACGGCCCCAAGTTGGACATTTGGTCCGTGGGCTGCATCCTGGCAGAGCACCTTGGCCTTGACAGCTGGTGGCCATAGAGGCCCTTTCACGGATGAATTTGGATGGGAAAACAAGGCAACCGGTTGACTCCGCGCCCTTGTAAGGGTGACGAATTTGAAATTCTGATTTTCGAAGGTAAGAGACAAAATGCTGGTATTTGCAGGAGTCGTCAAAAAATGTTTGCAACATGGACATTCATTTCGATTGGCAGGCGTGTGACTCAAGAGTGAAAATTTGCGTTTCGCCTGCGCAGTGACTCGATTTTGCTCTTGCAGGGTCAAAAAAACATTAGAAATCTTTGATTTTCAATAATCCGAATCATATCAGGGCGGCATTCACTCTTCCAGTTTCTTCCTCTTCTCGACGCTAGCGGTGCCAGAGCGCTTGTGGCAACGCCGAAGCCACAGTCTGCAACAAGGCAGCATTGTGACGCCATGTCCAGCTGTAGGCGCAAGTGTACCTTTTTTTGTGCACTTTTTGTTTTTTTTTTGTGGAGCATCGACGCAGGTCGCCATTTTTTAATATTAAGTGTTTCCACTGGACAGGGCAAAGCGCCTTCCGCTGCCAGCGAACTGCAACTACGGCTCTGTGATCCGAGCACACGCCTTGGAGAAGGCTTAAGCCCCGTACCGCATCGAGTCTGGTGGGGGCCGATGGCGATCGGCCTGGGGCTTTACCGAACGCCGCTGGTCGGCATGGGAAAGTCTGAGGCCAGGCTGCTTTGCATCTGGGCTGGACATGAGGTGCCAGCTGGTCTCAAGATGACAGACGTCCAGTTGAAGGCTCGGGTCAAGCAGTTCGAGGCCGCAAACGTTGTTTACGTGCCAGCACTGTACACATCCGTGGCCCAATCTTCTGCGGCGTTCGAAGGCGTGGCCCAGTTCTTGGACATCTTCTACCTGTCAGCAGTCATCTCGACTGGCTCGACTAGCCATTCAACGTCGTCTGACGCACAGAGGCTCTCTGGCCCAGTGGAACTAGGTTACTGTACTTCAATCCGCTAGTCTATTGGTATGGGATTATCTAGGTTCACCAGCAAAGGTAAGATTGGCAACGAAACTTGGGGCAAAGCAACTACGCCAGCTGGTTGATGTCATGGGGATGTAAATGAACGCAACCAGCTACGAAAAAAGGGAAGTCGAAGATTGGTCAATGATTTTTGTTTTCCCTATGGGACATCCACTACAACTGGGGAATCGATAGGGGATGTTTTTTTTGGTGTTCCTTGAGCAAATCCGGGTAGACCATATTTTTTTTTATATATATATAAATATATATGTACAAA